>JARFJB010001383.1:1602500-1982500 GCA_036346205.1 Vesta saturnalis | reverse complement strand
TGTTATCCCATTGGATGCGGTGGTCATCGTTCCAGACATATTCGGCGATTGTTGATCTTTCTGTTCCGCCCTTGCGGATGTTGTTCTTATGTTCCTGACTTCTTACTGAGTGGTCTATTGCTGTCTCCCATGTATCCTCTACCACATTCGCATGGTAGGTTGTATACGCAATTCTTGGAATGCTGGTCTTCATTGTGTGGTTTGGTTTTGGTTAGTATTTATTTTACCAATATTGCACAAAATTACAAAAGTTTCTACAAACAAAACATGAATCCGTATTCCTTACTGTACATTAATAAAATATCAATCACATACGTCTACAACCATTTTATTTTGGTTCAAATTCCTTCATACATAGTAGTAAAAGACCAGTAGTTTTACCAGTGTCGTATCAATAAAAGTTTGCTTTCAACGCGAAAATCTTTCTATAACATTCAAATATTGCTTCATACGATAACTAAGGCTTCATTAAAAATCCAGTGGCGTATCATTTACACAACATTACGCATACACACAAAAAAATTGTTTTCACGCAAACCCACTTCAGCTGCACTCAAAACACGTTACCTACGTTATCAAGATACTGCACATACACGGTGCGTCAAAATACCCTTACATGTTTTGGCTTTAGACCTGTAAGTTTATCCTTGGCTATATTGAATTTTGTTACCGTAGAACAGTGTTTTTCAATCTTTTTCATGGCGCGATCCTCTTAGCATTTAAAAATGTTTTGCGACCCCTACCCTTCGCTGTTCCTAACCTGTATAGTGTATCAAGTACTTTATTATATTACAAATATCAAATCCGCCGGCGATTATGTGAGTGGAATGAATGAGTGAGACACAACAAGCATCGCGGCGGTGTCGCGGAGTACAGAGAAGCACTCACGAACAACGCGACCGACCGGCGACGGTTCAGTACTGCCAGTCTGGATTTGTTTGACGATTGCGAGCCATTGTTTTAATGTTGAATTCACGTATTTGGATTTGTTGAAGTGAATAAAAATATCTTTTTGAATTTTGTTTTTTTTTACTGAGGGTTCGGAAGCGAAACCTTCCACGACCCTCTTGCAGAGGCTTCAGCAGGTCGCGACCCACATTTTGGAAAACACTCCCGTAGAATAACTATTTTGATTAAGCACAAATCTATCTGATTCACTTGAGGGGCTGTGTGTCTTACTTACTACTGAAACTGTGTTGGGTGTTTTGATATTGGTTGTTTATTATTTACATTTTGATTGTATATTAAGTTATGTTTTATTTGTTTCGTAGTGTTTAAATGTTGGGTTATTTCATCCATAATCATTTTGTGGAACTTGCTTGATATTATGTTTGTTATTTCTTTAATCATATCATCTTTGAAAGTCATTCAGTATGTTTGTTGATTCATATTAGACGTCCCTGAGAGTCCATTTTTGCAGTTATTGCACAGAAGAAACAGTCGTCGATTCTTTTTCGACTTCATACACTTAATTACCGAGGCAGTTAAATTGATACATTTTGACATAGTTTACTGTTACAGAAGTCAGACAGCCAAAAGGAGTTTTCACTTTCCGGTGTTTGGAAATTTGAGCATTTAGACATGAAAATTATGGTGAACATAACTACCCTTTCAAAATACAAGTAATTTATTATTTTATTACATTATTGCATTATTTTATTAAAACATTGTTATGAAAGAATAAGTTCAAAAGTAACATAACATAACATAACCTTCACACCATTACCTTACAGGGTAGGCAAAATAATCCTTGCCTCTTATTTATTTTTCATATCTCTGCATACCTCCCCAGCTTCCGCAAGATTCATACATTGTCTCTGACATGTCCTTTTATTTTTAAAACACCTTATCTTTCTTTCTTTTATCATACATTCTACTACATTCAGACAAATTTTTACGCGGCCTACCAGGCCCGGCCTTACCTCTAATTTCACCCACAATTCCTTAATCTTGCGTTGTTCATTCTCTCAATGTGACCAAATCAACCTAGTGTACTACTCTTATACCTATCCATCATCGTCTTTTCCTCACCACACTCATTCTTTATCTTATCCCTTCTCGTTTTACCACATGCGCTTCTCGAATCCCACGGAATTTATTTTATACCGGAAACTCATACGACATCTGAAGAAAAAGGTCAATTTCGATTATGAACATGAAGATGAGGTGGAAAATGCTTCATAAAAGAGTTTTAAATGGAATTTTTATGTCGATATTATAGATAGGACTCAATGCAAGAACGATTTGCACTACTTAACCCTTAATATCCTGAATTTTGATTTTTTGGGCAGAACTTATTTCTTTTTGCGTAAAATACCTAGGAAACATCTTCCAAAAATGAAACAACTTATTTTTCTCCAAAAAAATGTTTTTTTTTTTGGAGGTATAGGGTGTTACATATATGTAACTAGTGACATATGAGAGCAAAAAAAATAATAAAAACCGTAACATGGTAACTCTTTTTCAAAGTGGTAAATTTAAACTTAAAAATCATAGTTTTTTATGAAAGTCTATGTTGCAGTTTATTCAAAGGCCAATATCACATCTCACACACATCGTTTGGACACTGGAACCATTTTTCATTCGCACAGCGCCTCCTTTTTTTGTTTGGGATGTATGTCAACAAATGATTATAACCATCATAGCGTACATCATTGTTTACCCTACTTCCAGAGCTGCTTGACAAAAATGTTGCAGGTCTGCCTGCACCCTTAGCTGGTGTGCCATATTTTGAGAGATAGGTAATCACAATATCTCTGCGAAAATCAAGTTGCGGAACAGAATTATTATTTCCTCTATTGTAGAGATACCATGCATTATGGATACTTATATCTACCATCCAGGTAAATAGACACCACCACCACTTTTTTTTGAACGAATGTAAATTCGCTACCTAGCAACGTTCTGGTCCATCAGATCGGTACCTCCCATTGAGCTGTTATATTTTCGAATTAGATTAGGTCGTGGAACATGCATAACCTTTTTTGCTTTGGGAAAATCTTTTCACATATGATATCGGTTCAACTCCATAACAAGTTGATGCAACCGTTACCACGTTATTATCTATCCTCCGCACAAAAATAATGCCATTCTCACGGTCCAAAACGGAGTAATGTTTACCTCGAGCTTTTTTATCCACCTTTTTTTTGTCCAGCAGTGGAATTCCTCTCGGTAGGCGATTTTCTCTTACTGTCCCAGTGCACCAGATACCAATATCTCGCATATCTCGGAGTAAGGTTGCACTCGTAAACAAATTATCTGTATATAATTTATAGGGCATATTTCGTTTAGTTTCTGGAAATTCTTTTAACATGGCAACCATTGGAGCAGTTGATTTGCCATAGAGGACTTCGTAATATTCACAGCTTCTAGGATTTTTGCCCTGGTATAGATCAAAGTTGATTAAGTATCCTCCTTTAGTGTTGAGAGACCACATTTTGTACCCGAAGCGTATAGGTTTGCCCCTTATGAATTGCTTGCAGGAATGTCTGCCAAAATATTTTACCATAGATTCGTCATAATTTATATGCTCTTCAGGTACAAAGTGTTTTAGAAATTTCTTTTTTAGCTTATCCATCAATGGGCGGATTTTCCATGCCTTGTCAGCTTTGTCTGGTTTATTGTTATCAGCCAAGTGAAGAAACTGCATAATTACTTCAACTCTGTTTTTCCGCATAGCATTTTTCACCATGTCATTCCCAATGTCACTTTTGGAATCCCAGTAGAATCGCCTCGCTGGTTTCACGTCATAACCACTTAGAACCAGAATAGCCAAAGCACATTTTATTTCCGCCGAAGTGATTTTTGGGTCTGAAACATTTTAAAAAATAGCGTATTTTCTAGTTTCATCCACCAAATATTCAAAAATATCGTTATCCCAAAACATTTCAAATACTTCAACAGGAGTATAGTGATCTTGTAGATCACCACTTGTCCATAGCAATGTTGTTTGCTTTCCTTTTCCCTGAAGCTCGCTATTGTCTAGATCAAGACTTGTATTTTGTTGCATACTGTCACTATTTATGCGGTTATTGTTTCGCAGTAAAACTTCTACCGGGGCACGAAGCTGGCTTCCAGTAAGTCTGTCTAAATCACCGATATCTTCCACATCTCCGGAATCCTCATCAGTCAAGGCACGGACATCTGGGGGCTCTGTGTAAATAGCAGTTACATCTAACTCATCATCGGCGTATGCCATTTCTAGAGCTTATTGTAGAGAAAACCCTCGCCTGAAAATAATAATTCTAATACAAAAGAGCCTGGCAGCAACAATTATACCCCCTCCCCCCCAACAATAATATGGCAGGATTCTATAATAAGTAGAAGAAACATAAAAAAACATAACCAGAACATTATATAAAAAATGTTTCTATATTCTCCTAGCGTTACTTATATGTAACACTGCAGTTCTGCAACGAATATAAAAAAAAACATGGAACCCATTTGTAAAATTAGCGTGTTACTAAGAAAGTTCAACTATTTAAGAATGTTATTTATCATTTTTAGTCACACTTTATGAGAAAACATAAATAAAATAATATTTACTCTAATGTGGGATCCATTTTTCACGGTTTTTTAAAACAACGCTTAACAAATCAACCTGTTGAACAAACTCTTACATGTCATCAACAACGATTAAAAACGTTTTTTAAACTATGTAAAGAGTGTAACTATCGACATCTATGATATAAAAGCAAAAGTTCGAATGCAAATGTACAAAAGATTTCGTTATTTATATGTAACGCTAGGATATTAAGGGTTAATGAGCATTCTAAATATTTTGGGTTTTTATACAACACACCAGAAATTCTGAATCAGACTTGGGGAAATCTACACTTAGAAGTAATATTAACTGACAAGAATGAGAAAGATATCAGTGGAATAGATCTATTTGAAGAAATAAATGCCCCTTTTTAGTTGTAGTTTAGAAGACAAACGGTGAACTTTCACGTTATTTAGTACAAAATAATCTACAAAATTGTTTTCCTAATTGCACCACGAATAATTTTTACACTACCTGTTTCAGTTGAGAAATCATTCACTAAACTGGATCAAGAACCAGCTTAGGACTTCCATTCATAGAATTGTCCAAAAGTTTTCTGTAATCAAAGTTCAGGGTATAAAATTTTTAGAAATAAAGAAGTTGCTTTGCTATTACATTTATTAATTTTTATTAGTCTTCTATAAGCTTGATACAGGCGGTACCGGTACAATATATATTAAACACAGGTGGCCCAAGCTCACGGCACGGCCCTCTTAGGCACTTTGCTTATATATGCCTATTTAACTATAGATGCTATAAAGTCAAAGTTTAAACAGCAGAATGTCCAACATGCACTGGATGATTGGACATACTTTACGTTACTGCACTACAGACAGTTTACAAAGCAATGTAAAGAAATTTAAAGTGGTACATAAAGAAGATGAACAAGCGTGTTATGTTATTTCAGCAGAATTCCCATTTTCAATTAAAAAAATTGTTAAATTTTGGTAAGTTAATCGTAAAAATCTGGAGTAGCATTGCAAAAAGGCTAAAAACCACTGTAGTAGTTAATACATAAAGGTTTTAACTTTTATTTTATTAATATATCTGACAAAACTTAGGGTACATAGTACATAAGTGGCTTAAAATCAAAGTATGTAATTAAGAAGAAAAATAACAACTGTCCTAGATAATAGTAGACAAATAAATCTTTATTTCAACAAATGTTCGCAAAGTATACAAGCCTGAGCTCATGGTAACAAACTTGTGCGAACAGTACGTAGTATCACAAGATTTTGCCATAAATCGTCGCGGTCTAGAACAGGATTGACGTAAACTTTTTCTTTTAAAACTTTTAAAAAAGATAAAAGTCCATTGGGCTAAGGTCAGGAGACCTGGATGGCCACTTTATTGGTGCATCAGCTCCTCTACTGGTCCACCTATCACGATATGTAGCATTTAGATATTTTCGCACAGGGAGGGAAAAATGTGGCGGTGCTCTATCATGCTTAAAAATTAGATCGCGGCATAACTCTAACGGTACATTCTCAAGCAATGCTGGCACTTCGTCTCGATAAGTTCTAAATAAAACTGACCATTTAATCTTTGTGGCAGAACAACAAGGCCTACTAAAAAATCTCCAACGATTCCAGTCCATACATTAATAGTAAACTGGCGTTGAAAGGAATTTGGTCTTATTATTCTAGTGAAGATTATGAAAGTTGAATATTCCATTTTGTGTAAAGCAAAATTTTATGTAAAAACCTTTTATCGCCAATAAAACCAGTCATAATCCACTCGTAAAATTCTACGCGTAACGCAGGATCCCCATGTTGCAATTCTTAGACACGTTGAAGATGATAAGATCGCAGAAGTTGTTCTTTCAATGTTCGGTGTGTCAAATAGTCTTTCTCTTTCTCTTGGATTTTCTTCAACAGCGTTTAGGATTGCTTCTTCTGTTTCAACCTAAACTTGCCAAGGGCAACCTACATCTGCAGTGGATTTCTTCAATGTTCCAAATTCCTTAGCTGTCCATTTACTGCACCAAAGGTGGAATGATGGGGAATACGTCTGTTTGCAAATCTTTCTCCATACATTAGTACTGCTGCTTGATAATTCATTCTACACTCTCCTAATATTAAATGCATATCGGTGAGTTCATTAAAAGACTATTCCATTATCTAGAGTATTCGAAACAAAAAACAAGAAAAACGAAATGTAAACGTGAAACTTTCCGTATGTGTTCTTGTAGTAACAAAACAATTAAATTAACAGATTACGCAAAACATTACATATCACATGAGGAAAGCCACCTTTGATTTTGGTTTTAAAAAATGCGTGATCGTACACATTCTTTGCAAAGGCGAGCATTTATTTAAATACACACTAGATCTTTTGTTTGACATGAAATACGTTCTTCCACATTGCTACAGTGACGAAAGTATTATTCAACAACAAAATTTTAAAATGATTATTCTCAGCGATAAATCTACCAAAATTTAACAATTTTATTAATTAAAAATGGGAATTCAGCCGAAATAACGAAACATTGCTCTAATAGCCATTCCTATTTAACAATTTGCAGGGTTTTACAAAACAGTTTTTTCTCAAAAATGGCTAACTTTAGTGAATATTTGCCAGGGGGCTTTTCTCTTGAAAAATTAATGTTCTATTCAATCGAAGCTTTCAATTGTTGTGATTATGATGATAGGAAAGTTCTAAATGATATTATGACATCATAGTCGTAAAAATCTAGGAGGCCATGAACTAAAATCGGCCATATTTTGTATAAGAAGAGCAGCTTAATCGAGTAAGAAACTGTACCAAATTTTATTAAGTTTCATTACGTTGTTGCAAAATGGTTAGAAAAAAAAACATTATTTTATGGTAACTTTGATCGCTTATATCTCTAAAAGTAAAAACTTTTTACTAAACTTTTTGCCCTAAATCGTCTTTATTTTATCCCCTGAATCTACAGTTAAGCGTTGTCGGTGTAATACACAGACACCCTGTACATTAAACACAGGTGGTCCAAGATCATGTCATGGTCTTCTTAGGCACCTTGCTTATATACAGGTATGGAAAAACATTATCGCAGGTCTGACTTATAATAAGTAAAACAAAGACAGTACAATCAGTTCACATGCTAAGTGAGATAGAATAACAACAAACTAAAATTGCTGATGCCATACATGCATCTTTTGAGTAGGCTAGTATCAATGACACATTTAATTGCTACTGTCAACGAGAATTGAAAATCAGCGTTTTTGCAAGTCCGACACAATCCTCATGTATTCCACTGAAGAAAAAATACAGATTATTAAATGGTATTATTCAGGAAGCACTGCACAAGAAATAATGGGCAGGTTTGCTTTTTCCTTTGAAAACAGGCCAATTCCATCATAACGTAAGACTATGCGTACTGTTTGTAAATTTGAAAGATGTGGATGTTTAAATAATTGTAGAAAATGCAGTAGCATCGATGGTAATGATGGTGAGCATCCTGGTCATAACTTAAATGAAGAGTGCGAACTCCAAGAAATTGCAGTGTATAGTTTAGCAGAAACTAATTTCCCGTGCAATAGTACAAAAATTGCCAAAGAAATGAATATTGAACCAAGAACAATTCGCAATATCTTGAAAAGGAATAAATACCATTGTTATAAGTTGCAAACTACACAAGAAATTTTTCCAGATCATCAGAAGCGTATGGAATTTTGTGAAGATATGATGAATCAGGCTAATGAAAACGAAAAAGATTTATTGAAAATATTTTGTTTACCGACGAGTGTTCTTTTAACTTACATGGCCATCACAATCCGTCTGTCGCTGTTGGTTACTCTCGGGAAAACAAACACGTTAGTATTCTTTACCGGAGTGTAAAAGTGTATTATTCTGTTCATTTTTAAAAATAGTTGGTTTTTCAATAAGAATTATAATGCTAAAGTTAAACCTTAAACTTAAGTTATACTATCAATGTAAATGTTAATATTCTTGTTTGCAGCTATCGTAAGTTTCTTCTTACGAGTAGTAATCGAACCATGTCATAAATTCGCAATTACAATAAACTTCTATGTTTGAGGTATTATCATTTAATGTTTAAGTGTAAAATATTTACTTAATAGTTTCAAAGAACACATAACTTTTCAACATCATCTTAATTGCTTGGATTCATTAGAAATGTTGAAGCTAGATTGAAGGAGACTTAAGTAGTTCATAGTTTGTGTCTACATGCAAATATGTACAAGTCAGGATTGCGACGATTTAAATCGAATGATTTAAATCAACTCATTTTTTCAATTTTAATTGTGATTTAAAACAAATTATAAATTACTGTAAAAACAAGTTGCCGAAGCAGATAACTTATCAGAAAATTCAAAAAAAGGAAGATAATTTATTTAAAACTAACATACATTATGTATTTATGTACGTAAATATTCATAAATTAAACTTAAGAAAACACAAACAGTTTACAACAATAAAAACAGTTTATAGTTTATATTACTTACATAAAAATGATTAAAGAATACATAAATGGTATTATATGTACGGTGAACAAAAACGTTACTCATACTCAGGCTAACCTACAAAAAACAAAGAAAATATGTGTTTAGGAACTAGGAAGTCAATTGTAATACTTATACAGGAAAACTGATTTTGCGGCTTTTTCGCTTCCTAAGCGATTTCGAAGTTAACAATAATAATAAATTGCATAATAATGAAATATGAATAAGAATAAAATTTTGTACACATCGCTAATTGTCTACCATACGATAACATCCTGTTTCTCTGACTCCAAATAACATTTCCTAAATACAGCTGCAAGTAGAACAAACAAACAGACAGCAATTTATGCGGAACATATTATACTTAAGAATGACTTGGGAAACTAAAATTTATTTTCATTCCAAAGGTGCCTCTAGAAAATGTAACGAAAGAACGCAATTCCCAGGCTTACAAAACAACTTTTGATAACACGACAGCAAACTGCATTATAAGCAATGATGTCATTTCCTTCCAATAAACGTAAATGAGAACAAATTTAATTTTTAAAATGTTACACCAAAAAAAAAAAACAATTATTAAATTTTCGAAAGATTATTATAATCCCAAAAAAACTTTACAACCTTTTACGAACGAAATAATCAATTATGCCAATAAACATCGTTATATCCATAAACCAGAGCGAATAACCTTTATGTCGAATCAACAATACTGAAATTCCTTCATAATGACCTTTAAATTTTAAAACGTACATCTATAGTATGTTCCCCTTTTTAAACTCCAAATTTCGAAAATAAAGCACTAAGTGCATACAGGGTATTTTAAAATACCCTGACAAAATCTAGACAACAAATATTTTTGGACGAATAGAGACAAATAATGAAAATAAGTGATTTTAAAGTTTATTATTTCGTATATCCATATTTAAGGAAAAATTAGTATAAATTAAAAAAAATCACAATTTAATTGAAAAAATCTGATTTTTTGGAACTCTGGTACATACAAATGGCAACATCTGTAAAGTTATGTATCTCTCATACTCATATAATGCTTATTGAGTTTCTTTCTAGCTTATTATATATAAGCACAGATGTATACACATAACAGATTGCTAACGGCAATGCATTTGATGGGTAACAAAAATATACTTAAAATATACTTATTTTAAATGCCTTTGGTATACTAAAACCCGCCCTCTATTGAGCAGCTCCTCCAACATGCGCCTATACAACTGTCACTGTGATTTTAACAAAACTGCGTTTACGCACAGATTAACTCGTTAATCTGTGGTTCACCTATTTCTACTTAGATGTCGCAAAAAATTTAAAGCGTAATCATTTAAACAATTCCAATTCTTTATTCGTGTTTGTGTTGGGTATTCGTAATTAACAGTGAGTTTTAGTGATTTGAACGTGTTTGTGATTTGTTATTGTTTCGGATTTGTTGATTCTTAAATTTGTTATTGATTAGTGCGGCTTTTACTGTTAAGTTATATGTGACAATTTTTTTTATCATAGGTACTGTAATTAGTTTTGAGGTAAGTACCTATAATAAAATATAATGCCAATATTTGATGAGCAAATATTTTCATTATTCACTTCAGACAACATGTGTGTAAGTGTAATATGATCTCTCAAAGACATTTTATATGGAAATATTAAAACCATATACTCATTAAATCAACACCGGTTTCAAATAACCATCTGAACTAAAGGTCGTTTTGCTTATAGTATTATTACCTGTGGTTTTATTTATGATTCTAAAAACCGTGTTGTGCTCGACGAACTCCCAATCAGCAAGGAAATATTTAAATTACGTTTTAAAAATATTAAAACGTTGCACGTATGTAGGTTGTTAGAAAATATAATTTTTCTACTCCATTAAAAAGCTAACATTTTTGCACCCTTTATGGTACATGAATGCGTGTAAATACGGAAGCAAAACTTTGCATTTCTGTAGTCTTGCGGTCTCAGGTAAAATTCAATGAATTTTAAGCACTGCACAAGGTTGTAGTAGCTAACTAAAAACGGTTGTTTCCCGCACTTAATAAATATAAATATAACTATTTTCAGAAAACATTTTTTATATATGTTTAAAATGACATGTAGAAATAGTTTTATAATAAATGTGTAAAAAATATTTGTGCGAAAATGTTTTCATTCTAATATTTTAAAAATCACTATGAAATGTTCACCGACAACGAAGTTAAGCATTTATTCTATACCTGCAACGTAACACAAAAGAACAGGAAGTCATACGGGTTGCTATTGCCGCAAGGTCATGAAACAAGTTCCATTGTTCTTTGACTTGTTGCTGCATCTTTGCAATTTTTCCATCTTTTAAAAGTACTGAAATACTGGTAGTTCTCGTTATCCAAGTAAACGAGTAAGCGAAGAAGATAAAGACGAATTATAAACTATTCTGTAATGATAACGTTTGTTGTGTTTTCCTTATTAAAACATATTTTAGTCGTTCTTTCATTTAAATATACTTTAACAGGTATTTTTCGGTCATTTTATTGACATTTTAAAAATAGTTTTATAGGAATTTTTCAGACTTTTTCAACATTTAAAAAAATTCGTAGAGGCATTTTGCTGACATATTTTCATTATTTTAAACATTTCTTTATAAATATTTTTTAGAGAACGTTTATAAAATTTTTTGATAATATTTGCTTGCTGTCTGCTGATTTTTCCAACATTTTAAAAATTTAATTACAGGCATTTTATAGACGTTTTTTCATCATTTAAAAAACATATTTTGAACGTTTTTCAAATATTTTATTTACATTTTCAAAATGTTTTTGAAATATTGCAATTCAACGTGTTTTTGGCCATTAGCAGATTTTAGCAACGTTTTCTATAACATTTCTGCAATATTTCAAAAAAATTAAAAGAAGTATTTTTTTAATACTTTCTTGTTGATTGGGCTGGTTAGCATTTAATACACTACATCCTGGAAAAAGATATAAATCATCAGTATGTTTGAATAAATTGATTTAAATACTATTGTTCGTATTATTTCAAAAATAATCGATTAATTAACATTTTGTTTGGTACTGATGAGTAGCGTTTTAAAGAGTTTTCTAATAATGAATTACAAATAGTCTTTTATTAATTTTTTAGGTTCCTGTTCGTATGTCTGCCAGAAGAGGTGCGAAGTGCTCCTATTTTGAGTGCCCTGCTACACGGAAAGATAATATAGTTTTTTTTTCATTTTCCAAAGAATGAATCTCTCATGCGAAAATGGATTGTAAATAGCGGAAATAGTAGTCTATTTGCTCTTCAACATGAGGAATTAAGAAACAAATTTCTATGTGAAAAACATTTTTGTTCTGGAGATAAATCAAATAGCACCCTTCACAGAACCAGATTGAACCAAAATGTAATTCCTTTGTTATACAAGAACGAAGATCTTACCGTTCGCGTTCCGGTCAAGCAGTACCAACCAGCTTCTTCTAGTATCAAACGCCATTCACCAGAGCCCATGGTCATAGATGAAACATCTCAAACATCATTTATATCAACGTCCTCGTCAGAAAAGCGTTATTTGGAAGAGGTTTGTGATTTGCCAGAGGCACCGAAGAAGCAAAAAATATTGATCAATTCCCAAAAGAAGCTCCATAAATTATCCTTAAAGTTGAAACAGAAAACATCACTAGTGAGACGCGCGCAAATTAAAAACTTTAAACATGCAAATGTCATTTTAAAACATAAGCGACAATTGGCAACCAATATCATGTTCAACTCGGTATTGCATAAATCGGAGGCTGTAAAAGCGACGTTCTCGATGCAATTTTTACACAAATGTAGAACGCCGTGGACTCAACTAGAAAAAAAGTTTTCTTTGGCATTTTATTATAGTTCGCCGTCTGCATATAAAATGTTTAAACGGAATGGGTTCATTCTTCCCGCATTGTCCACTATAAAAAAATGGATTGGTGAGACAAGATTTTTCCCTGGCGTCGATAATAAATTTACACGACAACTTCATCTGAAAGTCGAAAGTATGGAGCCAATCGAAAAGCAGTGTGTTTTAGCTTTCGATGAAGTCGACATTATGGAAAAGCTCGAATACTTGAAACTGTTGGATTTTATTGAAGTGTTTGAAGACATGGGTCACCTGGGAAGGACACAAGCAATCGTTAAAAAGGCATTGGTATTTATGATAAGAGGTCTTTTCTGCAAGTGGAAACTACCTTTTGCCTACTACTTGTCCAGTAGTACCACTAAAAAGGAGCAGTTAACTATCTTGATCACTCATGTCATCGGACAAATTCAAAAATGCGGGTTAGTTGTGAAGGCTGCTGTTTGTGACCAGGCGACAACAAACGTTGCCGCTCTCAAGCTTTTAGGGGTGACAGAAGAAAAGCCGTACATCACTGTGAATACTGAGAAAGTCATTTTCATTTACGATGCGCCACATATATTCAAAAATTTCCGAAATAATTTATTGGAAGGAAATTTGCAATTCGGGGATAAAACGATAACTTTTTCAGATATCGTAGAAACATATAATTTGGATAAAACGTGTAAAGCAAGAACGTTAATGAAAATAACAGACGTTCATATGTCCCCAAATAGTTTTCAAAAACAATTGTGTGTTAGCGCTTCAAATTTTTAGCCACAGTGTATCAGCAGCGATAAAAACATGTTATCAGACAAATCAATTAAAAAGTGAAACCGCAATTGAGACTGCTAATTTCATATATTTAATGAACAACACATTTGACGCTTTAAACAGTAAATTGAAATACGACCAAAATCCTTACAGAAGTTCCGTTTGTAATGAAAATGTGGGAGTTTTAGAAACATTAGAAACGTGTTAACAATTAGTGAAAAGTTTAGTAAAAATAAGTGTTAACGGTAAAATCACTAGGCCGCCTTGCTTTTCGGGACTAATACAAACTATTAACGGAGTGATGTTGCTTCATGCCGAATGTAAAAAAAGTAATTTTAATTATATACTAACAAATCTGTTGTGTCAGGACGTCTTGGAAAACTATTTCTCCGTAGTTCGCAAGAAAGGCGGTTGCAATAGAAATCCCACATGCAGGGTTTTTAGATGCATATTTAGATCAACGGTTATAAACTGTATTTTGCCTTCTGAATATGCAAACTGTGAAGCAGATAATTACTTTAATACTTCGAATGCGTATGAATTCAGTTCGGATTCGAGAATGTTTAATAAAGAAGCAGAAACCGCTTCATCCGATACGAATGCCAACCCTAGTGAAGAATTGCCATCAGAAACCAAAAATTTAAGCAATCTCACAAGTGAAATAGATGGACCAATAACGGTTGAGGATTGTGCGATTAATTATTTTGCAGGATACATTTGTAGCAAAACTATTAAAAAGTTTAATTGTGATACCTGTTTACAAAACTTTTCTTCGAAAAATGAAATACTAAAGGACGAACTTCAGTTACATATTATAAGCAGACTATATAAAAAAATGGACACATCTAAAGGCCTATTTTCACCACCACAACATATTTTCAAATTAGTTAATCAATGTTTAATTATTTTACGAGGAATTTAAAGATATATTTTGGGAGAGAGAAATTAGGGCTGGCCTCTATTTACGGTTAAAAATTTTTGTACGGTTGAGGAGCATAAGAAGTTTTTCCTTGAGTTACTCATAAATTCACAAAGAGTGTAGGTGGTCCTTAACACCTAAGTATTCGTCAAAATCAAAATTAAGAATTATGCAACACAAATAGAGGTTTATGTTCTTACATATAAGTAGTTATAATTAAGGTAATTTACTATAGTTCTATTGATGAAACAACCAATAAAAATAAACGTTAAATATCAAATTCATAAATTCAACAAAATTTCATTTTCATTTCGTGGTAATTAAAGAAAGAAGTGTTACAAACGTTTATCCTGACCGTAAATCTCTTGACCACGAATAGTGAAACAAATCGCTAATATCGAATGTGATAATGACTGCTCCGACATGCATCTCAAAAACAATGACAGTGGGAAGGGCACTTTAGATTCTAAGCATCCAATTATTTGGAAAGGTTTTAAAATTATTTGACAGAATTTACAGGCATTCCTTCAAACACAATTTGCGTCGGATCTTAAATTTTTTATAGTGATGGGTATGTTTTGACAACTAACTTCATTTGTTTATTATTGTTAAACTAGCTCATATTATAATAATAATAATAATAATAATAATATATTTCGTGCATTATACAAAAGTATTTTCACTCGTCATATACATAAATAACATATAACATACATGAGTATTATTAAAATATTAAAGATATAACAAATTATAACAAAAACGCTCTCATTTTATACATTTTAGATTACTACACATAAACTCTTGAAAACTATAAAATGCGTTGTTTATTAGGTAGGTCTTTATTGTTTTTTTTAAATTTACTAAGTTCTAATAAACATACATGGGGGGGTATAGCATTATAAAATATAATTGCCCAGTAATTAACTCCTGTTTGACATTTTTTTCAGCCTTATTAACTTGTTACATATTTTGTTTGAGTTTCTGGTATTGTACTTATGAACTTCTTTGACAGAAGTGTATGTTCCGCGATTTTTGTGAATATACAATAAGCATTCTAAAATGAATTGGCATGGTACCGTTAAAATTCCTAAGGATTTAAACATACCCCGACAATCATCTCTATACCCTGCACGAGATATAACTCTTACACAACGTCTCTGCATTGCAAAAACTATGTGAATTGCAGGGGAATGACCCCACGCGATAATTGCATAGCTAAGTGTAGAGTGCGCATAGCTGAAGTAGACACATTTTAAAACTTTTAACGAAACGCAGTTACTTAGGGATTTTAAAAGGTAGGCAATGCTAGCTAATTTCTTGCAAATTTTATCTTCTTGATATTTCCAGGTTAACGTCGGATCAATTATTACACCTAAGAAGTTTACACAAGCAGGATTGTCAATGTTCGTTTTAGTTAGTGTAAATAAAATAGTTTCTGGTTTATGGTCATTTATTATTAATTTATTTGCGGTGAACCAATTTTTAAACCAATTTAGAGCAGTATCTGAATTTATTTTATTTGTTAAAAGGTTTTCAGTAGTAATTGAGGCTGTCTTGTCATCTGCATATAATGTGTAGTTGATATTAAAGTTAAGTGAGTTGCAATTACTAGTTAGATCATTAATGTAAATTAAGAATAATACAGGACCAAGTATAGATCCTTGTGGGACTCCCGACTCTATTACCATTTTATCTGAATCGACAATGTTGTATCTAACAAATTGCTGCCTTTGTTCTAAGTAGGAGGTTATTAATTCTATACTGTTTTTACTAAATCCATAGAATTCTAGCTTTTTTAATAGGATTTCATGTGATACTAGATCAAATGCTTTACTCAAATCTAAGAAGAAAGAAGTACAATACTGGCCAGTGTTAAAGCATTCTATTATGTTATTAGTAAAATTGGTAATAGCAGCTGCTGTAGAGCGTCCTTTACGAAAACCGTATTGACTGGGTGATAATAAGTTATTTTTTTCGAAAAATATGACTATTCTGTTTTTTAGCACAGTCTCGAATACTTTAGATAAGACAGGTAGTATAGATATTGGTCTGTAGTTTGTAGTTATATTTATGTCCCCTTTCTTGTGTATAGGGATAACGCAAGCAACTTTTACAGCGTCTGGAAAGATGCAGCTCTGGAACGAAATGTTCAGTAATTTCGTAAGTGGCGGGATTAAAACATTTATGCACGATTTGAGGATATCTAGATTGAGCCCATACGTATCTCTACCTTTACTGTTTTTAAGCGACATAATTATATCTCCAATTTCGACTTGGGTTACACTTGGTTCAAAATTTAACGAGGATGAATTGGTATCATTTTTTTTTATATAAATTAATGGGTCTAGATCTTTTCGAAGATCTTTGAGTGAATGTTTTGCACCATTTACAAATTCGTTATTAAATGAATTGGAGTCAATACATGTTGTTTTATTTTGTATATTATTTCTATTTTTTACCAGTTTCCAAAGAGCTGTTGTTGAGTTAGAGGAATTTAAGATAAAGTTATCATGAGCGGCTACCTTAGCGTTTCTAATACACACTTTATATTTTGCTGTAAGTGTTTTTAAATATGTTTTAAGACCTTTATCATTTGTGCAATTGTAAATATCTGTAATAATGTGAAGATGATCCCTCATTTTTTTGATGTTATCATTAAACCAGTGTACCTTCAATTTATTTGTTTTTATTACAGTTGTTTTTTCTGGAAATGCTAAATGACACGCGGATACTAGAGTTTCTAAAAAATAATTAAACTTATCATTGAAATGAATGTTATTGTCATCAATAAATTCCCAGCTACAGTGTGATATAATATTATATAAAATATGTTTACCCTTTATTGTTATTGGTCTATGAATTTTAACCATTGATTCCTTGTTACTTTCTTCAAATGAAAAATCAACTTCTTGTCCAAGGTGATCAGACAAATACGAATTAACAGTACTCCAGAAAATGTTTTAAAGTTTGTAAAACATTGTCCAAGCAATTATTACCTCGTGTAGGACTCTCAATGTTAGGGCGTAAATTAAATGTAGCTAATAAGTCGCAAAGTTCAATAGCACGTTTGTCTTTCATGAAAAATGTACATTAAAGTCACCAGTGACAATTATATTTTTATATTTAGTACAGAGTGTTAATGCATTATTCATGATCTCAATAAAAGAATCAAGTCTCCCAAAGGGGATCTATAAATAGAAATTACCACAGCTTCAAATTTTGGCAGAACGATACACGACAATTCACAGTGAATTTCTCGTGATAAAGTCACAACATCTGACAAAATCATATAATCATAATATGATTTAAGGCAAATTAATACACCTCCATGGATACGTTTTGACCTTGAAAAATGACTAGCTATTTTATAATTTTCAATATATGAGTTTACAACTTCAGAGCATGAGAGCCAATGCTCAGAGATACAGATGATATCGTAGTTCTTACTAACAAAAAAAGCATCAAGTTGATTAAATATTGATTTGTGCTAATTTTGAAAGAAATTAATAAAAAGGAACAAAAACGCTTATTAAGTTCAATAATGTTTATGTGATATTAAACAAGCGATATACTTAAAAATCTTAAATAAGTTAACTATTTAAAATAAAAATTTGATAATTATTGAAATCAAAGCTTATATTGAACAATAAACAAAATTATTGCCCGTTTGTAGCATTTTCAAAGTTATTTTAAAACTTTTGAGTATTGAAATCAGAACATAAATATAAATAACGAGTTATAACATTTTGCCAAACAGCCTGTATCGTTCATGTTTACCCGGTCGGTACCTAACAATTTTTGTAAGAATGTTCTGCAAGCAAATAAATCATTAAGGGCAGTTTTTCATTCTGATTAATGACTTTAAATTTGCAAATTTAAGAGTAAATGAACCCTTTTCAATCTCGTTATAGCGACCTACCTTAATTTAGAGTATACACCGTTATGAGTGTAAATCTGTGGCGTAATAATGTATTTGGTATTTATTGTATACATGAAAGCTACTGTAATATTATTATGGTTACAAATATAATTAATTTTTGTTTACATGTTGCATTTTGTGTAATCAATTCATTATCATAATTAAATTATTGTTTTTAATAAAATAAATATGGTTGGAGTTATGTAATATGTCACAGATTACACACAAGTATATCAGTGGTGGTAACATTATAGGGTTACAGCACAGATATACCCGTGCGTATATCTATGGTTACAGTGATATCTGATAGGAGCTACTCATGAACCAAAATAGCGACCTGTGATGGATTAGGGCTCCCTCTAACAAAAGAAAGAAACATCGCTGATTTGTGCGAAAGATTGATTGAGTGTCTGTGCTTTAACTAAAGAAATTAATTTTTGTTATGTTTCTCCTGTTTGTAGGCCACCAGTTGTACGTATTAGTATTCCAGTTGCATTTAGAATACTCACATCTAGTTAGCAATCTGTTATGTGTGTACATCTGTGATATAAGTCAGATCCACAATAATGTTTTTCCGTACCTGTATGCCTATTTAACTATAGATGCTATAAAGTCAAAGATTAAACAGCACAATGTCCAACATGCACTGGATGATTCAACATACTTTACGTTACTGCCTTACACAAAGCTACAAATGAAAAAATTTAATTCAAGTATAACTGGTAAAGTTTTGCAACTTCGAAAATAGACATTTTTATCATTCAGTGGTCATCATTACTGTTACCGAAAAACTTACCAATAAGCACTCCCAATACAAATGGTGTTAACCTTTTAAACACAATGCTATTTGTAGGCCGATTTCCCTGAAATACTTTATGTGGAAGAATATGTTCTAAATCAGTTCCTGATAGTCCTTGTTTTTTCAATTCTTCACGTGCTTGTGATGTTGATTTACCAGTCATTAAAGCCTCAGTTTGAGCCAAAAAATTTGCAAGTAAAACATTATGATGTTTACCATTACTAATTGGATTATGAGTTTGTGCAGGTGCCAAGAAATCGCAAGGAATAATACGAGTACCTTGATGTATTAATTGATAAAATGCATGTTGTCCATTTGTACCAGGTTCTCCCCATACAATCGGACCAGTGGAATAATCAACCTATTGTGATCATTAAATAATGGTTTTTAAGTGTGTTATTATTAACATACCACTTGTCCACTTCTAGTCACGTATTTTCCATTGCTTTCCATATCTCCTTGTTGGAAATAAGCAGCAAAACGATGTAAATATTGATCATATGGTAATAATGCGTGAGTTTCAGAACCGAAAAAATTACCATACCAAATTCCAAGCAGAGCAAGAATTACTGGTGCCTACATTGTCTTTATATAATAATAAGATATTTGATGATATTAAACTTACATTTTTTTCCAATGGAGTTGAAGTAAAATGCTGATCCATGTAATGCGCTCCTGTTAATAATTGCTCAAAACTATCGAAACCCAATGATAGAGATATGCTTAAACCAATTGCAGACCATAATGAATACCTTCCACCAACCCAATCCCAAAATCCAAACATATTAGCGGGATCAATTCCAAATTCAGTCACTTTTGGTGCATTCGTGCTTAATGCAACAAAATGTTTAGCTACAGCTGATGGCTGAAATTCTAATTATAATTACGTCACAAACATCCCCTGTAACAATTACATCTTTAGCATGTTGTAAAAACCACTCTTTCGCAGATGTTGCATTTGTAATGGTTTCTTGTGTTGTAAATGTTTTAGAAGCAATAATGAATAAGACTCGTTCAGGATCAACCTTTCTTAGTACTTCTGCTAAATGTGTACCATCAATATTCGACACAAAATACATATTAAGACCCTTATTATATGGCTTTAAAGCTTCGGTAACCATTAACGGACCTAAATCAGAACCTCCTATTCCAATATTAACTACGTCACTAATGTTTTTTCCAGAGTATCTGAAATTTAATTGTATAATTATAAGAAATTTAGTAGTAACACGCACCCTTTCCAAACCCCACTGAGTATTGCATTTGTGAATTCCTTCATGTGTGTTAATACAGCATTAACTTCCGGTGTAACATCTTTACCATTAACAAGAATAGGGGTGTTACTACGATTACGCAGAGCAACATGTAAAACTGCACGTTTCTCAGTAAAATTAATCGAATCTCCCTTAAACATAGCATCTCGAGCTGATTCAACCTTTCTGGCACGAGCTAAATTAATGAGTAAGCCCATAAGTTCTTCATTAATGCGATTTTTAGAGTAATCAATTAAGATATTTCCATCATTAGGAGTATCAATAGTAATACTAAAATAAATGAAGAAAATATTATCAATGACAAGTGAAGGTCAACTCAAACAGGCTGAAGGGCTTTACCTAAACTTCTTAAATCTGTCTGCATCTTGTTTAAATTCATCTAGAATATTTATAAATTTTCCCTTATTGTTGTAATAATTTTGAATTGCTTGAAATGTTGGTTCAGAGGTTAGCGGTGATCGTGCTTCCATTCTTGTAGTTTTATAAATGTGAAAGCATTCACTGAATGAACAGAACTGAATGCAGACAAGCGCCTTTGAACACTACGATCGAAATCCAAAATATTTTCCTTAAAAAATCGTTTTGGCGCATGCTTACAATATTTAAAAAGAATTCATTTTTAGATAATATTCTCTTTATCATCTTAAAAATGTGATAACCACAAAATGATAAATTTTTGATTGTAACTATTGTTAAGCTTAGTACACATTAAATAAATCATTGAATATTTTTATCCAACAAAACCAATAGGATTAAAGGAATACACACATATTTTTGAAGAAACTCTTCATTTTCTGGAGAGAACTTAAGCGGCGTTGCCAATTTTTTTGTAAATGTACAAATAGCCAGAAATTACCAATGTAATATGGCAAGGGTTAGACAGTCAATAAATATCGCGATCTAGTATCGTGTTATGAATCTCAATATTTATCAACTTCCACATCAAAATACATACGGCGACAATTTGTCGCGTGCTATACGGGATAGTCCCTTATTTAAACATCATTTCGTATATGTAATTATTTTAATACATTACGTAAATGTGTCGTATTTATAAAGATTTCCCTTTTTTGTTAACTTAAATAAATAACGCGCAATCCCGATTGCATTTTCATAACGAGCGTCAAGTTTCGCAGGAACGAAACAACTCGAATGTTGCCGAGTAAAGGTCTATATCGAGCGCGTTTTATCGCATAAGAATCTGTATTCCTAGACGCTCATTACAAATGATAAGTGGGCGTAATTTGGCATTGTTTGACACGCTGTGTGACGCTATTGTGTCAAAGAAGTAATAATTATGAATTTACCCAATAATTATCTATATTATAATGTTTCTGATCCTATATTTCGGACAAAGTTTCAGAGCAGTGATGAAGTACAGGTGAGTTAAACATTATTCTATATAAGGTAAAATGGGGTAACATTGACATGGGGGAAACATTGACACATTTTCAAAATTCCCTCCTAATTTTAGTTGAAAAGAAATTTACGTTCTGTCTTTTGTTGTAAAATTATGTGTATAGTTCCGCCATCTAGTAACCTATACTTCAAACACTTTGTTCTAATTTTATGGTTTGTAGCGTCTGTTTAATGGTTAAGCACAAGAATTTGTTGAGTCACGTCTATAGAAAACTTTGCCGGTGTTAATTGTTTTTTGAAGATTCGACCTATAGTCGGCCAAGTAAGTAATTTCTTATATTACGCGTTAACAAATATTAGTTTATTTCAATTTAAATTCTGTAATTTGATGAAGTTCTACTTTCGTAAGTGAAGGTTAAGATTGACACCTGTGTCAATGTTACACTCTATAAATGTGTCAATGTTTTTTCTCTTTGCAGAAATGCCCCGCAAAAAGAAGGTTGGCGAAATTCCCAGAAAATATAAAACCTATGATGAAGACAGTATGGTAAACGCCATAAATCAAGTAAAAAATGGAAGTTTAAGTGTCAAGAGAGCTAGTGAAATGTATGGAATTAACCGTTCAACGTTAATAAACCACTTGAAAAACTATAAATGCAAAGCAGTTGGCCGCCCCACAGTACTCACTTTACAAGAAGAAAAACTCTTGGTAAATGTTATAATAAAAGTAGCTGACTGGGGCTTCGGACTCGATCGTTTTAAATTACGTATTTGTGTTCAGGATTATCTCAAACGAATGGATCGTCCAAATCCATTTAAAAATGGATTACCAGGTATTGACTGGATTAAATCTTGAACGTCGTTGGAAGAAAAAAATCAGTAACAGAGTCTCACAAAATCTACCTAAAAATAGGGCAAATGCTTGTTCTTTGGAAGTGCTCAATGATTTTTACGAAAAGCTAAAAGCCACGATTGAAAGGCTGGAATTGTCGAATAAGCCACAGCATGTGTTTAATTGTGACGAATCAGGCTTTCAAACTGACACAACCCACTGAAACTTGTGGGTACGTAACAAAAACTACTTACACCGTTCTAGCATGTTGTAGTGCAATCGGTGAATATCTTCCCTTATTTGTAAATTACAAAGGTCTACATCTTTACGCAACATGGTGTCTAAATGGACCAGAAAATACTGTGTATAACTGTTCTCCATCCGGCTGGATGGAGGCAGCCCAGTTTGCAGATTGGTTCGAAAATGTTTTTGTGAGAGCTACTGCTGCGTTAAGTGGACCGAAACTACTAATATTTGATGGCCACAATTCCCACATAACACTACAACTTATTGACATGGCTATAAAAAACAATATTGAACTGTTCTGTTTGCCCTCGCACACATCGCATGTTCTACAGCCGTTAGATGTTGGAGTTTTTAAACCTGTTAAAACAGCATGGCGTAATGTTCTAAAAAGTTTTTATCAAGAAACTGGGTTTAAGAACGCCGACAAGGTAGTGTTTCCTGGTCTGTTAAAAAAACTTTAAGAAACTGGGTGTTTCTCTAGGGCCAATGCAGTAGGTGGTTTCGAGGGGTCTGGAATTTTTCCCTTATCTAAAGAAAGGATATTAAAAAAATCCATATCATCAACAGTCATATGTTCTTCAGAAAAGAAAATTCAACCAACCACATCCACAGTAGAAAAAGAAAATGAAACACCAACACCCGATTTTGCAGGTTACAGTCAATCCTCACCACCAACTACTCCACTTCCTGAACAGTTGGAAGATATTACACCTACTAAAAAGTTGGAATTATCACTAGTGACTGTATTAAGACGGCAAGAAGCCAAAACAGTAATACAAAAAAGAAGTAAACTCAGAAGAAAATTTGCGGAAACATTAACAGCGGACGATGTTAGACTAAGAATGATAGAAAATGAGAAAAACAAAAGAAAACCAACAGTAAGAAAAAATCCAAAAACAAAAAAGCAAGAAGCCTGTTGAAAAAACTGAAGAAACCTCAGATAGTGATGCTAGTTTACAACTTGTCCATGATACAGATGATGACATTTCACACGATGAAAATAATAGCAGTGTAACAGAAGAAGATAATTGTGGTAAAGCAAAGGAATTTGTGAAGTTCGACGGAAGTAACCAAAATATAGTTGCAAATTCATGGGTCCTCGTCAGACTTAATAATTCTAAAAGTTGTGTAGAAAAGGAAGAATGCATTCACTATGTTGGACAAGTGTTGGAAGTAAATGACAGCGAAATTATGGTCAACTTTTTGAGAAAGAAGAAAATACATTTTGTGTACCCTGATGTGCCCGATCAAAGCCTGGTATCTGTAGATGATGTCGCTATGGTTCTGCGCGAACCTTATATTAAAAGGGGAATGCATTACTTTCATGTCAACTTTCTTCCTTCTAATTATAAAGCACCTCCTAAGATTAACTAGGCTTTATTATAATACGTAGGTATATAACTATCTAAAATTAAGTATAAAGTTTCTTAATTAAGTATTTATTGTTTTATTTCTATGATTTTCCATAAAAATATCTAGGACATTTGTCAATGTTACACTATACATGCAAAATATTGACATATTAGCTGTTGTTATGAGTGTGTCAATGTTAGACTTGCCATGGGTAACATTGACACATTACCACTTTTTAAAAAAAAAATTAAATTCTGTAAACGACTTGGTATATTCATATTCTATCATATACAGTGTAGAAAAGGTTAATATATCTTCATTCTGTCACATAAGCAGTCATATACCAAACTGCTATGTGCCAAAAAAAAATCAATTTTAAAGTTGTGTCAATGTTACCCCATTTTACCTTAAATTCTGCATGATTTTAAAAACATGAGTGCCAATTTGTTGAATCTTACAAATACATGACCTCTAATTAAAATAATTATTGTATGCTGCGATTCCTCAATATTCCAGACACCTTATCAATATATAAAATAATCAAGACTAAAATAGTTAAAAACTGTTTAGCTTGTTGTTTTTTTTTTGTAGTTATTTATAAAATTATATGCGAGACGATTACGAGAGGTTATGTTCAAATCGTTCGTGCTGATCAAAATGCCGGTTTAAAAAATTAGTGATTCGGAAAACTTCCTATAAGATATTTGACAAAAGCCGAATTTCACATTCACATTACTATTTTTAACACGCTATACGAAAAAAAAAATGTAATTTCATCCCCTAAATTAGGACTATCGATTTTGAGTACTTCTACTTGTCCGATTGACTTGAAATTTGGTATCCATTCATAGTTCCGGCGACAAAACAATATTATGAATTAGTACTAAGTTTCTACCTCCCCCTCCGCCAAGGGTGACAGTGGGGGGTACTACTCAAGTTCGTCCGATTTCGTTCAAAATTAGCCACTATTTTTCAATGAGCTAAAGACTTGTAGTGTAGTGTTCTAGTGACAATATAATCTAAAATTTTTTTACTTAAAAAAATCAAAATGGCGTATCCGAAATAGCGGATTTTCCTATTTATGAACCGATTTGCATCAAGTTTGGAACATTGAGGAACTTGAGGCCGTTAATTAAAATTTTGAAATCAAGCTTTAAAACTAAAAACGTGAAAAATAAATTATAGTTTAAAAAACACGCTTTTGCCGTACTAAAAAGTATAAAATAATATAATTTACCTAAAATGTTTAACAAAAAAGCGTGGGGGGGGGGGGCTTTAAAATGCGTTTCCTTGAGAGGTATGCACCTACTTTCTATCATTTCTATCAATATCGGAAAAGCGCTTTGCCGATATAATGAAATCGAATGTTTCTAAAAGCAAACTTACGATTTGTTTTCTTTTCAGAAATGGGTTAAGGACTTACAAATATGCATAAGAAATACATGGTATATTACACGCACAATTACTACTCCTGCATTAAAATCAAAGAAATATATTTTCAAAAGAATATACCACAGCAATTTAAAACTAAAACAAACAAAGCAGATCTCCAAAGACAAAAAGCACATTCTTCGAAAAATTTAGATTGCCCAGCTGAGTTGATAATTGTCATAAAAAAATTACCTCAACAAAAAACAAGAGCTAAAGAAAAGGATGATTTGATTTCGGATTGGCCCTGTGTGATAACGTTTAAAAACGTTCATAATCACACCATAGATAGTGCTGCTTCTTTAATTAAAAGACCCATTGGAGAAAAAACTAAGCATGATATTTTAAAGCTACAATACCTTTTGTTTGGAGAAAATGGAAGAGTTTGGTGACCAGTACGAGAATTATGTAGCTGATCGATACTATTTCCTCAAAAAATCCGACTTTTCGAATCTTTGGAAGGCAAATTTCAAAAAGCATTACGGTGACAGATCTGGAGATCAAATGTTTTTTCAGTTAGAAGATAATTTGAGTAAAGCAAATGGTGTATTGTACAAAATTGGCCATGTCGGTGAGCATTACACTATTTTTCTATGCACTCTTATAATGCAACGTGCTGCCTGTGAATTGAGGCAATCGTCTGAAATTTTGTTTGTCGACGTCACTAGTAATTGTGATGTGCAAAATCACAAATTATATTTTTTTGCCACACAGTCTCCAGCTAGAGGAGTTCCTCTCGGATGCACCATAACTAGTTCTCAAAAGAGTGAAGTGTTCGAAGTTGCCGTGCGAAATTTATGGGACTTTTTTCCTACAAAAATTTCTCCAGAAGTAATAGTGACAGATGATGACATGGTGGAGTGCAACGTATTGAAAAAGCAATGGCCGAAGTCTGTTCTACTTTTATGTACCTTTCATGTATTAAAAGCAGTGTGCAAATGGTTAAGCTTGGCAAAAAATAAAATTGAAAAGGCAGACAGACAGATATTATACTATTTGTTTAGAAACATTTTATTATCCAAGAAGAAAGATGAAATGGAGCACCACATCGACCAATTTCACAACTCTGCTATATCCAATAAATATCCTCAATACAAAAACTATATACAGAACATGATTACTAATAGTCTAGAATCTTGGTGTCTATTTTTTAGACAGCATTTAATGATAAGAGGCTCAGAAACTAATAACTATATTGAGGTGATGTTCAGACTATTTAAAGACATTTCGCTTGAAAGAACTAAGGCTTATAACTTAACACAGCTGACTGACTTTGTTGTTACCAGTTTTGAGGCTTACTATAAACAAAGACTATTAGATTTAGTTATGAATAAATTAAACAGGAGTACAATAAATCGATTATCGCCGAATGAAAAAGATGTTTTGCCCGAACAGATATCTGAATTGAATGAAATGCAATATCACGTTAGAAGTTCAAGAGATAGCTCAATCATATACTTTGTTGATATGAATTCCAATATATGTACCTGCCCTCAAGGAATTACAAGCAAAATTTGCAAACACCAATCTGTTATTATTAAATATTACAATATAACCAATGCTTGTAACGTTTTATCAGAAGAAAGTCGAACAATTATTTATAAAATTGCAACAGGAGTGTAGCCTGCAAAACATCTGTTATTACCTTTACAGTTGGACCAGTGTGCTAAGAAAACTAATAAAGGTGAAGTTAAAATCGTAGAAGTAGCAGAAAAAAGTAACGACGTTGACATGAGTATGAGTGAACAGAGTGTTGAATTTTCTGAAAATAACGTTGATGAAAATTCAACCATCACCCAAGCAGATCTAGAGACTATTGAAAATAAATGGGGCACTTTTATCAATAAATTAGATAGCGATGTCCGGAAAAATTTAAGAGATGATCCTAATGGGTTCTCGTCAGCTGTAAAGCGTATTATTAGCAATTACAACAGAAACATCCCTTCTAAACTTATGACTGGCCTAATCACTTCTTTTCGAAATTATGGAACACCTTCGTCACAAGTTCATTCTACAATCAGAAATGGAAAAAAGTACAACCAACCCTTGTGTCAAGAAGAAAAGTTATAATTAAAGGAAGAAGAAAAATTCAAGCAGGAAGAAAAGTTAAGGGATTATCAAAGCAAAAGTCGATGGCACCACACTCATTAAAAATGTGTGTTGAAAATAATGTAGGATTGGGGGAAAATAAAGTGATTAATCTATATTACCTATATATGCTGTACCTATTCATTTAAATTCGTTTAATAAATAGATCAATCATTGAACAAGTATTTTTATTTAGCAGCTAGTCCTATTTCCTAGTACAAAAATCAGTCTATACTTTCTTGATTCAAACGGTTGTCTATTCTAATTAGGTACCTATTATAAGTTTAGTAATGATTGAAAGCAAGAACAATTGTTTTTATTTCAATTTTTACATTTAGTTCAACACAAAAAAAGCATTAACTTGGAATAAGTAGCGACCAAAATTAAATGAAACTAAAAATTTACTCTTTTCAAGTATAGCAGAAATTTTAGTGAAAGCAGTATTACCTTGAAACAAGAAGAACTTATCTTTGAGAATATACTTTGTTCAAGTATAGTACTTACTATCTTAAGATGGCGATATTCTTCAAGCAAGACTAAGAAATACTTGAAAATTAAGTGAATTCTAGGCTTTAAACAATCATTACATCTTTCTCTAATGCAAGAATAGTTTATACTTAATTAAAATGAATATTTGTCTTAATGCTTAAGAAAAGGGTTATTCCAGAAAAAAATATATGTTCCGCTTGAGGAATAGTAAAACTAATAAGTTTTTTTTCCGTGTAGGATGTACAATAATCATGTATGTTGAATGCGTGGAGATCCCTCATAACGAGCGAGCACTATCGCAGAGAGTTTGCCATTTCGAACGCTCGATATCAAAAGGAGTTCGGCTCGCAATAGCTGACGCTCGATATGAAAATGCATCCCGCTTATGAGGCAGTATTAAGTATATTAAGTAAAGAATCTGCTTACGACGGTGTCTTGTACGTGTGGAAAATAAATATACCGATACGTGTAAATAAATATGTATAGGGGAAAGCGGTATATATTGGGACACGATATATTGTGGGACAAGGTATATTACCGACATCTGGTATTTAATAGAGTAGGCTGTTTACACTCATTACATTTCCACTTCAATGCACGATCTTCCAAAATGTAGAAATCTTTATTACCAACCTTCCCACATAGCAGTTTTGAAGGTTAGTGGCTTCGGTCAACCATAAGTAACTTTTTAGTCCGTTAAAAATAGATAGTAAAATCAGTTAAAGTTCATAAATAATTAATAGAAGTTTGTTTAGTGGATCTGTAGAATCTTTTGAAATGTATGTGTAATTAATTTTTATTTAATCATAACAAAGTGTTGATAAAAAAAATATTAGAAAAAAAGTGCCGGCTGGTGTATGGTGGGACAGCATTACTATGGTATATAGTGGGACTTGTCCCACAATATACCACCATGTCCCACTGTATACCACTATGTCCCACTATATACCATCCTTTGTATGCAAATGCTATTTAGGTTTAAAATCAAAATCTAATTGGAAGTACTTTTATTACAGATGCCCAAAGTAAGTAGAAAAGATCAGGCGGCGTCTGTGCAAAAAAACAAGGCTTTCCATTCCGAATACAAAGACAAAATGAAGTTGGCGGTTGAGAACATTTTTTCTGGTTAAATGACGATAAGAGCTGCTGCTGCCGAGTTTTCTATTACCAGATCAGCATTACACAGAATGGTTGCTAAATAGAAGAAATCTGAAGAGAAAGAAAAATTTAGTTTTGAAAAAATAAACATGGTTTTTTCAATATTTACCCCAGAAGAGGAAGATGCATTTGTGAACCATCTTACTGGTGCTGCTAAAATGTGTTACGGCTTATCACTGAAAACAACTGTTTGCTACAGCAAATAATAAAAATGTACCTCCATCCTGGCAAGTAAATAGAAAGGCTGGTTTGGAATGGATGAGCATCCTTAGAAAAAGATGGCCCTGTTTGACTTTACGAACACCGTAAGCAACTAGTTTAATCAGGGCTACTAGTTTCAATAAACGCAATGTGAAACTTTTTTTTGACAACTTAGAATACATGATAAAAAGTATCAAATGAATGTTAACAATATCTACAACTGTGACGAAAGCGGCGTGACTACCCTTCATAGACCACCAAAAATTCTTGCCCCCAGCAGCCTTAAACAAGTAGGAAAAATAACCAGTGCAAAAAGAAGGGTACTAGTAACAATGTGTGTAGCAATTTGTGCCAATGGCACTACTATACTGCCGTTTTTTATTTTTCACCGAACAAATTTTAAGCCACATATGTTGAATGGATCACCACCAGCCTCCAAAGGATCGGCACACCAAAGTGGCTGAATGACCGCGGAGAATTTTAAAGCATACATGATGCATATTATAGAGTTAGTGAGGTGTAGCAAAGAAAAAAAAAGTCTCATTAATTTTAGATAATCACGAAAGCCACTATGACTACCACGTTTTAAAGTATTGTAAAGAAAACGGTGTAGAACTCCTAACGTTGCCTCCCCATTGTAGTCACAGGCTTCAGCCTCTCGATGTGACCTACTTTGGACCGTTTAAAACTTGTTACAATTGTGAAATGGGCAAATGGTTACTAAATCATCCCTGGTTTCCGAGAACTACATATAATATTGCAGAAATAGTTGGCAATTCTTTTCACCAAGCATTTACAGCTGCTAATAAAGTATAGGGATTTGGGAGAACTGGTATAACTCCTTTTAATCCTAATGTGTATGAGTCTTATTTTTTATGCTCGTATGTTACTGATAGACCAATAGAAGATGAAGCAGATACATCGACAAATAAGGATAGTACAATTAACCTAGCGACATTTGTTAACGAAGAATTACCAGACAATCAGGAACCACAAGCCTGGAAAAGAAGAAATAAAAAAGTGTCAAGTATTCTGACAGAATCGCCAAATATGGAAGAGAGGAAAAATGAAGAAGCAATGAAAATAAATAAACATGATAAAATAAAAACGACAAAGTTGAGCAAGTAAGGAAGATAGCTTTGTATCCGGTTAACAGCAACAGTGGTGGTAGAAAAATCAAAAAGAAGGTTTCTAATTTATCTAGTAGTAACAGTGATGTCGACAGTGACTTCTGTGATGATTCGAGTGATAAAGACTTAAGTTTTGAAGAAGTTGATGAAAAAATAGTGAACAATTGTGATGAACTTAATATTACAGATTTTGTAATTGTTGTTTATCGATTAAAAACAAATGTTAAACATTTTGTAGGACAAATTGAGACAATAGAAGATGACTCTTATTTTATAAACATTTTGCTTCCTACAGAATAAAGATGAAGATATTTGCACGAAAGAAGATATCATTGTCAAGTTACCAAAACCAGCAATGCAAGGTGATACGAAAAAGCCACCACCATGTTAAAATTTTCTTTTGACCTTACTATTGTATTTGAATGATTGGAAAAACGATTGACGTTATTCGAATGAAGTTTTTGTTTTTTTTTGTTCATGTAGAATATAATGTTTATTTTGTAACAAATAACGGCCTTATCTTCCTATACCGGGACAAATGGTACATTCTGGGACGGTCGCCATTATTTCTAGCCTTATTATATTTTTGTTTACAAATCTGCTTAAAATGGAGATTATGACGTTTTCTATTATGTATTCCAGTCGCAACACTGTAGAACAAATACCACCGAGTACAGAGGTTAATGGAATAAAATGTCCCAATATATACCACTTTCCTCTAGTACAAAATGTTCGTTAGTTAAGGTTAAGTGTTAATAAATAACTGTTTTTAAATAAAAACATCGTTATAATGTAGCGTGTATCCAAGACGGTAAAAAATGAGAAAGTGCCAAAAAAGTGCACATTTAATAGCGATTTGGAAAGTGAATATCCACTTATTAAACAGACAACCTTCCACAGTGATGTAAAATGATTAACATGTTTTGCACAGTTTTCACTGACACATGGTGGAAAGGTAGATATTGCCTAACACATATCGACACTTAAGCATAAAAAGGTAGATATTGCTGCTTCTAGTGGTAACAAAGTGTCGTCTTTTTTTCGTAAGGACACATTTGGAAATGAAGAACAAAAGCTAGCTGTCATTGTATGTACTCTATGGATTGCATTAGTAAGCTAACAAAAAGTTTCTTCCACCAAAAAATTATATGTGTTAGAAACAAATCTGAAAGTACATTTTACAGAAAGAATCATTAAGCTTCATACAAAGTGATCTTGGAACGGTCAACTTCCAAACTTCTGTCTGAAATTTCAGACATTATACTCGAATACGTTATTAAAACGCTCGACAAATACAAATTATCAACAAAAGTAATGAAAATGTGCGCTGACAACACAAACTGCAATTTTGGAGGAGCATCAGGATGTGGTCAAAATAACGTCTTGTAACGTATAAAACCGATATCGCATCTTTTCGGATCGATTTTATAATTTTCTCTTAGTACTGTTTGGAAAAGAACAAGACCAAATAGGTATCTGTGACTTGATATTTAGGATTGTTATTTAAGCACTACTCGGTACTTATTTCTCTACCTTAATGATCTGAATTTTCTGTATTTACTGCCGTTACCATGTACGTTTTAATTAATAATGGATTGAATTATTTTGGTGAGCTGGGTATAATTTTTTTGTAATTTTCCACGATCGCCCAGGTACTTTATAATAGTAAGTAAAATACAAATAAATTTTTTTTATTTTACAATATTGCATTATCACATGAAACAACCATTACATTTATCACTTCGACCCTCAGACTCTTCGGATGATGGGTCCATGTCTCGTATTTTCTTTTACATAAATGGTGAGTTTAAAGTACACTGTCAATAAATATTGAGCTCAATATTCTCAGTACAAGATGGTACATAGCTAGAAGCGTGCAGTCACATAGTATTAAACGACTTTTTTTTTGTTAGTATGCTCATGCTTATGGTTAGTATTTACTGATTTATAGCTTATATATCTTATTCGTGGACTGTTCAGGAGTCCTTCTCCTCTTCAGCCCTGGTCGATCCATGTTTGTTGGTGTAGAGACGTTTTTGTGTTATTATATAGTTTACAAACAATCATGAGAAAAAAGATTTATTTATTTAACATTTAATAATGCGTTAATTTGCTTAAGTGTGTGTTGTTTAGTGAGGCGTAGCGTGCTTAGTGTGATTATTACATTCGTTGTCTAGTTTCTTTCTAGGTCGTCATCGAATAGACAGGGAGATGCGGAGGGCATACGGTATGTTGTCTAGGGAATCTTATATCTCCTCGGGGAGGTCGTCAAGGAGTTGTGTAAGGATCGCGGGGAGATGTTTGAATTTTTATTTAGGTTTTATTCGTGGGAATTGGGGAAAACGGTAGTTGTAGGGCGTGTAAAGATCTCTTCAGTAGGGATAGTATCGCCGAAGATTATTTTATGTGCAAAGCTTTTCTGTAGTGTTTGCATTCTGTGTGTGATGGTTGGTATGTTTGCGTATTGTGTTGTGAGGTCTCTAGGGTACCTGAGAGGTAACCTGTGTATCCGTCTGAGTATTCGGCGTTCACAGGAAGCAATAGAGGAAAGGTGATTGGGGTTTATGTTCGTGTATATGGATGCTCGGAAATCCATAACAGGGCGAATATATGTTTTGCAAGTGTGTTGTAGTGTTTTGGGGTGGCAACCTCTGATTATATCCCGGAGGGTGCCCAGTAGGTTTGCGCGGTTTCTAATCCTGTTAAGTGTTATTTGTACATCGGGGAGCCAATCGAAGGTTCTAGTAAAGAGGATTCCTAGGTAGGTGACTTCTTGTTGGAGTGGGAGGCTCTCTTGGTTTACGGCGAGGGAAACGTTTCTGGAGGCAAGGTTTGGGACCTTATCTTCGGTGTAATTAGGATGTCGGAAGAGGATTGTTTTGATTTTGGTGGGATCGACGGAGACTCTCCACCGGTTCGCCCAATTGGAGAAGTTCCGAAGGGTTTTGGATATGAGGCGGGAGCCGTTTCGCTGTTCGGATTAACCGTTCAGAAAGCGGTGTTATCCACAAACTGCGCAACGACTACTCCGGGTTGTGTGACTTCGGGAATGTCGGATGCGAAGATAATATAGAGGATCGGGGCTAAGCCAGAACCTTGCGGTACGCCTGCTGTAGGTTGGAAAGGATCTGAGGTTTTGCCTACATTGACCCGAACTGACCGATTGGTCAGGTACGAGAGTAGGAGTTTGGAGAAGGGGTCGGAAATGTTGAGGTTACGGATCTTGTGCAGGAGACCGCCGTGCCAGACCCTGTCAAATGCTTGCTTAATATCCAGAAACACAGCCAGATTGCATTGCTTGTGATTGAATGCTCTGGTGATCTCTGTAATCAGATTCAACAAGGGATCGTGACACATTCGGTTGGGGCGGTAGCCGAATTGGCTGTTGGGAAGGAGGTCGTTAAATTGTAGGTGGTCCCAGAATCGCCTGGCTAGAATCTGCTCAAAGCAATTCGGGAGGAAGATTGGTCTATTGGAGGAGGGTGAGGTTAGGTTGGTGTGGGGTTTGGGTATCATGACGGTGGAGGTCGATTTCCAGTCCGTCGGGAAGTGGGATAGGATTAGGCATTGGTTGTAGATGTTGAAGAGTAATCGGAGGGCTGGGTCGGGATGGAGGATTTTTCGATTTAAGCCGTCTGACCTGGGGTAGAGTTTTTCCCTTTTTTGAAATATGTGTGGAATTGGTTGGGCGTGATGGGGGCATAAAAAAGATTCTCGTTATCGAGTTGGATTTCAGGAAGGTTAAGGTTGCGTAATTCTTCAAGGCGATCCTCGACGAGTGCCTTGAACCGGTTATCGAATTGGGGATCAACGGGGGATTGGAAAATGGATTGGAGGTGATGACCAAAGAAATCGGCCTTTAATTGGTTGGAGGAGATTAGGTTGCCCTGTAGGTCGGTTAGGTGGGATTTAGGGTTAATTTTTCTTCTGGTCAGTCTATAGAACTGTTACCAGAAGAGTTTGTTGGATTCTCGCCTGATTAAGGCGTTAAGGCGACTTGTATTCGGTTTTAAGAGTCGGGTCCCTGGATCGCAAGAATTGACGATAGAACTTGTTGTAAACCTTCAGGTGATCAACACGTCCTAGTTATACCTTAATCCATAGAGCTACAGTGTTATGTGATTATTATTATAATTATGGTTGTATAATGATGATGATGAGCATTTGGTAAAATAAAACACGAGATGAAATCGGTGTTAGTTTTAAATCACATGTGCATTATCAAAATTGGAAATGAAAGTCAGCTTGTTTATCTGCCCCCAGGCATTTGTCCATTTTCAAAAACGAAATGGTGCGTTCAAGCTTATCTATAAATCTGGGGTCCTTTTACCATAGGTATTTCCGATAAGACAATCCTTGTATGTAAAACAATGTAGAGGTCTAATTTCGAGTTTGGTTATATTTGTTATTGTATAGGCATTTTCACTAATTTAACTGTAAAACGTGTTTTATCACTATATGGAAAACTATTTTGATGTTCGTATATTGACAGCAATGCCGAAGGCTATCTCATAAGATGTTAAATTAATTTGGTATTTTGTAATTGTGGTTGGTTTTAGCAAGCTGTGAGTTAAACCAAAACAGTATTATTGAATTGTAAGCTGGCTTTCGCAGGGTGTTTTGATTGAGATTGATTTGATTGAGATTGAATTGATTGAGATTGGTTTGCGGATGATCGACTGTTTTCCCACGCCGATGCCCTCACGTTTAGGAAGACTACCAGCTCTGGGTGTCGGTTAACCTTATCTACAAAGTAAGCGGTCGCTCATCGGAGCTAGGTGTATACAGTAGCAGAATCGTTACCTGAAGGTTATGATGAAGTGCTCAGCTTCTTGCTTGATTTGATTGAGATTGATTGATTTGACTGATTTGGTTAATTGTGTGATTTGATCGAAAGTGATTTGTTTGAGATTGATTTGATTTGATTGATTTGATCTAATTATTTGATTATTTGATCTGATCGAGATTGATTGATTTGGTTTGATACACTTCGGCTGATTTTATTGGGCGATTGATTGATTTAATTAATGTCTGTCTATTAACAAGGGGGCGAAGGTCCGAAAACAAGTTCCGGCGCCCTATACCTATCTCATGAGATAGTATGTGGGCCACTTATTAGAATACAATTTCGAATATAGCTCCACGGGGCGAAGACCTGACCAGGAGCGACGACCCTAGAACAAGTTCCGGAATCCTACAACTTCCTTATGAGTTAGTATGAGCCTTATGGGTTAGTAGGGCCCCCTTACTAGAATACAATTTCAAATTTCCCGCCAAAAACAAAAATTGCCTCCAAGATGGCGACCAAACAAGTTAGCCTACAAAATTCAATTATGACTCATAATTAAAAGCAAATTGGAGGAATTTTGGGGCGAAGACATGAGAGAAAGTTCCGGAGTCCTATACTGGGGGTGAAGACCAAAGAGCAAGTTATGGTGTCCTATACCTGTATTATGAGATAGCATGAGGGTCCCCCTATTAGAATACTATTTCAAATTCCCGGGCAAAACAAATATCCGACAAAATTTAATTATGATAAAAACAGATTGATTTGCTTAATTGATTTGATTGATTTGATTAGATTTGATGAATTAATTTATAATAAAAACTTATCTTTTTTGGGATTTTTTAATGGTGTACTTTAAATTATACAATCTAAACGTTTCGATAACACTTACAGTTATCTTCGTCAGTAGTAATGTTAGTTAAAAATTGTTAAAGATGTAGTAAACAATTTTGTCAAATTTGAAAAATTGTTTACTACATCTTTAACAATTTTTAACTAACATTACTACTGACGAAGATAACTGTAAGTGTTATCGAAACGTTTAGATTGTATAATTTAAAGTACACCATTAAAAATCCCAAAAATTTTTCAAATTTGACAAAATTGTTTACTACATCTTTAACAATTTTTAACTAACATTACTACTGACGAAGATAACTGTAAGTGTTATCGAAACGTTTAGATTGTATAATTTAAAGTACACCATTAAAAAATCCCAAAAAAGATAAGTATTTTATTATGAGTGTTAATGGTGAAAGTTTACATTTTGATGAATAATTTGTTTTATTTGATCGGGATTGGTTTGATTTGGTTCAATATGCTTTAGCTGATTTGATTGGTCGATTGATTGGTTTGATTAATTTCTGTCTTTTGACAAGGGTACGAACGCCCAAGAACAAGTTTCGGCGTCCTATATCTCTCTTATGAGATCGTATGAGGGCCCCCTTATTAGAATATCTAATTAGACAGGGTTTTAGATTTTCAAGGTCCTTTCACCTATCCCATATTTTCCTAATTAACTGACTTTCTAAAATTCCTTAGAAATATTTTTATAGATAACACTATATTATGAATTGTTCAAACTGTAAATTAATGCAAAGTAGTCTTTTAAAATTGATTTTTGAAATGTTATTTCTGTATGTAAGGTGATAGTGGAAGCTGTTTCCAAATACGGTGCTTTCAAAATGTTTGTACAATTTAATTATGCCTATACCAGTCCTATGAGATAGCCCCTTACTAGAATACTATTTCCCGTCAAAACAAAATGGCCGACAAAGTTTAATTATGACTCATAATTAAAAACAGATTGATTGGCTTAATTGATTTAATCGAGATTGATATATTTGGTTTGATATGGTTCGGATGATTTGATTGGTCGATTGATTGGTTTGATTAATTTCAGTCTTTTCACAGGGGGGGAGGGCGGAGGCTAAGGCCCGTTAAAAGTTCCGGCTAATTATGACTCATAACGGGTCGAATTAAAAACAAAACCCTCCCCCAGGGTCACGTGACTGCCCTCACCCGGCCCCTGCGAACGCATTTGCTTACCTTACGAGGGCCCTAATTAGTGGAAAAATGCCATCAAAGAGTTGAAAATGATATCAAGGAGATGAAATACCCCCGAAAAAATCCGACCTCACTCCTCGCCCCACGCCGTCCCCAACCACTTTTAATTAATTATGACGTTACTTGTCAAAGTGCCCATTCTACTAGCATGGTTTTAAACGCGAGTAAAATAAAAAAAAGGGATTGGGTTAAACCATGAATTTCTATTCACGATGAATATACGCACTTAAACGTGATCAATTAAATTCGTTTTGCTGACGTTGAAGATTGTAGGAATTACTTTCGTATGGATGAAGCTCTATTTGAAAGTTTATTAGAAGGACAAGACACCACCAAAGTACCACCTCCAGAATCTCACCCAATCACGCATAGGTCTCTTACTATATAATCATAAGTGCAACGAGAAATTATCACCTTCGTGTGAGCATTCATGCTAAAAGATCGCGCTTAGTAAGCAATTAAAAAATAATTAAATAAATGATTACAAAAAAAATTAGCGTTTTCACGTTTAATCGGTCCGGGCATCGTGGTCTTCACCGCTTCGCTTGATTGCATACAAATAATACGGAGAAGCGGTCATCCAGAAGAAGAGCTACAGCCTTAGCAGCAAGCAGGAGCCGCAAGAATACAAAAGAATACAAGAAGATATAAGTGAGAAAGACAGAAACAAGAAGAATCCAAACACCGCTACCGGCAACACCAGGATCGACGTCGGGAGCCAAGCAAAGTAACTGTTAACAAAACCTTTTATCTTAAAAAACTTTTTGCTTTATTTTAACATTTGTTTTCCTCCCTTCAATTGGGTCTCTGCCTATCAAGCCTTTCTCCTCGGGGTCGAAGGCTGCACCTCGGCGGAGACCCTTCTTTCCGGAAACAAAAAATTTCTCATTTCCGTTTCCAAAAGCCATAGTAACAACAGTCGTGATGGTAAATCACGGTCGCTATCGTGCTATACTCACGGTTGGTCTCCCCAACCCCTTACATCGCCCTGTAACCTTCACCCGCTTTACCGACACAACTTAACCCCAATCCAACCTGTTCCCAATTCTCAAGGTATTGCATCCGCAATATCCCTAAGTCTATCACAACCTAGATATCCGTATTCAACTTCCTCAAATTCCTTAACTTTCCCTGGTTAAACTTAACGTTTAATTATAACCGTACCTGCCTGCTAAAGACCTCTTCTCCATTGCCGGCGAGTATGTAGCTTAGGCTGCGAAACCACTTTGGCGATCCCACCGTAACACTCGCCCAATTCTCCGGTCCACGTCCCATCAAAACCACACTTAGACCTCCCTCCTTTCTACGCAAGGTAAGGAAATCCTACCCGAAGAGATTCTGGGGGCGATTCACATGTGCACAAGGCAGTTTGTATCACTTTCAAGGCTACTAACACATCCACATCCCTGGTCCAGCTTATCACCCCATTCAAAGTCACCCTTGAGTCACAAGGAGCCGTTATGTTCGGGCGACTCTACAGCTGGAAACCTTTCCTTATCACACCACCTCTCCTCAAGTACTGCTCTAAATGCACGCCGGTGGGACATACCGCTGAGGAGCGCCCTACCCGCACCATCAGTTGCCCCAACTGTGGCGAAAGTCACAGATCCTCTTCTTGCAAATCCTCCGCTAGCCCAAGGTGTAACAACTGTGGGAAAGTACACACATCCTACTCCTTTAAGTGCCGGGAGCGGCGGAAACCTCCCAGTTCCCGTCGAAAATTGAACCCTAGAACTAACCTTGTTTTCCGAAGAGTCCGATTTAGAAGACACCGCACACTTAAATCTACACCCGACACCGAACTCCTATCCATCCAACACTTCCTCCAAGTCCTAACACACACCTTATTCCAAATGTTTGCCGACCGGCGCAATAGGCACAATATGATAATTCGTGTCTTAGACTTACCATCCCGATCCTACTGCCAACGGAGAACCGGTGCCTGCCTATCTGGCACGCGGGCGATGGTTGCTGTAATCCGAAAACCCAATCATTATAACCGTTCAAGATGGATATCATAGCAGGTATAGTTAATGTCAGGGGCGTTCCTCGGAAACGCTACCTACTTAAAAACTTACTACACGAACACAACATACACATTCTCTGAATTACCGAAACAAAACTCACAAATAGATGCACACTTAACTTTAACACTTATCACACTTCATTTTGTCCAGTCCCCAGTCAATATACAGTAATTAAACATTTACAACAAATGCCTAACGGTATCCCACTTCCCGACGGACTGAAATAGGCTCATTTCCCACTTGAGATGCTTCGGAAGATGCTTTAAGAAGATTATAACCAGGCAACTTAGAGATCACCTTGAATTGAATGAACTTACAGAGACCACCAGAGCATTCAATCACAAGAAATGCAACCTGGCTGTGTTTCTGGACATTAAGAAAGCATTTGATGGGGTGTGGCATGGCAGTCTCCTCTAGAAGATTCGCAACCTTAACATACCCGATTCCTTCTCCAAACTCCTACTCTCGTACCTGACTAATCGGTCAGTTCGAGTCAAAGCAGGGAACTCCTCCAATCCATTTCAATTTACAGCAGGCGTATCGTAAGGTTCTGCTTTAGCCCTGAACTGTTATACTATCTTCGGTTCTGACATTCCTGAAGTAAGACAACCCGGAGTAGCCGTTGCACAGTTTGCGGATGACACTGCCTTCTGCGTTATTCATCGGAACACAGAAACGACATCCCGCTTCACCACCAAAACCCTCCGAAACTCCCACCAAAACTCAAGAAATCCTCTTCCGACATCCTAACTATCACGAAGATAAATTTCCAAATCTAGCCGAAATTAATGGTCCCCTTACCCTAAACACCGAAAGATTCCTACTCTAACAAGAAATAAATAAAGTCCAATGATTTAAACTAATTTCCAGAAGCCCCGAAAATTAGAATGTCCGGTCTAATTCTCAAAAGTATTCCCGTTCATTTATATTCTCTTTGAAGCGATAAAAATAAATCGTAATTATACATAAAACATGAACATCTATATGTTTTAAAAGAAATAAAACTTATTTCACTTCTTATAAGTGGTGGATGAAACCACCATTTTCCCATTTTGTTTACGTTATTTATAGTTCGTAGTCTTGACATTTTGTATTGTATTCACACTGCGTAATTATTATAATTATAGCAAGTCCAGTAAGTTAAATCAAAACTCCGCAAAAATAATATTTTATTCTTAAATAAAATCGAGAAAGAACAGTTGACCTAGTAAACCAAATTCGTTTCATAGAAAATAAAGATCCTTCGTAAATCACTACTATTAAGGTCATCAAGTCATTACCTTTGTGTCGGGTCGTCAAAGCGGTAGAACGTACTCCGCTTCTATCTTTCAGTTAGTGAAACAAATACATGTTAAACTGACAACTTCTAAATCAATAAAATAAGGAAAAGCTTTTGAACAGATTTTTATACCCAGCGGTTTGAATTACAAACAAAGATAATAATAATCTAACCAGTAGAAGTTTGTAACGTGTAAATGGCTATTTAGTTGAAATAGATGCGAAAATAACATTTAGGATTGATATATTATTGAACGTCTACGAAAAACACAGCTCTTTTAAACCCATACCAGATGTGATTGTTATAACTCGTAAAATTGTAAAGTAAACTTAAAGCGTGAATAATATTTAGGATTGCCATGACAATGAACTATTACGAAAAATATGGTTCCTCTAAAATTTCCATGCCGGATGTTTGTAGAAACTCATAAAGTCGTACTGACACAAATATAAAAATACAAAGGATGTGACTATGTAGGACAGATCCGTATTAAGTGGTAAGTTTTTGAACATTTTTTCTTCTTTGTTTTCAAATTGAAGGTTGATCCAACTTTAGTTTCGGTACTATATGTGACTTTAAGTTTAATTATAACATGCAACAATGTTGCATATTGTCTGATACTATATCTTTCCTTGACTGCAAATTCAAAATTTAAGCTAACTTTTACTTTTGTTACTATGTTTGATCTTAATTGTAATTAATTCATCCTAAAAGTAAAGAATTAACAGGGCCATTATCGTTATTTATTGTTACCCTTCAATTGAATAAAAAAGAAACTTAGAGAACGGAAGTGACAATAATAAAACAGATTTGATAAATAAATATTAAATTAAATAACAAAGAAATAACTATAACTCGGAAAGCTAAAGTAAAAATAATTGAATCATTTGGTCGCAAATAAATAACAGCAAGTCCGGTGAGTGGCGCGGACTCAGGAATAGCGTAGGGGCAATACGGTTGAAACGTGGCGTGATTGAAGGATATGTAAGTGAAAAATGTATATGTTATATATGTACATTTAGATATCCATACAGTGAGTATACGCTATATTAGTTATATCTTGCCTGACTATATTTCTACTTCTTACTTTCTTACATGTTGAGGCAGTAGACGAATAAATTTCCGGTAGTAGGACAATACCGTTAGTAGGGAATGCTACATCGTCCGGGGCACGATTTGGCCAGTAACCCATCTGCTCGCTATGGTATTACTCAAGAGAACAATACAATTGCCTCGGATTTACCTGGATATAAAGGACGAAACAGACGACTGTGCAAAGAATGAATGGCGAGTCGGTACGTGGAATGTTAGAGGTATGCATGGTAAAGAATTTGAAATTGAGAATATAATGTACGAAAGACACCTTGATATTCTGTGTGTATCGCAGACAAAGCGCAAAGGAAGGGATGCTGTGGAGATGGAGGATGGCAGCCTAGCACTATGGCCAAGGATTGAGAGTGAAGTGCATGGCGCAAGAGGAGTTGGGGTGATCGTGAGTGAAAGAACGAAAAGATGGGTTCAATGGTACGAATTGGTATCTCAACGGGTAATATAGGTTTAGAATGAAAGTTGAATTTCGAAGAATTTTTCTTATTGCATGCTATGCACCGGTGAATGAAGAAAGAGACCAGGAGCGTGAGAACTTCGGGAATGAAGTAGCGAACGTGTTGAACGTATGTAAGCCAAACGAAGAGTGATGATAGTGGAGGATATGAACGGATGGGCGGTGTACAGAGAGAACATACTGAACGCGCTCTGGGAAAGTTCGGAGACCAATGAGTCGATGAGAATGGTGAACGCTTGGTGAACATCTGTGTGGAGAGAAGCCTGTTTGTATCCAATACGTGGTTTCAACATAAAGGTGTGCATAAGTATACATGCAAAGAGGTGAATCTAAAAGTATGATAGACTTGATAGTGTATGATGAACGGCTTAGAAACCTGGTGAAAGACACAGAAGTAATTCGCGGATCGGAGTGTCGATCGGACCACTGTTTGATTGTATCGAGAGTGTGTTTGGGGCAAAAGTGGGCTGAAGAAGGAAAACAAACGTAGCGCGAACGTCCAGAATTAGGGTAGACAAACTAGTGGATAATGGTGCGAGAATGAAACACGCAGATGCTGTGAGTAAAGAGTTAAATGTGAATGAAACAGTGTGGAACGAACAAATAAAAGACACTGATGTTGAAAGTGCATGGATAAGCTTGAAAAACTGTGTAGGTAGATAGAAAAAATCTGCTTGGTGGAATGAGTCGGTAAAAAAGGCAGTATGTAAGAAAAAAGATGCGCACATGCAATGATTGCTGCAAAAAAAATGAGACTGAGAAAAAGCGATTAAATGAGGTGTACAGATTAAGAAACAAGGAAGCGAATAAGGCAGTAAGAAGAAGTGAAGAGGAAGTGATGACTGTGGAAGGAGAGAAAATACAGAATTATTTTGAGAGAAACAAACCACTCTTCTGGCAATGGGTCAAAAATACAAAACGTGGCCCAAAACAGAGCGCTGCAGGTGTGGTGAATATGACAACGAAACAGTATGGGACGATTGTGAAGTGAGGAAACGCTGGCAAGAATATTTCAGAAAGCTGTACAGTAGTGAGGAAAGTAAGAGTGAAGGGTTAAATAAGGAGAATATAGAAGGAAGAATAAACAAAACTGAGAAAGATATTGGGATAAATGAGGTGAGGAAAACGGTAGGAACGCTGAAAAACGGCAAGGGAGCAGGCTTAGATGAAATCACTGGTGAAATGCTAAAGTAGGGTGTGCACAGCTTATACGAAGATTGTGTGAATTATTCAATGTATGCCTTATATGTGGAAAAGTGCCCAGGGATTGGAAGAGCGCGATCATTTTACCACTGTATAAGGGTAAGGGGAACAAGAGTGATTGTACACAAACTAAGATTTGGGATGTGCACGGTGGCTTCATGCCAGGGAGAGGATGTGTCGATTAGGTAGTTATTCTTCAGCAGGTGATCGAAAAGTGTTTAGGGTAAAAAGAAAGCTGTACTGTGCGTTTGTCGATCTGGAGAAAGCATACGACAAAGTGAATAGATAGAAGCTGTGGAAATATTAAATAAATATGGCGTAAATAAAGGTCTAATAAATGGACTAAGGGCAGTATATAACGGTAGTCGGGCGCGTGTTAGGGTGAGAGGAGGTGTGAGTGAATATTTTAATATTGAGCAAAGAGTGCGACAAGGCTGTGTGATATCACCGTCGTTGTTCAATGTATACGAGGGTAAATGTGTTAGACAAGCACGTACCTATACAAATCGTGTAATGGTTGGTATAAATGCGTAAATGTACGACTTCTGGTGAATGCAGATGACACAGTCTTATTAAGTGACACTGCGGATGAGCTACAAACCGCATTGAGGAAGTTTGATACAGTCTGTAAGAGCATGGACCTAAAGGTAAACGTGAACAAAACTAATATTGTGGTGTTCAATCTAGAAGGTGGAAAGGAGAGTAGAGTATTTACTCTGCAAGATGAAGTTGTGGAGCAAGTGGACGAGCTGGTATATCTGGGCAGAATGTTTACTTCAGATGGTACAATGGAGGGCGAGATTGGGCGAAGAGTCAATGCTGGAAGGAAAGTGATTGGAAGTATGTGGACGATAATGAGAAACGAAAGTATGAGTCTAGCTGCGAAACCAGCAATCTATAATGGCGTGTTTGTCCCGTCAGTACTGTATGGAAGTGAGACATGAGTTTGTCAAAAAAAGCACGAAAGAAAAATCAATCCGTGAGTATGAGATTCCTGAGAAGCGCATGTGGTAAAACGAGAAGGGACAAGATAAATAATGAATGCTTGACGTAGTGTGGCGAGGAAAAGACGATGATGGATAGATATAAAAGTAGTACATTACTTTGGTTTGGTCAAATTCAGAGAATGAACAACGCAAGATTAACGAAGCAAATATATGTGGTGAGGTTAGAGAAAAGGCCAGACCTGGTAGGCCACGTAAAATTTGGCTGAATGTAGTAGAATGTATAATAAAGCAAAGGAAGATAAGGAGTTATAAAAATAAAAGGGCATGTCAGAGACAATGTATGAATCTCGCGGAAGCTAGGGAGTTACGCGGATAGGAGAGCATGGAGAAATATTGTGAATAAAGAATAAATAAAAGGCAGGGATTGTTTTGCCCACCACGTAAGGAAATGGAGTGAAGGTTAAGTTAAGTTACTTTCCCCTTCTCGGAATAAATTTATATAAATTTCTTCGACATTTTCAGATGTCAGGTACTTAATATTTATTGTTAATTTAAAACCTTTAAGTATAAGAAAATATTGATTTCTTTTGATTTCCTGTCGTAATTAACCCTCGCTTGGAGTAAATAATTTAATTAGCTAAGTACATAAAGAGTGTTAAGGAGTTTAATCATTAGACATCAGATTACATTTTTGAATGACAATAATATTTGAGTAGTACTCATCTTTCTTTTATTACTAATTCTCACATCCACAGAGGCTAAAAACACACCAGAGAGTTCCAATGCCAGTTGCGGAGAACGTAAAACCAGCCCGAATCAGTTCAGGTAGTGGCTACCTGGGGACCCTTCTTTCGGTTTTTTTAATTTGTCACTTTGTTTCTTTTTGTTCATTTTTTCTTTAGAATAAATTTTATTTTTCAAAATAAAGTAGTTTAAGTTATTTTAGATAGATATGTACAAATACTTACAGGGATTAAATAATGGCTAAAACGAATTAGTGTGTCTGTCAAAATCAGGTAGTTGTCACATTTACATGCGACTAAGCGATAGCCCGGCAAATTAAAATTAGCTAAGGTCAAAGAGGCTTTACCACATCTCAAGCACTAATTTACACACTTCGTAATTATATAAAGGTAAGTTTATAAATAAATAAAATACATGGGTTGCATTGTTATATTTTACTTATAAAATAACATAAAAAGTAGTTACATCAAAACACAATATAACGTAGTATTATACTTTTATAACATGAGGGTCAGGCAGAGGTGCATCTCACGCACGTTTGGTCAGCTATGTTTAAGCCTCACGTAACAGAGGCGAGCCTATTCTGGTAAAGTAGTTACAACCATCCTTGATTAGGTTTATTGTTTAAGAAAAGTGATCCAACTAAATATACTGAGTTTTGTTCCCCCAAGTCGATCACATTAGAATATTGTAAGTTAGAGTTTACACTTAGCTGTGAACTTATAGGTGCAAGACTATATGTATTCCTGGTAGACTCAACTTGAGCCGGTAAAGGTAGTCGAACATAGGGATGATGCTGAAGGCAATAATTTATTTTTACGGGATCTCGATGAAAATAATTAAATGGTGCTTCAAACAGTTTGTCCTTTATGGATTCTCCAGCAAAAATTCTTTAGGTGGTGCTCAAGGTATGTAGCGTTTGCGTCCAAAGTGTAGTCAAAGGGTAGAGGGCTGGTCTATTTTTTTGCGACTGGGACAGTAATTAACATGCTTTTTTGAGCACACCGGCTTGTGTTTCGACTTGATATCCTCTGGATTTAACGACGAAAAACACGTAGACGGTGCTGTCATATTTTAGACTGAAATAGTGCTATATATATATATATATATATATATATATATATATATATATATATACAGGGTGTCCGGTGAGGAACTGTACAAACTGAAATGGTATGTTCCTTGGGTCAATTTAAGTAAAAAAAGTCCCATAAACATAGGTCTGATTCGCAATAGTTACCCAGATACAAGCGTTTAAAGTTTATAAATGATCACATATTTTTTCAAAAGTAATTATTATTAGTCAACTGGAAAAACAAAACCGAAACAATCTGTCATTTATTCGTTTGTGTTCTAATAATGACAAAGTGGATTGTAGTAAATTAAGTGTAATTTAAATTTAAAATGCATATGCTTCTCCTGTAAGACGTTCCTCAAACAAAAAAGGTCCAATAAGTTGATCGTTAATAACACCACACCATACATTAACAGAAAATCTGCGCTGAAAGTTAGCTTCTGTTGTACCATGTGGATTTTCATCTGACCACAAATGAGAATTGCGTGTATTGTTCACTCCATCTCTAGTAAATTGTGCCTCGTCACTAAATAAAATGAATGGAACTAGTTGTGGATTTTCTTGTAGCCACGGCAGAAATTCAACCGCAAAGCAAAATCTCCAGGTTCAAGGTGCTGAACGTTTTGTGTATGATAGCGATACAAAAGCCCATCATGTAATGTTTGCCATACTGACATACGGGGACTCCCGTTCGAGAAGAAATTCTTCTAACACTCAACCCTGACCTGATCAACCATCTGTAGAATGTTTTCTTGCTCATTCACATTTAACTCCACAGGACGATCAGATCTTATTGAAACTGATGGAAATGAACCATGAGTTCGAACGTGTTGAAACACAGAAGAAAAGGTTTGGTGATTTGGAATCGTCCTGTTGGGAAATCTTCGTTCATATTCCCTAACGGCAGCTCTCGCATTTCCATCACAAAATCCATAAATGTAAATGATGTCAGCATACTCTTCGTTAGAAAATTGAAAAGGCATTTTAAATTTAAATTACACTTAATTTACTACAATCCACTTTGTCATTATTAGAACATAAACGAATAAATGACAGATTGTTTCGGTTTTCTTTTTCCAGTTGACTAATAATTACTTTTGAAAAAATATGTGATCATTTATAAACTTTAAACGCTTGTATCTGGGTAACTATTGCGAATCAGACCTATGTTTATGGGACTTTTTTTACTTAAATTGACCCAAGGAACATACCATTTCAGTTTGTACAGTTCCTCACCGGACACCCTGTATATAGGGTGAGGCATCTAAGCTCTGTCGGTTTGTATACGAAAAATGGTAAAATATTTTTGAAATCTTTTTTTAATTATCGTGTAGGTTCATTAAGGGCACGTTTTAAAATTATTTTCGAATATGCAGGGTGGTCCATAAAAATTTTACGCATCAAAGTTATGAAAATTTAAATGGAACACCCTATATGTGATGGCACATTTCGATTCTGTGGACTAAATAAAGGTCACTTACTGTTATAGTCCTATACCTCACTCCACCTGTTGCCGAGATATTTCATTATTTGTGAGAATGTAGATCGAAATTCAAAAGAAATTTCTGTTTTACGTACTCAAGAATTTTTTTTCAAATTTTTTTCATTGTTTACTAAAAGCATCAAACTTTAAAATCCACCGAAGTTATTATCACAAATTTATACTGGGTGTACAAAAACTCAGTTACTATTTTGACCAACATTAAAGCCAATTAACTTCCTTATTTTAAATGGAACACCCCGTATTTATCACCATATTTTTATTCTAATTTTAATTCCCTACAAAACTGTATTAGGGTTCCCTATACCTATCTCTTACAGATTTTTGTAAGATATATATATATATATATATATATATATATATATATATATATATATAACAGTGAACAATTTAATTTCGTATACAGAGATATCGAAACCGTAATAGATAAATATCGTTAAATGAAAATAAGTTTCGTAATTTGTTGGTAGTACATTAGTATAAAAAGTTTGGTTTTCATAGTTCAGATATTTGATAAAATCCGAAATGTTCATTTTCGTTTTTAAGACTATTGTTATTATAATAGATATCAAAAAATTTTCTAAACTTTTTTTTAAATAAAATTACTCAATGCCAAAAATTTCAATAACGTTTTGTCTTTTCAGGACCATCACAATTTTTTAAATACTGTTACTAATTTTAAGTTCTTTTTAATTAATATAAAAATTTTACTATAACGTTTGAATCTCATATTCTGAAAACATAAATTTTCACATTACTTTGAGTTTATTATCAGCTATGTTAAAGACTCATCTATGACATATATTTATGCTTAAATCGATTTGATAAAATATGTAATCACAAATTTACGTTATTCTTTACATTAATGATAATGAACAATTATAATTTAAACTGACCTAACAGTTGTAAATAAAATTATATTTTAAACCAGTTACTAAAATGAATCATTCTTTGAATACATAGTTCAATTCTTGAATGTTTGATATCTATCACCATCGTGTAATTTTTAAATCATTTATTCTTGACGAATTTCTGAACTGTTAAATTTTGTATATCTTTTATTTTATAAATATATTAAAATACAAAATTTATAGTATTTACATCAATATAATGAAAATTTGAATAATTTAAGATATACCATAAATCAAAGCAAATGTAAAATTAGATTATTTGTAAAAACCAGATGAAATTTTAAATAAATCTTTGTTAATACATAGTTCAAAATCTTTACATGTTTAAATTCAGCTCAAATATTCGTAGTAATTTTAAATCAGTCTTTTAAAAATATGTTGACGATTTCATAGAACTCGATTAAATTTTGTATATTATTTTTTATAAAATATAGTTATAAATTTTTTGACTACTTAAAAAACGCATCTTAAGAATCTCATAGATAAATTTTAGAATTTTGTAATATCTGAACTATCAAAACCAAATGTAAATTTAACTTCATTTACAAAAATATGAAATTATTATTGATCTTATCAGTTGATAAATCTGTATAGCAAATAAAATCTTTATATCATATTATATAAATATATATGATATCATATTATTTCACTGAATGAGTAAAAAAATCTGTTACATTTCTTTACGATATCTTATAACTGATTGAGTCCTAAAGAAACTAACGTACGTTATAATTTTGAGTAATGCATTGAGTCCGTACAACGAGTTAATTTTGAAACAAAGGAATTTCATTGCCATGAACCTTCCATATTACCCAACACTACAACAAAATATCCGTACGTTTTTGTAGTTGATGAAGGATCTGCTTTGGAATCAAATCAAATCTGGTGAAGCCATATACATAAGAAGCATGCAATGCCGAACCGATATTATTTTTATCAAGAGACTATCTCGTGTAAGGCAAACTGTTGAATGTTGTTTTGGTACTCTTGTAACGTTCGCTCTGACCGTCATCTGATATAACATATGTTTACACTATTTGAAACAAAAGCAACAACATTAATTAAAAAGCATCCAATTTAATTCCATTCAATATAACACTAGTACAGATTTCTATAATAAAAATGTACAGAACAATTTTACAGATTGTTACAATCAACTCTACATCGCTTAAAACTACCTACAATAGATGTCACATATCATACTATAAATTTCCTAAAGTCAGTATATCATTACAGTAATTGGACTGGCGGCTAGCGACACCGATTCCCCTTTGGCTCTGAGCTTTCCGCATGTGCCAAGCAGTGTCTAATGTAAACTCGAACCATTAGTAAATGAAATTATAATCATAATCTAGAATTTCATTAAATAATCAAATCATGAAATCAAGTACTTGTGCCAAAAATTAACGAGCCTTGTATCTTGTTTATTATATATCGGTTATATATTATACAAAGGATATGTGATATAAAATGTGTGATTCCACAGGTAGGTAACAACTATATAAACTTAATACTAAGTAAACCCTAGTAATAACAGTATTTTAGGAATTTTGAAAGAGATTCCTCCTCAAAAAGAGTTTAAATGTACCGCTGTATGTAATGCCTGTGAGAAAATCTTTGTTAAATATTCAAATCTAATGAGACGTGTACCTAAAACAGTATCGCTCAGGTAAAATATTTTTGTGTAGTTTACAAATGTAACTTTTTTGAAAGTAGGTATGTGGTTATTTTAGATCGAGTGCATGAACTTACCAAGCCTAAGAAATATAATTATGAGTGCAGCCATTGTAAAAAAACATTTTACACATTCCAGGCATTTTAAAAGTCATTTAAAATGCCATGAACAAACTAATACTTAATATTATGAATGGTTTAAAATGCATATTGTGCCAGCAGGACAACTTAGAATCCCAGTTTAGTACAAAGTCTGATTTGTATGAACATTTACAGAATAGACTTGACTTAAGCATAGTAACAGAACCGATTCAGTTTAATAATAAAGGTGAATTTGATGATTGGAAAAAACAAGAACAAAGTAAAACCAATGAATTCTTTTCTATTTTTTTTTCTATAACTCATGAGAGTTATAGAACTCAAACTTGTATTAAAACCTACTATGTTTGTGATAGGTGTGGGTCATTTAAAACTAAAGGAAAAGGAGTGAGACATTTGAAAACACAGAAATGTGTCTGACAATATTTGAAGATGAAAAATGTGAAGTAAGATATGTAAGTACCCACATTGGCCACAAAAATGATTTGGGACATTTAAATTTGGGTAAGGAAGAACGACAGGCATTGGCTGCAAAAATTGCCTTAAAGATACCATTTGAAGCAATTTTAGATGGAGTTAGGGAATCGATTTATGATGGCAACTTAGAGTGATCACATTTGTTAACCAAAAAGGACTTATTCAATATAGAAAGAAGCTTTAATGTCAGAAATGAGTCCAGGCATGCCATTGACGCGATAAGCGTTGATGCATGGGTAGAGGAAGTGAAGACACATGGATGTGTTTTATTTTATAAGCCACAGGGTGAACCTTGTGAATACCCAGAACTAAAATTGGATGATTTTGTCCTGATACTAATGAATCAGGGACAAGCAGAAATGTTAAAAAAATATGGCACAGATTGTATATGTGTTGATGAAACACATGGTTTAATGCTTATCACTTCAATCTTATCATAGTTCTAGTACTCGATGACATGCGTGAGGGCTTTCCCTCTTATTTCCTTATGTCCAACTGATCAGATGAAATCATGATGCACATATTTTTTACACAAATTAAAAATAACATGGGAGAATTATTACAGTGTAGATTTTTATGTCAGATATGGCGCAGGCATTCTACAACGCATGGGTCCAGCTAATGGGCTTACCAATTCACAGACTGTTTTGTGCCTGGCATATAGATAGGGCCTGGCGTAATAATTTACACAAAGTGTACTTTAAGGAAAAGCAAGTAAGTAAATGAGCATATACCGGGTGTGTCATTAATGGGTAATTCCTCGATAAATCGAAAAACAGTTGCCTATACCTAACCATACTAACTAAAAAGTTAAATATAAAGGTGTTGTCACCAATAAATAGTATATTTTAAAATCATTTTAAAGTATACAGGGTGATCAATAATTGCAGGGTAAATCAAACATATATTTTTTCTAATGGAACACCCTGTATATTAAGGCATTTTAAAATTATACACTCATTTCTGATTCTTTTGATACCCCACATCAATATGTTATACTAGGTACTTTTTAAAATATGGCCACTTTTGTCGTAAATTTAGCTTTATTTCAGCGCCCTCTCAGAAAATAAGTAAAAAAACTAAAAAAAGGGCTACCAACAACTGGTTCATATGGTTCTTACTTATATTCTCTACTTAAACTATGAAATTATTCTACCTTTTTATACAGGATGATGCGAGACGCAAATTAATAATTTTCTTCATAAATTTAAATGAAACACTTAGTATATTATACCTGTATTGTGTTTCCCTTTTATCATTTTTAAATTTGTTAAGTATTTTTTATACCTAATTGCAATCCTTTTTAGATTTTTCGAATTTTTTGAACATAAACTATTTCTTTTATGTAAAACAATCACTATGTTTGAACCACGCAGTATATCAAAACAATTTTAAATTCTGCTTACTTTGCTAATTATTTTGATACAACTTAAATAATCAGTAAAGTAAGCAGAATTTAAAAATGTTTTAATATATTGAGTGTTTCAAACATGTTATGTTAAAAAAATTCAAAATATCTAAAAAAGTATTGCATTTAGGTATAGGAAATACTTTAGCAATTAAAAGAATTATAAAAGGGGAACGCAATACAGGTATATTATACTGGGCGTTCTATTTAAATGTGGGGTATCAAAAGAATCAGGACGGTGTGTAGAATTTAAAAATCCCCATTATACAGGGTGTTCCATTAAAAAAAAACATGTTTAATTCACCCTGTAATTATTGATCACCTTGTATACTTTAAAATAATTTTAGAATATACTATTTATTGGTAGAGCAAACGCCAAATACGAACACACCTGCACAGAAACCGAATATTGCATTAAAAAGAAATGGAATAATGCTATGAGTGAGAAGTAGATATGTTCCGTCCACAAAATGTAGTGTTGTTTATTGTTTTCTAACCTCATTTTTCGTGCACGTTTTTATCAATTGCAAACAGTTTTTTTCAAAACTCCTTCCGTTTCAGCATCTTTTATTTACAAGTAAGTTGTATTTGTAATCCACAGTAATATGTATTAATATAATATATTGATTTAGTTCGTTGTTTATAATGGGTGATGCGAGTACATCGTCCGATAGTACATCAAACATTCCAGCAAAGAAGCGGGGTGTCTTATCGCAAGATGCCCGCGAAATTATTTGGAATGTTTATCAGTTTCATAAAAATATGAATGAAGGTATGTCATTATTGTACGATTAACATCTGTCAGTTTTTTCACGATTACATTTTTTTACAGTTAACGTTCTTGATATCGTTGTGAAAGCAACTGAAGTATCTAAAAGTACCGTCGTTAGAATTATTAGAGAGGGGAGTGCAATTCAACGTGGTGAAATAGAATCGTTCAAGACTTCTAATAAAACAATGAAAACCGCATCAAAATCATCTGTCGATAATTATGGGGAACAACTCATTCGACGCATTGTACAAAATTTTTATGTCACGGAGAAACGACGACCAACCGTCAATGCTATCTATAATATTATTAAAGATGACGAATCCATTGGTTTCTCTGGGAAGGAAACGTCTTTAAGAAGATTATTAAATAAAATAGGTTTTAAATGGACGAAAACCGTTGACAATCGTAAATGTTTAATAGAACGATACGATATACGATCTTTACGTTGTGTTTATATACGAGCAATAACAAAGTATCGAAAAACAGAGCGATCCATTGTGTATACAGATGAAACATATATACATACATCGCATACAACGCCACATTCCTGGGTAGATGATTCCAACGAAGGTTTAAAATGTCCAACCGGTACAGGTCAACGTCTTAATAGTACATGCTGGTGGTGAAATGGGATTTATCAATAATGCCTCTTAGTTTTTAAATCGGGCTCAAAAACAGGTGATTATCACGACGATATGAACTTTATTAATTATAAACGATGGATTGAGCACCAGTTATTACCGAATTAGCTCGAAAAGTCAGTTATTGTTATGGATAATGCAAGTTATCACAACACATTAGCTGTTAAACATCCAACTTTTAGCAGTAAAAAAATGGAAATGATAACTTGGTTACAAGAACGAGGGATCGTACATGATGAATCCCAAACAAAAGTGGAGCTGTATGATTTCATAAAATGTAATAAACCGAGCTACACGGAATATTCAATTGATACTATATTTGCGAAACATGGTCACTCTGTATGTCGACTACTTCCATACCACCCGGAGCTAAATCTAATAGAACAAATATGGGCCATTGTAAAAGCTTGGGTGGCATCGACAAACACAGCCGATGTTGAAAAACTAACTCGTGAAAACTGTTCAATGGATTTGGAGAGCCACTGGCAAGAAGTGTGCCGTCATGTTAAAGAAATTGAAGAAGAATACATTAATAAAGAGCATATTATGGATGTCGTTTGTGAGGACTTGATTATACGTAGGAGTGGAGACTCGTCGGATGAATCTGATTTTATATCAGATTATGATAACGAAGAAATAAGTGTAGAATAATTGTGTAATATTTTATTGTATTTATATTGTTAATTTCACATTGCAAATGTGTTGTTCATGTTCTTAGGTATGTTTCTAAGGCACTTTAACTTCTTAAGCACTTTTTAAACACTTAGTCTATGATCTACCAACATAACGTCTTCGTACCATAACCCTTTTTATAGTTCGCAGAGTTTTTATGCATTGTACCAATTATTATACATGTTTTACACATTAGGATTATTGTACTTCATGTAATCAATATCTGTTATGTGTTTAATTGCTTAATTATATTGATTTATATGTGAAATTTCTTATTTATCTTTAACACACTAATATGTATCGGGTTGACCTTTTTAACATGCTACACCCATAGCTCAATGCTTTTATGAATACAACATCATCGTGCAAACCCCATAAAACTTGTTTTGTTGTATAAAAACCATCTGTTCGTATACTATATTTTCCTCATTATAAATTATATAACTTCTTCAACTTTATTTGAACTTGCATACTATCTAATATTTGAATTCGATAAAACTCTAACCCCTCTATTACATCTATTTATAACCATCGCAGTATAAAACTGTTTAGACACAAATTATTTACCCTTAGAACTGTGGTTAATAATTAAAATGCGAATTACAACATTTCCGAGTAAATTTATGAACAAGTAATATAACCTTATATTACACTTTTCACAATTAAATGTTTTTTTTTCGTTTAAATCTTCGTACCAGCTAAAATTCTCTCCTTTAAGTTTGACAAAGGGATTGTCACTCCCTCCTTGGCCTCTTTTGTCATGAATTCTATGACGTTTACAACAATTTCTCGAGCTTGACTGTGTAGAACCTTTCCACAAACGCCGATCTATTTCGATTTGTTTGCCATTGTTTGGTGACTATAAAAGACAAAAAAACAACCTTGCAAATTACGCTTCAAGCACCGATAATGCATTTACCATCATGATTAATACATTTTTGATGCAGCTATCGAGTGATCCAGATACTGACGAATTTGGCTGATATTTTACAGAACAGTAGGTTAAAAATGTGGAATCATGGGCTTACCGTTTTCGCATCAATACTGGCATAAACACTAATATGCACATTGAAAGTATGCATCGAATTATTAAACATTATCTACTTAAATGGGAAAATTAACAAACGACTTGACAGAGCAATACATATCTTGATGAAATTTGTGCGAGATAAACTTTTTAATCGATTAATAACATTAAATAAAACTAAAGTCAGTAACAAACTAAGGGATTTAAGAGCAAGACACAAGGCGAGTAATGATTTGGACATACATTCTGTTATGGTAGATGAAAATGGATGGATAATACCTTCGTCATCTTCCCAAGAGTTATAGAAGGTAGAAGAAAATGTTAAAAACAGTTTATGCAAGTTACTTTGCAGTGAATGTGAAGTTGCATCCATCAATACTCATGCTCGTGTTTAGACTCCTCCATAAAATGGAATATGTGCAAATTCTATTTACTATGCAAATTTACAACTAGATGGAAATACTGATACCACAAACATAATTTATGAAGTTGATTTGTTATTTCCATAAAACTTTTGTTGATATAAACATTGTTTAGTGAAAATCTTTTTTTTTTACTAAAAGTCCTAACTATTAATCTGAAATAATAATTAATTCACAAGATTTAGGTAACTATACTTTGTGTGTTATACTAGGTATAATTTATTTATTTAAAAATATATACTCTGGGACATAGGAAATGAAAATTACTAATATACTTTTATCCTAAGAATGACAATAAGTTCTTATATATAAATAAATATATAATATTATGTCTTTTACATGACCATAAACTATAAGAATTAATATTTTTAAGGTTAACCAAGAGACATTGACCAAATGTTTGTGTTACAGTATTTGCAATAAAGTTTTTATTTTGGTTTAATTGGTATGCATCCTATCTAATAATTTGCGGATTAGGTTCATTTACATTTACCTAACTGTAACTTTGGTCTACTAAACATTTTATGACGAATATGTTATGTGGCTTTTAATCATTTTCAATTATTTTATTTTGGTATTTGGTTGGTATGCATCCTAGTAACCTGTGGATTAGGTAGTCATTAAATAACTAACTAAAATTTCGTGACTGACTTATCGTACCAGTTTGGCAAGAACTTGGAAGCATTACCACGGCTTAAAGTTGCTAATCATAAAATGGCCTGTTGTGAGAAAGTACCACAAAATGATGATGTGACACTTGATAGATTTTGTTCAGTTTAGCATACAGTATTTCAGAAATATTAAACTCTAAGTAAATTTAATCATAATATGTGTTTCAAGTTTGAAATTATTATTTTTGAAGATTCCAATAGGATGATATTTTTAGAGTATAACTATTTTATTATACAGATATGACATACCAATATGGGATGAGAAAATTGTACAATCAGAAGAATTACAAATCTGACTGCTGCACTATCCAGAAAAAGCAGATATGACTGAAGGTCGTTTTCTGAAAAAACTTAGGTTCAATGGCTCTAATGAACCAAAATTTCATAAGAAAACTATATAAAAGCCATGTTAAATTGGACTTTGCATGCATTTCTGGACAACTGCTCTGATCATAGTTTTGTGATCATGGAGTTTTATGTTTCAAAATGACCCTAAGAACATGCTGAGCTCATATGTCTAATTTAGAAAAGTAAATGTTTCAAGCTGTCTAGGATGTTCAAATGGAAGATATTTTTTATTTAAAATATTTTGGGATTCTTTTAAAATTACAATAAATAGATATCCAACGAATGCAATAGCATAAATAAAAATATTATGTTCATTTTCAGACCATAAAAGTGAACAATTACCAATACAGTGGTCACAGCGAGTTGTCCAAAATGAAGTCCGATCTTTTCCAATAAGACTTTTTTTGGCGTACTAGCAGGAAATATTGTCGTTGCATGACAACTCTTTACTTCAGGCTAAATTTTCTCGTAAATTGCTCTCAACATTTTTCTAAAATTTCAGAATTTATCAAACAAATTCGTAGAATGAATATTTCTTCAGTGCAATGGGCCAACGCAAACCAGGACCGGTACGTGCAGGTGAAAGAAAGGTGCCTAAGAGGAACACCAAACTGGGCAGTCGTAAGAGAGCTTTGGAGGCCTTCAAGGCGAAGCAGTTGCTGCGAGCGGAGAAGGATGAAATCACCTACAAGCATCCATGTATCATCATCCCAAAAAAGGGATAAATTTTCTCCTGAATTTGGCTGTGTTGCACGCGAGTGACGATTGTGACTATCCTGAACTGGTTTTGGTAGATAGGAAGAACCCTTTGGTGAACGTAGAATGCCTTTCCTGTGAGTCCACATTCACATACGACCCGATGCAAGACTCGACATTATCTGTCAAAGAGGCATTGACTTGGGGACTGTACGTTTCTGGTTCAAGTTTTCAACATGTATTATGTAGCTTCACTATGAATTCAAGCAATTAACTTTCTACCACTGATAGGTTCGCTGCCTTAGAGTTTTGCTGCTCAAGCTTCCCTACTTTTCAGAAGGGTGAAGAAAGATTATACGACTTTCTCAAACGGGCAGTTGAAATGGTCCTCAAGCTTAATGGAACGGCCGAAGCTGAATCCGCTGAAGAGTTCGTTATGGTGGGTAATGATAGAGTTGCTTGCATCGATGTGGCAGTAAATGGATCGTGGTCGAAGCGATCATACGGTCACAGTTTTGATTCCTTGACTGGAATTGCCTACATAATGGGAGCGAGCACAAAGAAAATCTTAGGGTTTGGAACGTTGAACAAGTACTGCAGGATTTGTGCGAGTAACGCCAATAGTGGGAAGAAAGTTGAACACTAGGACTGCAAAAAGTACAACGGTTCATCTCAAAGTATGGAAGCTATCGTGATAGTAAAGAAATTTCAAGACAGCATACCGTTCCATGGACTAACCTACAAGAATATGATAGGAGATGGGGACAGTTCATTTTTAACGAAGTGTATGACAGCATCCGCTTTCCAGAAGTGACAATTCGCAAGATTGAGTGCGTTAATCACGCTGTGAAATGTGTGAAGAAATCATTGATGAAAATAGCCAATGAAACCAAATGCGAGATTACCTTCGGGAAATTGTTAAGAGCTAAAACGGAAAAACTCTGCACTGCCTTCTCCTCTGCAATTATTTACAACAATAAGCACCAAAGTGATGAAAGAAGTAGCACAAGCTTTCTTACTTTGAGGGCGGACATTTTGAACATTCCTAATCATGTTTTTGGAAATCACAGGTGCTGTAAACGATACTTTTGCGAAGTGCAGCAATCTAATTCGGCAGAAGAAGTACAGGCAATGGTAGAAAAATGTGAAACCTTGAAGATAAGCAAACTTGAAATATTGGGCCAACAAAGCAGAGCGACTCCTGCCAAATAAAACCAGTAATATGTATGAATCTGCCATGAATTTGATTGCCAGAAATTTGCAAGAGAAAAGGCTAAACGTATCTCAAAAGGTTGGATACGACATTAGGGTTCATTGCTCTATCCTCTCCCATCAACTCGGTCTGTTCTGGCTTCCTCAGGCTTATGAACTTGTCCACGGAAAATCAGCTCCTGAAAACTGGATGGCCTTGTCAGAAACCATCAACAAGAAAAATGAAGTAAAAACCAAATTTAGAATCGAAACCAAGTCGAAAAAGATTACAAATGCAGCGTCTAACTCAAATGACGGCTCTGCTCATTATGGGACCAATTTAGAGAACCTGATCTTGAAAATGAAAATCCGGAACTCTTCAAATCCTTGTGCGAGGAGAAGATAAATTCGCTGCAAGTTCTTCCAGAGGAGCGAGATAGGGTTGAATTAGTAACACGTGGTCAAGCTGGTGCTATCTCGGACATGTGGTTCCTTGAGAGGCGAAATCGAATAACAGGAAGCAAACCTGGGCAAATTTACAAGATGCGATATTCCACGGACAATAAGTGTCTCATCAAGGACCTACTCTACAGCGAAAAGCCATCTGCTAAAAACTCGATCGGAGATGACTGTGCAAGAGGACTTCGGTTGGAGCCGGAGGCAAGAAAAGCCTACGGTGAGAAGACTGGAACAGCTGCTGAAGAGTGGGCTTTTCATATCGGTAGAGAATAGAGTTTTCGCGGCTTCGCCAGACGGTATTGTTGGTAAGGATGGAATAATTGAGGTCAAGTGCTCGAATGTGCTTGCTGCCCAGATTCTGCACCGTAAAAATGACAAGATTTTGGAGGTGATCCCAGGTGGAGTTCGTCTCAAGCGAAATCATAACTATTTCTACCAATGCTGTCCTGAGCTTTATTGTACTCAAAGAGAATGGTTGGATTTCGTGGTCTATTTGGACAATGAAGATACCTTCAATCCAATAAAGGACATATGGATCGAGAGAATCGGTAAAGAGGAGACAATAGAGGCTTGGGAGGAAATAGAACCTAAACTGGAGAAGATTTATCGTGGCGAACTTCTACCCGAGATCGTGGATCCCCGCCAACAAAGGAACATGTTATTTCGACAACCGGAATATCGAGTTGTAGCAATGGCAAAGATGAAAGAAAAAAGGGAGCAGAGGTTATTCGAGAAGCAAGCAGTTTCAGAGCCTGAAAATTTCAATTTGGTACTGTCTTCAACCGAGTGTGTAAATATGGAAGAATGTTAGAATTTATCACTTTTGAATCTTTGTAAAAGTTATAGAATAAAGTTAAAAGTTCAAATTTGAGGGTTCTTGGTTTTGACCGTAATACTTTTCCCGTTACGTTACGTTTCCCGATTAGATACGTCGGTACGATGCTAAAGAAGCATACAGTGATACTTTTGTACTGGTTCAATAGCTATTATTACCCAAATTACCAGTTTGACAAGTAACCACTTCGGGCATTTCCCAGGTCATGACCGTAATACCTCAAAAGTTCTCCGGCTAGATATGCCGACACTATGCTAAAGAAGCATACGGTGATACTTTTGTGAATATTCTATCGCTATTGTCCGCTCGCCCTGCATAAAATTGCACTGTGTCCCATTGCCCTCTTAGTACATATGGATTTTCTCTTATTCAGGCAAAATAATAGCGTCTATTCAGCCTACTGTAATGACCTTAAGAAATTCCCAACAAGAATAAAAATGTACCACATAATAAAAGTATTTACTATCAAAAGCGACTATTCCAAACAAAAAAATAAAATCAAAACAAAAAAATCAATTTGTTAAGCCTAATAGCCAAGAAGCAAATAAAATTGCCTTTGACTTATGTGTTCATACAGTTACAGAATAAATTAATTTAAATTAAAGAGTATTTTATTCACCCTTTGCTGCAGTACCTACCTCATAGGTACCTAGGTATTTAACAAGTCTGAATTTTCCATTTAAATACATAGCATCCATAAAAAAAACTAGTAATTAAAACGAAAATAAGTAGGATCGTATCGTTGGTGTTTATATATTATTAAAAATCAAATAATTCCAAGTACAGCAAAAAAAAAATGGTTTCATCTTGTTTTTATAGTTTTAAAACTTTTTCTCAAGAAAATCTTTATTCCCAGAGAAAAATCCACAATTTCAGGTCTGTCGCCCCGCATTTACGATTTTTGAATTTGGCAACACTGGCGGGAGCCAAAATGGAATCGGAGTCTCTAGCCGCCAGTATAATTTGCCGCCAAAACGATTTTCTTAAGTTGTCTTCCTAATTTGATAAGAAGCCACAAGGTAGAAAATTTTCTACTTGTAAAATTTTCCATTACCCAAATTTTTTGGATTAAATCCATTGTGATTAAGGCCAATTTGGCAGATTAAAATCATAAATAGGGTAATTTCTTATAAATTAGTAAACAGGTTCGTTATCGGCCACAGGTCCACTTGGTATAGCTTTATTTTGCTATTTGACTGGACGAGCACTGGAAATATATTTAACTTGATAAAGAATCCAAAGGCATTACTGCTTTGGAATTGGTTCGCACACGCGAGCAGCTGCCGAGGCCTACGTACTTAATCGTTATAGGGCATGTATTGGATCCAGCAGTTTGCATACAGCCCACAGCAAGGTTTTCTATCTACGTAACCCATCTTAATGTCAGAGATATAACTTATTTTATTTAACATGTGCATGCCCTACTATTTATAACCAAACATCGGGCAATCAAAGTCAATTACCGCTGTAAGAAACCGATTAGTTAAGGTTAAAGTTAGCTTATGCTGCATAAGGAACTCACCTGTGTTTTATTCTCTTCCACCGTAACAAGATTGTTACTGAATGTTTAAGGTATGTTGTTGCATGTTGCACTTCGGAAAGACTGGTAGTTATTTGAAGGAAATTCATGATCTTGTTCCAGTGTATTGTGCAATACCCTTTATATGTAATTGAGACCTGTAGGGAAGAACTATTGCTTCTATTAATAGCATTAGTATCTATTACACTCACCTCATTTGTTAAGTTGGCGAATCTAAACATTCATTAAGCCTAATGCTTAGCAGTTATCCTAACAATGTGTACGACCTTATGGTTAATGCACTGTAAAACATTTGCGTTTTTATTCTCACCAAATTTTTCTGATAGATTTCATCACTGATGAGTTCGATGGCTTTTTGACAGTAGAAGTTCTACTGAATGGGAATGAGGAATGAATATTAAGAATTCTTTCTTTTCCTCCAATTTTCCTGTCCCTTTCTTTTTGTTCAAACTGTTTTTCCCCACCTTTTTGAAACAAATATCCTTTCAAAGATAATTCTTCCTTTTTCTTATTCTTTTTAGTTAGTATAGCTATAGATTGTGTAGATTACGCATCAGATAGATGCATAGGCACCTATGTGTTTTGCTGTGATTTTTGAGTGTTTTCTCCGGAAAAATCGCGATAATTGACGTATTGTAGCGTTAAGATATTTCATAGCTAATTAGTGTAAGTAGTACTGAGGCACTTGTCGCCGCCATCTTGGATTTTGACGTCACTTCCGGTTTTACACACCCACGGGGGGGACCGCGTTTTCCACCCTTATTTTTACTCGCTTACGTGTAGGACGTATTTTTTCACCCCTATTTTTTAAACACCCACGTGTGAGACCGTATTTTCAACCCTTTCTTTTTATCCCTAATTATTTTTTACATACATCCACGTGTGATACCGCATTTTCAACCCTTTCTTTTTATCCCTAATTATTTTTACTCGCTTACGTATAGGACGTGTATTTTCACCCCAATTTTTTACACACCCATGTGTTGGACGTGTTTTTCATCCCTATTTTATGACAGCTCACGTATAGGAAGCGTATTTTCAACCCTTATGATTTCTTTTCGAGGTCAACCCTAATTAGAGCCTTTTTTGCACATGCTCACGTGAGGGGCAGGGACTGGTCTTGATGCTGGGGGCTAGATATGGACCTAGGTCTCGGACTTGGAGTTGGTCTTAGGGTTATTTTTATTAATATAAGATGATGATCTTTAATTATTTTTTATTAATTAATTATCCTAGGGAAATTCTTAATCTGATAGCTTTAAGATGATGATGATCTTTAATTATTTTTATTAATTAATTATTTTTAGCCCCTGGGAAATGATGTAAAAGATAGTTTATTTAATTTTGTGTTTACTATTAACATTTATTAGAACTCGTTTATCAGATATTATTTAAAGAATTGCTTAGATAATAATAATCACGTACACATTGACTGTATTTCCCCATTTTACTTTATTAGCGTATTTTTTTATCAAATGAGATTGTTATTACATTTATTTTAATGCCTATCTACAGGTTGTTTAACATACGAAATTTATTTATACACTGATTACATGTTAACACGTTTCGCCGAAGGGTGCAATTGTATGCGTGTCCCAATATAATGTAACTTATAAGATAATTTTAAAGCTGTATTCTGATAGATTACAAGCTTTTATAAAAATTAATAATTAAAAAAAAATATTATTACAGTCGATATGCCGTTTTATTTCAAGTAATTGTTTCAATATATATATATATATATATATATATATATATATGTGTGAGTGGACCTGTATTATTTGTTGTAATATGTGTTATTATACTTTCTTTTAATTACCGGTTGTAACCTTCTACTTACATAACTTCAACTTATACACGAATTAATAACGACCTCCACTAGTTTATAACACTATTGCTTGGTACCGCATTTTTATTGACCTCGAACTCATATAAAAGTTATTAACGCTCCATTTTAATGGGGCTAACAACTATTGAAAGGTCAACCGTTAAATTACATTTTGCAAGGTTGTTTAAAGTAGTCCTTGTCATGTACAGGTGCTATATCGATATGTTTATCTAGCGAGCTTCTGTAAATGCATCATGCAATTAAAAGAAGATAATGCCATTGATATTAATAAGATGCTTAATACCTTTGATTTAAAAACTTAATTATGAGGATCAGTCCAGACAAAATAGACTTTTTAATTATGTCCATATAAAATCTGATATATAACAATAAAAAAGTGTATTTAAAGATTACTACAGAATACTGCTCTGTAATAAAAAATGATGAAAAATAAAAAGGTCTTAGATTTTAAGTGTATTTTCTACATTTTAATTAAAATTATTTTTTCCAATGAAGTTAAACGACTGATCTAGTTTAACAATAAGTGTTTATACCGTAATGAATAATAAAAACGCTTAGCTAAAATAAAAAACGTTATTAAAATTATTACATTTCTGTTAATGCCAATTTTTGCTTCTTATGTACAAATTATGTTATTACCTAACTTCACCTTCAGGTCATTCGAAGATAAATATCATGCTTATTTTACCTTGAGGAACAAGTTGGCCTTTGAAGTTAGCCTTGAAGTTAGTTATGAAACTTATTTTACAACAGCATACTTATTCTACCTTGAGAAAATTGTTAACTATGAGAAACAAGTTGGCTTTGAAGTTAGTCATAGGTTTTGAAGATAGCCTTGAAGTTAGCCTCGGGATCTGAAAGAACACTATAAAAGCGTGCGTTGAGTTTAGTTGATTTAGCTCTGTTTGAAGAGCATCATACCGCTATGGAATCTTTAACTGTTAACCAAATTTTGAGATTATCTAGTGCTGGTGCATTAACCGATGAGGGGCTAAAAAACGCATACAATATCATCACTTATAAAATGTGTGAAAATGACACTATCGATTCGATAAATGTGTATAATGATTTTATGGCGGATGCACAACGAGCTGGTGGAATGTAAGTATATGCTTGTTTTTTTTTGCATGAGATTTTTTTGAATGAGACAGCCTCGCAGGTATTTTTTAAGAAAAGCTATACACATCTCATGAGATCAAACGAGATTTTTGAGATACAATCACCTCATCGTCTTCACCTTGAACGATTATATTGTAACAACCTATAAAAGTAGCTAATAACCCTAATAGTTTATCAGACATTATTATTGCATGGACACGAGGTTAGCCCTAAATTAACTGGTTTTAACACGGCTCTGGAAATGCTGCACACGCTTCAAATATTTCAGCTCGTTCGCAGAAGTTGTACCGTATTCACTTCCTTCAATTTTTATCTGCATTCTGTTTCGAGACTGTAGTACGTTTTCTAATACATAAACAGAATCTTCAATACTGTGATACGTGTAGCAGCAAAACACATTAGCTAGTTAGTTTCACCTCTATATTACTTTACATGCATGCCTGATCTTATCATAAATAAATGCATCTGTCAAAAAAGCTAATTAAACATAACTCCACGGACTGGGTATATACAGCAAGCAACGTTTCCAATTATAGCTTTTAGTCAACACAATAGTGCCTACAACTACATACAATCGACTAGCACTTAAAATCTAAGACCTTTTTATTTTTCATCATTTTTTATTACAGAGCAGTATTCTGTAGTAATCTTTAAATACACTTTTTTATTGTTATATTTCAGATTTTATATGGACATAATTAAAAAGTCTATTTTGTCTGGACTGATCCTTATAATTAAGTTTTTAAATCAAAGGTATTAAGCATCTTGTTAATATCAATGGCATTATCTTCTTTTAATTGCATAATGCATTTACAGAAGCTCACTAGATAAACATTTCGATATAGCACCTGTACATGACAAGGACTACTTTAAACAACCTTGCAAAATGTAATTTAACGGTTGACCTTTCAATAGTTGTTAGCCCCATTAAAATGGAGCGTTAATAACTTTTATATGAGTTCGAGGTAAATAAAAATGCGGTACCAAGCAATAGTGTTATAAACTAGTGGAGGTCGTTATTAATTCGTGTATAAGTTGAAGTTATGTAAGTAGAAGGTTCCAACCGGTAATTAAAAGAAAGTGTAATAACACATATTACAACAAATAATACAGGTCCACTCACACATTTATATATATATATATATATATATATATATATATATATATATTGAAACAATTACTTGAAATAAAACGGCATATCGACTCTAATAATATTTTTTTTTTAATTATTAATTATTATAAAAGCTTGTAATCTATCAGAATATAGCTTTAAAATCATCTTATAAGTTACATTATGTTGGGACACGCATACAATTGTACCCTTCGGCGAAACGTGTTAACATGTAATCAGTGTATAAATAAATTTCGTATGTTAAACAACCTGTAGATAGGCATTAAAATAAATGTAATAACAATCTCATTTGATAAAAAAATACGCTAATAAAGTAAAATGGGGAAATACAGTCAATGTGTACGTGATTATTATTATCTAATCAATTCTTTAAATAATATCTGATAAACGAGTTCTAATAAATGTTAATAGTAAACACAAAATTAAATAAACTATCTTTTACATCATTTCCCAGGGGCTAAAAATAATTAATTAATAAAAATAATTAAAGATCATCATCGTCTTAAAGCTATCAGATTAAGAATTTCCCTAGGATAATTAATTAATAAAAAATAATTAAAGATCATCTTATATTAATAAAAATAACCCTAAGACCAACTCCAAGTCCGAGACCTAGGTCCAGATCTAGCCCCCAGCATCAAGACCAGTCTCTGCCCCTCACGTGAGCATGTGCAAAAAAGGCTCTAATTAGGGTTGACCTCGAAAAGAAATCATAAGGGTTGAAAATACGCGTCCTATACGTGAGCTGTCATAAAATAGGGATGAAAAAACACGTCCTACACATGGGTGTGTAAAAAATAGGGGTGAAAATACACGTCCTGTACGTAAGCGAGTAAAAATAATTAGAGATAAAAAGAAAAGGTTGAAAATGCGGTCTCACACGTCGGTGTTTAAAAAATAGGGGTGAAAAAATACGTCCTACACGTAAGCGAGTAAAAATAAGGGTGGAATCCGCGGTCCCCCCCGTGGGCGTGTAAAACCGGAAGTGACGTCAAAATCCAAGATGGCGGCGACAAGTGCCTCAGTACTACTAGTGTATGTTATAGTTGGGTTAGATTTTATGAACACGTATTCGTGCCTTTATAACATTGAAATAGAAATGTGTAAGTATTTTGTTACTTGCTTTAATAAAGTAAAGCCCATGTGAAGTTTGGTAAATCCCAGAACAAATGGCTGTTAGAATAAAATTTATAAAATTTATGTTGAAAGTGAGAGCGCGGACTCCCGAGAGTGGGGACGATATTTTTTTTACGAGAGCGAGTGATGAAAGACACGTGGTGATGCGTAGACGTTTTGGTTCGAACGGTGTAAAAAGTAAAATGATTGTACTTTAGTGAAAAATATATAATAGTTTAAATAGTGTTGTGCACTTTGTTTATGTTCTGGTAAGCTATTAATGTAAGAAATAAAATAAAGACATTTTAAAAAACGACGCTCATTCATTTTGCCTCAATAACGATGGAAAACGTAAAAATCTGCAACTCCGAGAAGTTATGGACCCAGAACGATTACTGGGATAAATTAAATTAAGCAAAATTAATACAAATAACGAGGTCAATGTGTGTGTGTCGCGCCTAAGGAATTTGTTAACACTAACATCACATTCTTTTGCGGGTGTGGATGTTATTTCACGAAATAAATAGATTTACGAGTACGTTACGGGGAATTATAAAAAGGAAATAATGAATAAAACGGAAATCGAAAAATTAAATAATTCTAATTACCCATTTTGGGCCACGCGAATGAAAGATATTTTAACAATAAAAGAAGTACTAGATGCGATAGACAATGAAAATTTTTCCGGACTCGATAAAAATAAAGAAATGGAGAAGCTTTGCAAGGTATTAGTTATGTTACACACAATGACACCGCTTACAGTATTTGGCAAGAACTAAAATTATCACATAGGGTAGGGTGGGGCAGATTCGGACGCGGGGCGCATTTGAACATTTTAATTTTTCCGCCTTATTTACACCAAAATCTGCGCACTTGTGTGCAGTAAATCAGACATTTTAACATTCTACGTGAAAGAAGTTATAAGTAACGTGCTTTAATAACAAAGGTCCCACGTGAATTTCAATATTCTGAAGGCCAAAAGTAAGTTTTTAACTATGCTTGTAAGATTCTACAGGGCAAGACATTCATTGTACCTAATGTATGAATTCCCAGTGCAAAAGGGGACCCTCTCTAGTATACATAACCTCTCTTAGTTGTCACGTTCTTAATTCTTAAATCGGTGTTTTTATTCGTAAAAGGAAAAAAATACGAGTATGGCAGTTTTTGATTAAGTACGTGCAGAAGGTTTGGACAAGTCCAAATGTGCCCCTTATTGTCAAGAACTGCCCCATATGATTGATGTAAGCAGGCATTTAAAAATCTTTTCCTTTTTCGTCGTTGTTAATGGGTTGAGAATTCGAAATGCTGTGTCAACTTTCAACTTGAAGAAGTTCACGGTTTTTTTCACGTCCAAAAAGCAAAGTCCAAAGGAACGGGTTTGGATTCTGGGACTGATGATTCCAGCGAAGATGACAAATTTCGCTCTAAATCGCCTCTCGACAAATTTTTTTATCTTCAGAAGAGAAAAGTCTCAAGCGTTATTTATTAGATGCATCATCGGTGAATTTGGGCTTAACATATTCAATGACTAGGACTCTTGCATACGAATACGCCAAACATCTTGGAAAAGCAGTTGCACAATACTGGGAAGAAAACGAACCTGCTGGGATAGACTGGATACGATCATTCATAAGAAGACATCCGAACTTGTCTTATCGAAAACCCGAGAACTTAAGCATTGCCAGAATATCTGGTTTTAATAAGAAAGATGCTGATACTTTTTTCGAGAATCTCGCAAGTGCTCTCGAAAAGCACAACTTCACACCCCAGATCGTATTTTGAATATTGACGAAAGAGGTATTCCAATTATATTGTAGGCTCCAAAGATCATTTGTGAGAAAGGGAAGACACAAGTTGGGCAATGTGTTTCTGCGGAAAGAGGTGTGTTAGTAACATTTTGTGGCATCATCACAGCAACTGGCACTGCGATTCCGCCAGTATACATTTTCCCGCGTGTCAGAATGAAGGACCATTTTCTGCATGGGGCTGTGACAGGAACTGTGGGTTTTACTCCAAAAACTGGATGGATCAACGCCGACATTTTCGTTGATATTCTTAAACAAATCCAGAAACATACTAATAGTCCTATGATAAACAAAATTCTGCTACTAATCGATAATTACGAATCGCACGTATCGTTGCTGCAATTAATTTTTGCCGAGAACGTGCATAGTTTTGCTTTCGTTTCCACCACATGCAACCCCTAGACATTGCCATCTATGGTCCTTCCAAAGCTCGCCTAAAAATAGCTTTCAACGACTATTTGACTGCTAATCCAGGAAAAACTATAACAATCTACGGTGTTGCTAGTCTAAGTCGCACACCTTATCTTCAGACTTTTACGCCAGCAAACTTCCTTAAAGCATTTGCGTCTCCAGGCATCTGCCCTTTCAATCGTCTGACCTTTGATGAAAGTGACTTTTCTGGAATACTTCAATACGAAAGTGATCAAGAGAGAGACGATAATACAGAAGCTCAGCGTAGCACGCCTGTTGGTGAGAATCTTGAAGGCAACACGAATCAGTTCAAACAATCTAGTGCAAAGATCAAGATAGTTAGTAACATATGTTTAGCATTTCCTTCTGCTACACTTAACGATGGTAACAGACCGATCGACATTGTGGCTCATATTCTTGATTCTATCTTGAGTGATGTATTCACGTACTCCGAAAAGGTTTCTTCGCTGGATAAGAAAAAGGAAGTTGCTAGTTCAGTGATTGTTAGACCCTTGCCAAAACTGAAGTCTAAGAAGATAGCGGGGAAAGAGAGAAAATACTGTCGATCTCGCATTTATACAGACTCCCCAGGGAAAGAAGAAGTGGAGGAGCGGGAATTCAACAAAAGAAGAAAGGTTTCAAATCAGGTACAAATTACCAAACGAAATTTGAAAGGTATGAGAGTGAAGAAGAAACAGAAAATTAAACCAAATCTAAAATACCGCCAAACAAGTTCTTCAGAATCTGACTAACTTGGGCATTGTTCAGAAGAACTCTGTGACGATGATTCTGATATGGATTTCGATTTGAAGGATGACGTTATTCTTGATGGTTTACTCGATGGTGGGGTTATCGCTGTGGGAGATTTTGTATTGGTCAACTTTCCAACTAAAAAGAAAATACTTCACTACGTGGGAAAAGTGCAAAAACGACACGAGCTTGATGAATATGAAGTGCAGTTTTTAAAATATCGATGTAACTGTGGCTTCTATTACACCGAGGGTGATATCAGCAGTGGTATCAGAGAAGACATCATTGTGAAGCTACCCATGCCCCAAGAAACGAAGAGAACGGCCAGACAAGCGTCGTACCTAAAGTTTTCTGTTTCTTTTGATCATTACAATATTCAATAAACGATATTTTCCTCATTTTGTTTGATTCTTTGTTCAGAGTATGCGGCTTAATATTTGTCTAAATGTGCCCCACCGTAGTCCAAATCTGCCCCGCACTGGGGCAATTTTGGACAAATGCGTCCGAATCTGCCCCACCCTACCCTACAAAGCTGGACAGTTTTCATACGATTCTGACGTTACGCGATTACCTAAGCGCTCATAAAAAGGACTGCGAAAACATCAACGATTACATATTTAATAAAAACGAAACTTACAAACGCTTGGAAAATTGCAGATTAAAATTAGACGTAAATATACAAATCGGAATTATGCTGATCGGTTTAGGTACCCAATATGAACTCGTCATGCGGACGATTGATCTGAACGATAAAGGTCTAACCATGGAAATCCTCAAGCGAAAACTGATTGAAGAGGAACGGCTATTCGGTGCGCGGTATGAAGCAAATGAACGAAACACGAACGTAAACGCGACCAAAAACGGTAAATAAGTGGCCAAGAACGGAACGAAACACGAGACCAAACAAAAACTACACAGAGAAATGCAATGAAATCGGTGGAAGTAAAAACGAATGCGAAACGAGTACATTACGCGATGTGAAATGCTTCCGTTGCAACCATCTCGGACACATAGGACGAAATTGCCCACAGTATGGGGATAACGCCAATAGTAATACGAATACTCGAGACCATAAACGAAACGATGAAAGGCGTACAAGAAATAAACTAGCACGGTAGAAAAATACGAGCATTGCGAAGCAATAACGGTGGTGAATACATCAACCGAGAGTTCTAGGATTTCTGACGAAAGCAGGGAATTCAAAAAGAACTAACGACAACCTATACACTACAACAAAATGGTACGCCTTAACCAAACGCTTTAGAATATAGCCAGGTGCTTGATGAGCGAATCTGGAGCCGATGACGACTGGTGGGGCGAAGCTATCTTAACGGAAAATTACATATGTAATAGGAGAACGTCAGTAAGCAACGCGGGAAAGACACCATACGAGATATGGAGCAATCGAATAACGGGCGTGACGCATATGAAAGCATTCGGAGCAAATGCTGGTACAAGAAGAACCATCGAATGCGAAAATATGAACCTCAAGGCAAAGAAGGAATATTCATCGGATACGAACCTTACTCGAAGGCATATCGTATCTGGGATCGAAATCAGTAGAAATACCAACTTCGATGAAACATGTTTTTCGATGAAAGAAACCAACAAACGTGGCCAAGATCAAAATAATGTAACTTAGAACAGATTAATTAACCCTTTCATAGACGATGAACATAAAAGTAATACACTGGAGGAGGAAATTGACGAAAATGAAAAAATGGATAATGAACGGGACGATCACGAAGACGAGTGTGAAAACACAGACGAAGATGAAAACGAAGATACAGACCAAGATAGAAACGAAGCCACAGATGCAAACGAATACACGGACGAAGAAGAACGAGAAATATTGGAAGATGGCGAAAGTGTGATAAAACTCGTAACAAGAAGTGGCAGAAAAGTAAACAAACCTAGTTGGCTCAACGACTATTGTACGGATGAGGAAGGACATTCAAATATTACTAGAACGACGTACGTAGCAACACGAATAGAATCTTTGGGTGATATAATAATAATAATAATAATAATAATAATAATAATAATAATAATAATAATAATAATAATAATAATAATAATTGAATTTGAATTGAATTGAATTTGTTTATTTCAGAAAAAATACATACATTTTAGCTCCAACTAAGTCTGTAAGACTTGACAGTCGGTGCGTTTAATTACAATAAATACGTTAACAATAAACAAAGAAAATATCCAATAAAAAATATTTTAGTACTCTTAAGAGGAACACTAAAAGACAAATGATCCATAAGTAAAACAATGAAATTTATACTTTTATTCCATTTTGTTATAACATTTTAAATAAAAATTTTTTTTTATATAGGAGAAACTACTAAAAAAAATTTTTTTTTTAATTTGTACACCTGTACGTTTAAATATAAAAAGAAAACTTTTTTGTTTGTCATAATTAATTTATACAATTTTTATCAGAGAAAAGAAAAACATAAATTACAAAAATAAAAAGTGTGATAGTACTTAGATATATGTGGAATAAAAATAGTATTTATCTCTTAATAATAATAATAATAATAATAATAATAATAATAATAATAATAATAATAATAATAATAATAATAATAATAATAATAATAATAATAATAATAATAATAATAATAATAATAATAATAATAATAATAATATGGTTTATAGAATGTTATGGAAAAAAAAGAAGTCTTAAATTACAAGATTCAAACTCTTGAACACTATAAAAGGCTTTATTTAATAAAAAGAACTTAATTTAACGTCAAAAGACACGTGGTTGATCACTAAACGACCCAGAGGCATAAAAGTTCTGAAAAGTGTGTGTATTTTTAAGCGCAAACTAGAGGAATCTAGACGAATAACAAAATACAAAGCGAGATTGGTAGCGCTAGGAAATAAAGAAATACCGAACGTGGACTATGATAAAACTTTTGCACCCGTGGCGATGAGAAACAAGACAAGAATAATATTGGCTTTGAGCATGATGAACCATTGGAAAGTGGAACATGTTGACGTCGAAGGGACATATCCCAACGCTAATTTAAAAAAGGATGTATTTATTGAAATACCCGAAGCATACGATGAACAGTTGAAAGGACAAAACGTGCTGAAAATAAGGAAAGGATTATACGGATTACATGAGTCGGGATTACTGAGGAATGAACGATTGAATGATTTTATGTTGGAAGAAGGCATGCATCGCAGTGTAGCGGATCCTGGTTTATATTACAATGACAAAAGAAACTTAATAGTTACGACATACGTGGATGATTTGGTATTACATGGGAAAAAGTGTGAAATTGAAAAACTGAAATCGAGATTAAAGCGACTATTTAACGTGAACGACTTAGGAGCGGATAAACTAGTTTTATGTGTCAATATAAAACAAAAGCCAGGTTCAATAAGAATCGATCAGAGTGACTACACGAGGACATTACTAGAGGAATTTGGCATGAGTGAATGTAAACCGACGAAAAAGGTAGCAGACGTAAACGTGAAATATGAGAAAAATGAGAACCTGGCAAACAACACACTGAGACAGAAGTACCAACAAGCGATAGGCGGATTGCTATATCTGGCAACAAACACTCGACCAGATATAATACACGTAGTGACCAAATACTCGGTGAATTGATGTGAAGCCCATTGCAGCGGAGTAAAAAGAATATTTCGCTATCTAAAAGGAACATTGGACTACGGAATCAGTTACGAAAATACCGCAGATAAGGAAAACGTTAGAATATTTACGGACTCCGACTGGGACAGCGATACGGATAGGCGATCGTACAGTGGCTACGTGATAACCATGGGCGGTGGAGTCGTATCGTGGATGAGCCGAAAACAAAGATGCATCGCTCTGAGCTCTGCGGAAGCAGAATTTGCGGCCTTATGCGAATGCAGCAAGGAGCTGAGAGATAACCAGGAGAGAGATAACGGTTAAAGACAGCAAGACATGGACAGTGGAAATGGATAACACTGCAGCCATCAGAATGGCAAAATAATTGTACGAGCGATCGCAGCAAGCACATTGAGTTGAAACTATTCAAGATACGTGACGAAATACGTGAAGGAAAAATTCAATTACGATACGTGCGGAGTGAAGAAACGCTGCAGACGGCATGACGAAAGTACTCAGCGAGAACCGAACCCGTAAAATGTGTGAAGTGTTGGGAATTGGCCACTTCAAGGAATAATCGTGTCCAATTCAGTAGGAGTGTTAGAATAAATATGTTGAAAGTGAGAGCGCGGACTCGCGAGACTGGGGACGCTATTTTTTTACGAGAGCGAGTGATGAAAGATAAGTGGTGATGTGTGGACGTTTTGGTTCTAACGATGTAAAAAGTAAAACGATTGTACTTTAGTGAAAAATGTATAGGTAATAGTTTAAATAGTGTTGTGCATATTGTTTATATTTATATTTTGGTAAGCTATTAAATGACATTTTAAAAAAAATACCACTCATTAATTTTGTTTCAATAACGATGGAAAAATCTGCAACTTCGACAATGGCTTTAAGTGATTCCACCATCTGCTTGTGAAATATAAGATATCGAGCCTGCTGGTGTTATTCGTATGAGAATTTTGATAGTGTTATGAGGTAGACCAAGTTTTGCACTTTATTTCAAATTTTATTATCTTTTGCAATTTAATTTCAAAGCAATCTATAAAATCCCACGAACTTTTCATTATGTAGGATAATTGTTCACTTAATTCACGTATTTATGGTGAATTGTATCGATACAACCCTCATCTAGAAGTATTAGCACAGAAACATTTTCACCGTCTACGATTTTCGATAAAATTGTTAGAAAACAATCATATCCCATAAGAACGTGTGTTAAAGTTGTCCAACATCAGGCAAGGTCACACGTGGTGACGTCACTTGAAAATGCCTAATACAGTTTCATCTATATTTGTATTCTGAATTTTTTGATTAGACATGTCTGAGTCCATAGTGTCACCTAGCAAACTCTTTGGAGGAGCACTAGACGCTTTTGGGGTTAATTTTTTGAAAATTCACCAGTTCATCGTAAATGAAGCTCGATGAATCCGATGGCTAATCGTACTTTCACCGATAAATAACAGATAAAAACGGATCGATAAATTCCATCGAAGTTTCATTGGTGAGATTAAAAACAGCCAACTTGAATTTCTGCTTAGTCGATGAGGTTAACGGTGAGAATAAAAACGCACGTACATTTTTGCTTGTGATTAATACCTGCAGCCAAATTGTTTTGATTAATGGCACTAGGATTTATTATACACACTTCCATTATCCAAGTGAGAAAGCTAAAGGCATTTTGATGCTTATCGTTGAAGTATTGTTGTTAACAAGGTAATAATACTTTAGTTGTTAAGAGACATTCTCAACCTATATTGTACTGTGTACATTAATATTTTGTGTTAGCAATGATCATAATAACTGAGTTGTGGCTAAATGAACACATAGAACATATAGAAACATAGAATTACGATCTTCTGGAACGCGTCACCATTTGAAGCGCAGACGATACTCAACTGTATTTTTTATTAGCTTATGTGCTAGGCTGCGCAAGGTATCGAATTCACTATATAAGAAATTGTTGTCATTACAACGCATATGTGTAAATATCGTAGGATCCTACGGCATTACGAAGCTATTAGTTGGTTGCGCATGAAATTACTTTGCTTTTATGAAAGCTTGAGTTAGCTTTATCTTTGCGGCTGCCCTATCCTCAAAAACCACAACTGGCTTATATCATCTCACGCTTTAGCTCATGATGTGTAGTCTCCACACGCTGAGATGCCTTTTTTATTTTATAAATTATGTTTCTTTTCAAAAATAAATATATTGCATATTCCGTTGAGCTTCCTTTAGAATTTATTGACAAAGAAACCGAACCCATACCCATCGGCTACCGATTTAAAACTGAGCCGCGGATTCGTGTACGACGTGATATCGTCACACACTAATAGTATGTTGTTATTGTAATTTTTTACTTAAAGAAAACACCATCTACCCTCAAATTGAGCAAACATAATAACTGATAACGAAATAACTAACGTTGTGTCCACTTTAAATCACAACGCAACGAACGAAGCCAAAAACCTAATGGTTATTTAATAAAACAAAACCATACACGCATGCTTCATAATTGTAACAAACTCTATTACAGAAATAATCAACAATTTTTTGTACTTACGTTGTTATTTCTATTATATTTTTCTGCCTTGATAAGATAGGGGCCGGTAGTTCAGTGGAATAAAGTGTGTGGGCGTGTTATTAATTTTGCGATTAGGATAACTCGTAATATATATATATATATATATATATATATATATATATATATATATATATATATATATATATATTTTTAAAAACAGGTGATTTCAAGCAATCATCAGTATGCAGTACAAATTCCACTTTGATATAATTTGGTACACAAACGGGTTGAAAGTCGGATTTGTTTCTACGGCTTCTAAACAATCTGGAATGATCATCTTAGTTCAATTTGATTTATCATAAAAGCATTATGATATGAACAAAATGTTAAGGTAGCTGTTAAATAAACATCTATTTCCGTAAATTCAATTTATCCTCTAGTTTGTCTTCAATAAATGTTCAATTCTGAAAATGCTTTAGCACGATAGAATATTATTACAGGTGCTTAATCATAAAAGAATAGATTTATATTAGGGATATTGTATCACAAAGTTTAGATGCAGGAAATTTTGATAAAATTTAGGCTTAAAGGGTTATAATTACTTAATAGATGATTTCTCACATTTTAGGAAGGATCTGTGACAAACTCAGTGATACAATTTAAATAGCAATAAACAGTGCATACAATGCATATTCAGCGCAAGACATTACATGTAAATGGAGGTTGAATTATAGTGAATATTTCAAGAAAGTGTGTTAAACATGACTTAAATTCCTTTAAATTATACGATAATGAACATTAAATAAAATAAAGACAGTTATTCCATTATGCTAACATTTTATCAGGATTACATAATGTAATTAAATTAAGTCTAGTTTGTAATTTTAGAATTAAGTTTGGTTATGTTTATATAAGCAAATTTATAGTTTTGATTAGATTAGGTTAAATTGCATAATTATTAAAGTGATTACCATAGGAGGTCTTCCTCATGGATGTTCATAGTAATATTCAATTTACAGATTGCATTTCAGTCATTAGATTTCATGAAATCCGTTGAATTGTATAATTTCTAGATAAACATAAAATTGCTTTAAATTTCGATTTTGGACTTTAAATTTGTAATTTTCTATGCTAACCATTTTATCAGGATTACATATATGTAATTAATTAAGTCTAGTTGTAGATTAGGTAGATATAAGAATTAAATTGAAGATTTAGGTCATTTCAACAATAATATTAAAAGGAACCATATGCCTATGTTGGATGCTCTATCTATTAATTTGTCAGATTTCATTTCTGTCATTAGATTTTGAGTCCGTAATTGTATAAGAATAGATGTTGTAAATTTCTATTGTTAGTTACAATGTAATGTTTTCAACCAATCAGAAACTTGCTAATATTTAGATCATCGTTGAAAATTGAAGATTTAATCAAAAAAGGTATAAAAGAGAATTGCCGGAAGTGGAGCTCGCTATAATTTGTCAGTTTTATGAAAAGGTTAAAATAGTGTTGTAAATTATTTAAGTTACAAGTAAGTTTTCCTAACCTAAATAATCATCGTGAAAACGTTAATAAAAATCGGTAGACGAGTATTCAGCGCAATTGTTTATACCGAAATATTTAAATAATTTAAGTTCGGTGACCGATACCTGTGCGTTATTCGTAAAATTCATTACGATTTAGATAATTTTGTGACGATTTATGTTGAACGTTTAGAAATTTTTCGGTTGTTGAATTCGAATTACGTATAAAAATAAAATCGTAATCATTTTTTGTCATTTGTGTTTTATTTCTTGCTGCGAATTTCTTTTAATAATTTACATTTGAGCCGGAACCTAAAATAAAGTGACATTAATTTAAACCTTGGACAACCAGTAAACATTATATAAACGATACATTCAGAAAGCATTAATATATTTAAATAAAATATTATCGAGTTAAAATTTGTGGTTGGAGTGAAGCCGTATTGAAAGAGAAATATTACCAGTTACGGAAGCGAACGTGATCAACAACCCGAACACCAGTTAGCAGCTTGTGGGTAAATGGTAGCAGTAAGAATTCATATATAAAGATCTTCGAGAATATTGGAAAGTGCCTGCATCTAATTGGAACAACCTGTATGAAGACATCATCATTTGAATTTGGAACATTTATATGTGAGTCACTTTTAAATATAACCCTATCTATTGTGTTCATTGTTGTGTTTGATTTCCTGCAATTATTATTGGCTATATGTGTAGGTGTATATTTTTAAATAATACTTGTGTAAACACCTGCAAAAGAAACAAAATTTTAAATTATTTCCAAATTTTAAATTCAATTAAAAGCATAAACATAAAATTAACAAGTCATTGTTTGACAGTCTCGACATTTGATAATTTTATTCAGTAACGTTACAACGCATGCGTTAAAAGTATAAATTGTGTTCAGATATATTTTTTTTACATATATGATATTTTTCATAAAGGGCAATTCACATAATTATATTCAAATCAAATATAATTTCCCACTAAATCCTGAACTCTATCCCGACATTGAGATTTGAGCTAGTCCGGTGCAAAATTATAATTATATAATATCATTATATGAGAATATTTGCAAATATAAATACAGAATCCTATCCCCATATTGAAATTATTTAATTATTATATCATTCATCATTAATGTCATCCCAATATATATATATATATATATATATATATATAAGACAACGTCATAAATCATATGGGCTCCAGATTGTTTATAATTGACAATATAGGGGTCTAAATACCTATATGCGAGTATTCCACAGCTAAATTCAAACTTACTTACCTTACGTCGCATAAAACCCAGGTGAATAAGTAAATTAAAGACTTTGATCCGGAGTTTCCTGTAAAACTTCAAAATAATTGCACGTAATCACAATAAAATAACATAATAGACCAGCTGATCGGTCATCAATATTATTTACTTATGTTACGTTAAATCTCAATGAAACTTTATGTCTTTAAATGAAATTAGGAAAAAAACAAAAAAATTGCAGATAATCTAACACAAAAAATCACAAATTATTACGTTAAAAGCTTTCATCAAAATCATAAAAAAAAATAAATAGATGTTGCTATAGTAAGGTTGTGAAAATAAAAATTTCCATAAAAAAATATAAACCACTCAGTAATTTGAATGTAATCAAAATATGTTATCTTTTAAATTTAGTACTACGTAAATAATAACGCTGTGAGAAAGGAATGAAGTCACATTTAGTATTATACTCAGTAATATTCAATAATACCCTTAAATTCATCTATCTCAATTACCATAATTATAATTAACACCTTAAAGGAATAATAATAACGTCGAAAACATAAATTTTCGTAATATACATTCTGGTATACAGTATTCAGAATAAACTAAAAATAACGTACAGTGGGTAAACGATACACGGATACACATTTGTAAAATAATCTTAACCGCTTGAACTTGAACTATATACAAAAGAAACCGTATTAATCCGCCTAAACAAATACAATAAAACAACTTTATTAAAATCACAAAAAAAAAATAAACGTAGGAAAGTTTTTACCTTAATTGGCACAAAATGATCACTCTAAATTCCCCTTTTTCTTTTCACAGTGGTACGCACCCTTTTGGTAATTGATCGGTGCATACCACTAACTCTTGCAACTCCTGATTCCAGTACGGCAACTTAACGGTCGTCAAATTTCAACGATCCGACTATTTTCAAATTATATTTACACGATTTTAGTGGCGAAAATATTTAAGCCAAAACCAGGTGATTAATAACTGTGTCATCTGATTTAATATATATATATATATATATATATATATATATATATATATATACACTAATCGTCTTTTATATACACAAAATTTATTATCTCGCAATTTATATTTACAGCAACCTTTATTTGTCTACTTTCGTGATTCACAAATAAATTTACTGAACTTTACGATGTTAGAGTCCTCCAAAGCGCGATTCATTCCAAATATAGTGAAATTGCACTGAAATAAACACTATTCCTCTTCAATGGACACAAAAATGTCACCTCTGACCAACGAACACAAAAGGTTCCCGGGATGATTGAATTCTCTTTAAGATCCCCACAAGGTGAAGGGAAAGATTCTAGACGATAGCTCCAAGTAACGCCGTAGGACGTAAGTAATTTCAGTGCGCTCTAAGATCACATAACACGCTCAGTGTTCAACCTCTTTTCTCTATAGTTTATCTTCAGCTAACTAACCCAACAACAAAGCTCCCTTTCCCCACAAGATCCCGCCATTCTTTTAATCCTCACATAAAAATTTTCTGTACTAAAATTGCATAGTGGATATTTCCCAGGAAAAACAGACTTGATAGCTAGAATTGAGGCACACACATCCTGTTTTTCAACCAGAAACCCTGTTACTGAAACAAGTTTTCTATACTCTCACCTACGACAATTAAATACATAAGCGTAAACTTGGAAAAAAGTGCAGAACTACATAAACGCGACTGAACCGTTCGTTATCAACTACGATAACACAAACAAATTTATACCCATACACATTATGTTTGTTAAAAACTCTGTTCAACCATCATAAAATTTAATTCCTTTCAAAACTGTGATAACAAGCTTTGCGATAACAATTCCCTGTAACAACGGTTTAATTTCAAATTCTACACATAACATTTTAAATATCCTATTATTCAAAAAATCTACAGCCAATTTCATCCACACGTGACAAGAGTTTTCATTAGTGGCGCGAGGAGGTGTATGATTGCTATCACATTATACGGATTAGTCGCCGAACGGTAAAGTCGCCGCCAAGCTGCCGTCCACTTCCACTACAATAGACGGTTGCCGTGCTATTTCCAGAAAGCAGTGACCTGTGTGAAACAATGCATGCATTCATACGCTATGGACATTTAGTCGTGCGGAGCTACCCCGGTTACAAAGTTGTCACAACTCATATTCTTAATTTTTCTTTCTCCTTTAGTTATTTTTTTGGTTATAAATTTGCAAGAATGGCTGCTATTAATAGCGAAGTGCCTATTACATTCGTTGAAGCTAGACCTCTACTTTGGGATAAGACTAGGTAATTACAAGGACAGAAATTTGACAAAGAACGAGTGGAATTAAGATTGTATTGCACTTAATAATAAACTTCAGGAACTAGGAGATAATGAAAAAAACCGCATTTGATAAGTAATACAAAATTGATTATCTAACTATTGACAGGTAATATACTCGTATTTGTTTAAAGGCTAACTTATATCTTAGCCATCTCCCAAGATAAGATTTACATGAAATATTCACACATCTAACGTTGTTAGCTGACAGACCTTCTCGAGTTCTGGGTTCAGCGGATATGTCAACAAGACCAACTATCGACATGGTAGCCATTCCTGTCTCTAACGTAGTTATGAAGTACCATGCAAGATTTTATTATATCAGTGGCAATATCTGGCTGGACATTCAGAAACTGATAGAATACTAGCCATTTATTAGTCAGTATTCCAAAAGCACATCCAATATACCTTCTGGTTCGACACAATCGGTAGTTGAACACTTTCTTCCCAATTGTTAAATGTGTACCCCCAAACGGGCGCAACAAATGCTTATGCAGTCCAAAAGCCACATCGCTTACAAATAGGTATGGTACCATTGGGATTTCTATGCCTGGCAGACACTTTTTTAGGAAGTTCTTGGGATACTGTTTCAATAGATTTCCACAAAGTGGATTGCTTAAAAACAAACTAATCACAAATTTTACCATTGTAAAGATCCAGAAATCCTCACAAAAATCTGCAAATTAATTATTGAAATTATCCGTTTAGACCGCGCACTATATAAGCGGAACCGCGACGCGAGATTAATTGTCCTGTTAACTTCTGCTCTGAAGTCTTTACCTGTCTTATTGCTTCTGTCCTTAGATCTTCATCGACCTACTTAGCCGCCGAATTTATCTTTCTTCTACTTGCCGACCCACTCCTAGGTAAGTCATAAATTTCTATCATATTTACCAGAGCAGTTTTCCGTTACAAAGATTTATTTTCTGCCTTGGCAGATTATAGATCGATATCATCTTCAGAACACCAAAATACCTGTACACTGACACTTGCACGGGCTTATGCCCAACGTAAGCAAACATATTTTATTACACAAAATCCTTCTCTTTGTTTTTAGGCGTATGTCTGAAATGCACTGAGATTTCCTCCGGAAATTATTAAATTATTCGCTAAGGCGTATACCTGTAAACGTATTTCCGTGTCTTGCTTGTCTGAAAGGCGTATGCGTATTCATTCTAGCATCCGTTCCTAACACAAAAATACCTGAACACGTACACGACCGAACTGACCCAGTAAAATCGGCAGATATTTGATCGATATACATAATCGCCATACATTCCCGTTTCCATCAGATTATCCTGTTAAAACCGTTATAGATCCTGTCGACCTGCAATTAATACAAACACTTTGTGTTCGTATCCAGAACCCGCTTCCTGAAAGCATAAATCAATTCTTCAAAAATTAAACTAAACTTCTATAAAGTAGAAATCCCGATGTAGTTTCTCAAGAGAGAATCGCTTTCGTATAATTTTTCATTAAGCGATAAAATAAATAGCATAGAAAATAAAATATAAGCTGCTGTAATCCATAACTTAATAAATACGAGATTATCACATTTCGTATACATAAAGTCAATTAGGGAAATTGCTACCTTAGAGCACGTTTTGTATATTAATTATCCAACCCTTACACATACCCTAGACCAGGAGGACTTTCGCCGGCCGTCACCTTCCTGATTGTGTTAATGGTCACCTGCTTTATAAATAAGTTGTTATTTGTTTTGTATGAAAATTAGTGTAAGTGAAGTATTTTTAGATTTAAGTCAAATATTTAGAATTGTAAACATTTTATAGGTAATATAAAAATAGTGTTTGTTACGATCTTGAAGTTGTCAACGATTTTGCGTATTCTCCCCTTTTGAGAGCGAAGCTATGTCGGGCCAAAGCAACTAGCTTATTAAATATTAAACGTACCACAGCTAAAAAGGGATGCTAACACCATAACTTCCAATTTGAACAAAATGAACTGGTATATTGAGTCTGCAACCGCCATCAACACCACTGTTTGCTATCAGGTTGCGGGTGTATCTATCTATAATCTGTAATCTATCGCCGAATACGATGTATGGAAATAATCAGTACTCGTAAAACTAAATCTCTATTAAACAAACTATACAAACGAATTCTTATTTATGAACACTTCAAGTTGCTTTTAGTTGAGGAGCATAATGCATATTTACCTGGTCTGTGGGATTTTTTGTGAAGGGAAGGTGCGACTATGTGGAATCTTTTTATTATATGTTCCGTAATAGTGTGTAGTACCGGGTGTTTGCTCTCAAATTGCTCTGTTTGGTTTTTGTGACGTCATACATCCAAAATGGCCGCAATACAAGACACTTATTCAATAAATCATTAATAACTCCGTTCAGAGTGCTCATACGTAAAATATGTATAGAACCCTTTTTATTCTACATAAATCAGGGAACAAATTTAGTTCTTATCAATTTTGTCGTATCTTGTTCCATTCGTGAGTTATGCTCCATTATTTATGTCACTATCGGCTTAACATAATGTTGCTATTGGTTTTTTATTATGGGATGAGAAATAATGGTTCTGTTTATATTTACTCACAATAACTTTAATAATAACTAATAATAATACATATAACTTGTAGTAAGTATATTGATATAACACATCATTTTATCAGTCTTTATTATTATTATCCTCTTTAAAACAATGTATGATCACTATCTGAGTCCTCTGATGAATCTTCATGTTTTGTGTGTTCATCGCAGTTGTCACACATTTCTTCGTCTCCTCCACAGACACATAGTTCAGTACACTTGAGATCGTGGGAAAGACATTTACATGGTGGACCACACTTTCTCTTAACCCAAGAGCACCTAGTAAGCTGAAGAACTGTCTCAGGAGCACAGGGTAGCATACACATAGTAGGAGCGTATTGGTCGTTTATCAATTCTCAGCCAAAGTTTAGTGGCGAAGGCAGATTAGGATAGGGCTGGTCAGCAGGGCACCACTCTATGGTTTGATAACGAACTCAATCAACATATGGTATTAGTGATGCTCTTGTTGGAGGAAAGTTTTCTACTTGAGTCTCTTTCTTTGAGAACACCCACCATCTCAGTTCTCCGATGTCTGATATTTTTGTGCTAGGTACATATACTTGGCATACGAACTTTTCTATTAACAGTATATCTTCATCAAGAAATATTTCTCAGCTTCCATGTTTGCTTAAAGCTTCGAGAATGTCATCTTCTGCTTTACTGAAGACCTTCCAAAAGGAGGTTTTTGCTTTCTTTGCCAGTGTTCCGGTGATGTCTCTTCCAGATAATGCATGTAGGCCTAATAACGCTGAAGTTTTTTTTCAGCCCGAGGAATAAGTATTTTGCCGAGATTTATCATTCTTTGATTTTGACCAACTCCAGTTACAAACATAGTGTCCAGTGGAAAGAATTTGGAAAACCACAAAGCAAGAATGAAGACATCTGTATCAGGTGAGTAAATATGAAGCTGTGTAGCACCGCGACGACAGGCGAATATGGAATGCAAAATTATTTTCGAATCTGCCTCCTCATGATTGATTTTCAGTTCCACGCTCCAATTCCCATTGAAGGCTTTGCTGTTTCCCTCCAAGAAACAAATAAACACTTATTTCATTCAGTTACATACTGTATTGCTTTCTCCGATAAGTAAGCTGTTAACTCATCTTTGGTCTTAATATGAGATAATAATAACTTCATAGGAGTGTTTCCAATGAACGTTGTGTCACTAATCTTGTAGTGAATGGGGTGTGTGTTGGCAGTTCTTTTCTTGCGCACAGAAGATTTCAGTGAATCTTCTCTGTATGGTCGAAGACCAAGTGAGTTTCATCATAACGTGATAGTGTATATCCCAGTTTCCTGTTAAATTCGGTTGCAAGATCACTACAGGTTTTAACAGTGGGTGCTTTTTTCATGGCTTGTACCTCTGCCATACCATCAAGAACCGCTACTGTCAATTTATTAGATATATCTGTTACTGAACAAAGAATTGAAGTGGCATTCTGGTTTTCTAGTGGATGCAGGTTATTAGTATTGTCTCGCTCTACTTAACTGGTAGTAGCCACTTGATCTTCCAGTATTTTCATCAGTTTAGATTTATTGCAACACATTAACTGTGCACTGTCTAAGGTGAACATTGATCGTGGAACAGCAGAAAATTCGTAAGTTCCCAGTGATTCCTTTAGATTGACATCCGGTCTACTCCTTGACACAACCCGTAATCGCGTAAAAAGTGATCGATCTGCTTTTAGCTGTACGATTGGATCTCCCACTTTTGCTGGCACACACTTGGAAGCAGTTTCACACAATTTCAATTTTACTTGCTTTATCCTCGCCCAGAAATCCGTTTGGTCAGTCTTAATTCGCTCAGTTTTGAACGTGGCGTACAATTCTTTCCCAAGCACTGACAGTCTTGTTGCATCAATTCGGATGTCTTCGCTAAAAACAGCCTTTGTGCTGATATTGATAAGGTCGTTACCATCGTATGACATTGGGTCCGTTGAATTATTCACGGCATTGAGAACTGTTACCACGTCAGAATATTGGCGGTTCGGCTTTGATGTTGTAAGTTGGTGATAATGTAATTGACGATATTCTGTCATCCCTGTTAAATCTTTTGCTTCTATGGCTAGCCTTGATAGTTCAGGAGCGATAAAAAAAAACCTTGCCAGTGCACTTTTCTTTTGGGTAATATTTACAAGACCTTCAGCTACCTTCATTGCCCTATTTTGGTGTTCTAGAGCCTCGTCTGTACACAAAGCACAAAATGGTATGCTACTCTTGTTTACTACCCAGTTCCCTTTCATAAACTCTTACCAGATATTCGGGTTTGTCTTTTCTATCTGTCTTATATTAGCTAAATACCAAGCGATCATACTTGCATAGTTTCTTAAATCAAGAGCAAAGGAATATTTGACAAAATCTTCTAATGTAGCTAGATGTAGCTCCCATTTACCAGTTCTTACAGGTCGAGCACCTTTGAAGGTTGGTTTGTGGTTTCCTTCACTTTTATCAAACTGTTCCATTTTCGACAGAATGTTCAAGTTTTTTAGGGCAAAAACAGTCTGTTTGTGAACTGAATTAATATCTTTAACGTTGTTTGTCTGCAAGGCGACAATCAACTTATTGATATTAGTGTCAATTTCATCTTTTGTATCTTCATGGTAGGTAAGAAACAAATCAGTATAGCATTTATATAAGGCAAGTAGAAGTGTTGTATGAGCTTCAACCCTCGTTGTACATGCTTTCCTGCTAGGATTTGTGACATAACTGCGTCACCATATAAACACCTCAAGTCCTGTACCATCTACAAAGGTACCTATTGCTCTGAGCATTGCCATTATTGTGTGCAATTCCCCTGGTCTCAGTATCCAATGTTTAGACAGATCTGGTTTGGCCATTGCTAAATGTAAAACTGGTTTATAAAGACCAAGGTCAAAAGTTACAACAGTTTTTGAATCTGAACCTGCAATGGCATTTGTCACTCTTTCCAACCTTTCCATGCACGTTAACTGTGCCGAAGTCGTTGTTGGGCTATTGTCTATGAGAGGAAGCACACAAACTCTCATTTTATGCATTGGCTGGTTCACTAAGGATTGATATGCGGACCACGTCGGTATAAAACATCTTTTGAGAAAATGCCGCTATCACTCTCATCAGCATTTTCATTTGTGTCATTATTAGTGTCAGTTTCAGAACATCTGTTAATAGCACTAACATTGGCCATCATCCATACGAGATCTTCCAGCTTGCTGCAATCCATAACTTCTTGATTTCTTTTTTGTAGTCAACACAAGTCTGAATTTTGGGCACACTTACTTTTTTGGAACTGGAAATGCTGCAGTGCGAAAGTTCAGTAAGAAACGTTGGACTGGTGTCGCGTGAACGTCGAGACGGTGGCTGTGAGTGTACAATAGATTCGTGTGTATCAGCCTCAGATTCTACTTGATACACAGCCATTACTGTACCGTGGAGAGTGTTCTTACCATAAGGAGTGTCTTCTTGGAAGTCAATATTATCAGCTGCACAGAAAATAAATCTCCATGCAACTAGGTCTCGTGGTATGTATACGCCCTCATTTGCTTCCATACATTTAATAACTTCGCTCGCAAACTGAGTTTCTATTCTGAGGACTTTACCATACTCAATAAAAGTTCCCAAACCATGAAGAAACTGAATTAGGAATTTGCTTCTTGTTTTTGAGTGGACAGTAAGCCCCACAGCTACCTGCATTGGCATATCCCGTCCATGACGAACATTTTTATTGATCGCAGACACTTGGCGGGATGACATCATTTCATATATTAACATTTTGGAGACTCGATGAGCCTTATTGGACGCCTTAGAATCTGTCTTGTTTTCATATTTTATATCCATTTGACCATCGATGCACCACTTAAAAAATGATAAACTTGTTTCGGAATGACTTCTTCCATGTCTTCTTTCTTAAGGGACCCGGTGAAAGTCCATTTCTCAAGTTTCATAGCAGAATCTCGTAATATCCGAGATGCATCAAAGAGGATTTTCATGTCTTTGTTTAAGTCTTCATATGCATCCTCAGCAATAGCAATACTTACATCAGCTGCAGCCTTCAGCGATACGCGCTGTGGTTCGTTCACTCTCTTTGGTTACTGAAAGCAATACCAACACTTTCAAGTTCCTCTTCTAATAGTCTTTTAATTTGTTTTCTAAACTTTATTTCTGATTCATCAACGCCATTATCTATTGATATTTTACGGTATAAATTCTCAATATCTATCATTGTCGTGACGTTACCTTCATGAAGAAAGCTACTAAGGGAGGATATGAACTCGACGTCAGCTGCTCGCTGATGGATTGAAAACCTTTCAAATTTAGAATGATATTTGGGTCTTCACTACATATTTGTTCCAGCATTATTTGTGATATTTGATGTTTTTTGCATGGGCATCTCCAAGATCTGTGCAGTCACTCAAGCGTACTTTCAATATTTCATTATCAGACAATTGGACAGCTAACTGAAGACGCTCGCCACTTTGGTCTGTTGCTATACAATACAGTCTCTCTTTGCTTTTCTCTCCTTCATCACAAAAGAAACAGTTATTTTTGTTATATGTAGGTGTTTTCGACCTTAATGTGCATGTTGCCTTGTCACTGCTGGTACTTGCTTCTAAATCATTCTTAGGTTCACATCGCTTACCTTCTTCGAAACACTTTTTACTTCGCTCCATGTTTGCCGTATGAGTTAATTTTTTGTAACATTCTTTGTGCCATTTTGCATTGTAGTCTTGTAGCTGTTGTACACTTAGATTTGCGATTCTACTACTAATATGCATATACTCTAGAACCAACCATTCTTCTGTTTGTTTCAAACACTGCAAAAGTTTTTCTAAGTTCAATGGATTAACAAGGGGCAATTTACTTTTAGCTTGACACAAAATACACAGTTTATAATCTGTTGAAAGTCTGATTTTTTTGGTGTAGGGAGGAAGATCCAAATGAAGACAACTTCGGATGTTGGACGAACTTGCCACGGTTATCAAGCTTCAAACACTCTTCCACAATCCGAAATGAAACCAACTGAAACATGTAAAACCGGCCTTTGACAGTATTGGACGGCTAATGAGGTAAATGCCCACTTAAGTTGGTTAGGTTAGGTAGGTTATATTTACGTCATTGGTCGGCCAATACTGTCAAAGGCCGGTGTTACATCTTTGTGCGTAACATAAATACTACATTCAGCACGGGCAATAAATGTGGTTAGGCAAGACATTAAAGAAATAAATATGTTATGGAGAAAGACTGGCGTGTAAGTCGTAAATGGTCCAAGATATGACAGAATTGACAAGAACTAAATTTGTTCCCTGTTTATGCAGAATAAAAAAGGTTCTATGCACATTTTACGTATGAGCACACTGAACGGAGTTATTAATGATTTATTGAATAAGTGTCTTGTATAACGGCCATCTTGGATGTATGACGTCACAAAAACCAAACATACTTTATTCGCCAGAACTATTTGCAAACGTATAACTAGCAAAACAAATTACATTCTAATTTACTTACGGTTTACAACAGGATATATGCGATTATAATCTAATTAGCTACGCTAAACCCTTTTCGGTTCCATGTGCTTCTACTATGAATACCATTAATTGCCATTGTTCTTCGTACCATGCCAATTAATAACTATAAACCATAATTGTCGAACTAATTCTATTCTATTTCTATCTTCTATTTAAATATCGACCCGACAATCAAGGAATTTCTTGTAATTCTAATTTTAATGTACAAGCCTGGTAGTGGTTGTACAAGTCTTGCTAATAATCGGCTAGAATCTGTTAATGGCGACGCCGCCCACACCGCGAAGAAGGAATAAAATCTTGTAACCAAGGACATAACAGTATTAATGCCACGTGGACGAAAGATGCGCTAAGCTATATATAACGATGATGTGCGACGAGTATTGTGTGTTGCATATATACAGGTAGGATATTTAGGAATACGAACTTGATCTAGGAAATGCGTATGTACGGAACAACCACCGAGTAGTAATCTTTGTAATTCTGGTACATAAAACCGTTTTTTGAAGGAAACAGTGTTTTCTGTCTATTGCCCAAATTCAGTGAGGGAAATTGGCAGTGGCTTCAAACTCTGAAGCAATAGTTTCCCATGATTCTTACGTTGGTTTTGGAATACACTCCAAATACATAGTCAACCAGATTGCTTGACATACTTCTTTAACAATTTTGCTTATAGTAGAAATACCCATCCTGTATGAGTAGTGTAAATTCTTGAATGTAAACAATGAATCATTGAAAATGAACCCAATTTAAATGTAATGGGAAAATGTTTTTAAATTGACAATATAAATAATTTTTCAAAAGGTTGCTACGCTTAACTAGTTTTTGAAATGCAAAACTGTAAATCTGACTAATGCGTTATTTCATTGTCAAAAAATAAAACGTTAGTTTACTACCATGGGTAGACGGTTAGGTCAGCACGACTCTAGAAACAAGAGAGATGGTCATAAGCATGGCAGAGCAGGGCCTTTCTTATAGTGAAATAAGCCGGCACGTTATGTTACCATAGATACGTGCCCCATTTATCCAAGAAGAAATGGAATACAAGTTTTTACGTACATAGGCGAAATAAGCCCATGTACAAACAACCGTATTGCAGCAGAATGGTTTGAAGACCATCCGGAAATACAAGTTCTGCCATGGGCAGCAAACTCGCCGGATTTAAACCCCATAGAACACCTTCGGGCAAAAATGGTTGGCCAATGGGAACGACACATGCAAGAAGCTGTTGTTCTGCGAAATCAAGCAGAATTATTCAACCACACAAAAGCTGTTTGGGAATTAATACGAGAAACCAATTTTTGTTCAAATCTTGTAGCTTCTATGCGCAACAGAATGCTGGAAGTCATAGAAAGGAACGGATTTTATACCCACTATTGACATGTTGTGATATTTTTGTTAAATTCTTTAATTTTGTTATGGCTTTGAACATATTTATTATTTCTCTAAGAATATGGTATTTTAATACTTTATTTAGTTTTACTATTTAGCCAAATATTCTAGCTTCTCGGCTATCGCTAAATTATTACTCTTTTGAGGTCGCGGATTATGCTATATCCTTTATTATTATCTATAACCCTGGTGATAAACAAGGATAAAATCATCACGTAACATAAAAATGGTAATAAACTACTACACTATTTAGTAACAGCGACTGTGTATAGACCGTTATAAAAACGTAAATTAGCTCCTGTAATGTTGGTTGCATAGCCTTGTTCATTTTAAATGATTCAGTGCTTACAACCACTTGCCATATACCTGAAATAAAATTAATTTATTACTCAGGCTAGTGGTTATAATCAAGAAACTGATTCAGAGATTTGTTTAAATGTCATTAATTTGAAATATGTGATGAGACCTAAGAAACCATGCGACAAGCCGGGAGCTCGATTTTTCTGTAGTGAAATATATTGGAAAATTCAATATTTTCATTATTCAGTTGTCTGTAAGTTCAATATTTTAACTATGGAGAAAACACATCAAGGTTACCAACATATTGTGTAATAAAGAGGAATGTTCAGAAAAAGTACTACGCATTTTTTGAAACCATGAGTCTTTAACAGACGCGTTTTAAACAGTGAATCGATGATTGTTAGAAGAGGATTTTTATCAATGTTGACCTATCACAGTTCCTTATAATACTGACGAACATTTTAGCTTTAAAAAGGAACATGTACGCCTCTTCTAATAGTGTTAAACGATTTATTTTACCATCAGAACGTTGGATACTTTCCATTAATTTTCAAAACAAACGGTTTCTCTTTTTATCTTTCAAACTTTGGTTATGCAATCGATTTTTTCACTATCTCTAAATCGACTATTTAGCTTATTTTTGTAACGTTTGGCAAAGTTTCGTCAAGATCAGGCGTGTGTGCATGTGCGTGCGTGCGCGTGTGCTGTGTGTGCGTGTGTAAATGTACGCTGGTATCCACGATAATTTCAGAACTATAATATGTGAGTACTTGAGATTTTGTATCTAAGCCTCATTCAAATTCTCCTGGAGCCGATTAGATTTTGGAAGAAATCCAGAGGCGGAGAGGGGGGTTTATTAGAGGAAGTTTTGGTTTTATCGAATATTTCTAAAACTGCTGTATATTTCAAAGACATAAAAATACCTATACATAGACCTTAAATTATGTTCTATGCAATTTTTGGATACGACGCGTAATTTAGCTGCAAAAAATTCCTAAGGGAGAATTTACGTTTTTTCAGTACCTGAACAACGATTAATTTTATAAGAAAAAGTGTAGACATGTTTTTAAACAAAATTTAATTTTACATAGTCTTTTTTATAAAGTTTCTTAATATAACGTAAAGTAAGTCTAAAAATTATTTAATATGAATGACAATTGTTAAACTGTATTATTGATATTTTATAGAAGTGGGAAGCATTGGAATTCTTTTAAGTTAACGTCTATTTATGTCTATTAATCTCTATCTGACATAACGTTTTAAACGTCATTCTGACATAGATTATTGTTTTTGTTTTTACAATGTTGCCTGTTTCCGTTATGAAACATCCCTATATCAATCTCTTCTTTGGTTAATGGGGTGGATCCAACGAATCCGATCTCTTTTCTTCTCCTTCTTGGACAATGAAGTAACCACAAAGCAATAATTTGATTTTGCTCCTTATTTAATACACCACAACAGCCGACTGAAGAATTAGGCTTGAATGCGGTGTGTTGACCGCATCGTGTGTAGAGGACGCTACTATTTTCCGTGTGGAAAATCCTCCGTACGGGCGAATCTCTAACGTGTGAAACTAGCGTAACACTATTAATTTTCTTACGGGCATCATCTCTTGAAGCATCTGGGTTCCTTTGTAAATAATAATCGGTCAAGTGCTTCATTTCTCTTGTATTTGTTTTTATAATTGAAATTAGTCACATCACATCTCCGGGCGTGTTTCATACGTTTCTATAAAGTGTGTTAACATTATATTGTTGCATTGTTCGTCACCGGAACCCGACGAACCCGCGGGATCGTCACTTAATACGTCAGCCATGTTCTTTGCTTGCTGGTCGAGCGCATACTGACGATAATGACGGCGCGAGCGACGAAACTGTTGCGACTGTGCCCACTTGGAACCTTAGTTGTACATTTATACCAATTCTTCAAAGAGGTACTTTGTTTTCAAAAATTAGCGAGCGGCCGTTTTGTCACATGGTCGTGATTTTACCAAATTATTCGTTAATTTCGAAATTATAAATTATTCATTAGTGCCGTACATCTCAAATGTAGCATAAGTTCATGCCATTGAACTTAATAACGCATACATTTTTAGGAAGCTTTTCGACTGTAACGTTTTATTTTATTTTCTTCATGTCTTTGGGAAGTATTCAAAATTATTACATATAGCAATCGAATTTAGAATTCTTTTCTAAAAACGAAATATTAAGTTTTGGTTTGTTTATCAAGTTTAGATGGAAGTTTAAAATTAAGATGTGATTTACGTTATTGGTATCGATAGCTAGTAAAATCCTTTTTACTAATTTGGTTGAGAATTAATTAGTTTCTTTGTAAATAATAGTTGTTCGTAATTTTATAGATATGGTTAAATGTAGTGATTTACGTGAAATTGCATCAGTGGAAAATTACAGAGCACATTAAAATTGTTACTTTGTATTTAAATATAGTGTAGAACAGCATATAGCGCAATTTTTAGAATGTTTTAGGCGACAAGGTGGCGGGGTTTTTTGATAAAAATTTTGGTCTTAAACAAAGAGTTTTTGTTTTAGATACGAGGCGTTAAGGCCTAGCGGTGTTATGAGTTTTGGCCGCGTCTTAGAAAAATTTAAGCAATCTTTTTTTATGATTGGCTTATTAATAGGAATGGGAATACGAATCTAATATAGCGATAAGGACGTCGTAGTGGCAATGCTCTTGTTTGTTTAGAGGTACTGAACTATTTACGCCCTTATCGTGAGGTTAAATGAAGTATGTTGTGGAAGTCTTTCCGTTACCTTAATTTGGGGGATATTTTTGTAACTTCGTTCCTCCCGAATTAGTTATCTTTGTCGCGCAGCGACATTATAGAATCGGATTCGGTGTTGAATAAGTACCAGTCCTTAATTATTCTTGGATTTTTATCGCATCTTATGTGCGGATTATTGGTTAGAAGGTTTAGATTTTTTGACGGCTTCGTGTGTACAGCCGACCACCTAACAAGTAACGATTCTCTGTAAATATAAAGATTAATTAGTTATGTGTAAATACGTTCGCATTAACAGAGGAAGATTGGTGCACATACGTTGATGGAAGCAGAGGTTATTGATTTAAATATTTGTCGTTGACGAAATTTGTGTAAATATGATCTAAGAAAATTAAGAAGGTGGCGGTTCTTTCATCGATGAAATGTTGGTTACTTCCATCGCAGTACCGTTGTGAAAAGAAAAGGAAGTTTTGATTAAACGTTTCCTTGTATTACTTAGACGGAGGAATATGCATTTCGATTGAGAGTATTTAAGTATAAAGCTATTCATTTGTACAATAATTATCTCGGACTGTGTATTGATCGTTTCAATCTGTTTACGTTATATAAAATTTGCGTACGGCAAGATTTGTAAAATTTAAATGTTCCACGTTTTCTTTATTCCTTGTTTTTAATTAAAATTTAGGATGTAAAATAGATAAATTTGGGGTTGTTGGAATCCTGCAGGAATTATTTCAAATCAGACCATAGAAATTTGATTTAAGAGTTACATTTCATGTGGTTAGATATTTCAGTGACTGTTTATTTTTCCATGATTATGGTTATTCTCAATGAGGATATATAGTGTTTATAACTTGAATGTTTTTTAAATGTATATATTTTGTAATCCTTATCTTTACTCACAATGCTAATATTTTTACGTTTATCCAAAATTTAGAAGTTTAGTTAATTTGGACCACATTCAAAGTTTCTGAGTAATTTATTTGTTTGTGGCAACTGTTCATTTGCACAACTTTGCAGTGGAATTTCTTTGAAGTGTTTGATTATTTATGGAAGGCTTTAAGGTAATGGATTATGCGAATTTCTATACTAGACATTTGTTATTTTGATCTTGGCGATAAGTTCATTTTGAAAGACGTTTTGAATGATAATATAACGTAAAGTATAAAGTGAATAGGTCGTTGAGCGATCAGATGTTAAGTTTTGCACACGATAGTTTTGTGAGTAGTCGCAAATTTTTTTAACTTATTTTTATCGGAATCAACACACCGATTGTAGATATCATTGATGTGCCTCATTTTGCGAAACTAGTAAGCGAATTTGATTATTTGTATTTAGGAATTACATCCCGGCATCGACGTTTAGTAAATTTTAGGACTTTAAAATTTTCGATCGCGATTAGTTTTGTTGTGATGTATTTTTAATTAGGGTTTTGCATCAGTTATTTTTGGGTATTTGAGCCAATGATTTTAGTGCTAAGTTTATCGAAAGGTTGAATGAGTTTTGGTTTTATTATCGCAATTTTGCGGCTTGTATATAAAGCTTAGGATTTCGTTGGGGTTTGGGTAAACTTTGTGTAAATATTTTTGGAGTGAACATTATGGTTTCCTGTTAGGCCATTATAAGATCTAGTTCATGACGATTTCCCGCTATAACTATATCTAACAGGTGGCGCCTGACATTTTCTCCCGATTTTGACGTTTGTGGAGTTGTGACGAGTGCCCTTTTACGGCATTAAGAACCCCGCCCATACCACTCAGCTATGCCGTGCGCACATTGATTTTACGAACTGATGAACTCATTTGGCCTGTAACAGTTTACATTTGCTCGGAGAAGGGTGACAGAAGAAATCCATTGTTACCACACGGTCATATTGGCGGTTAAGAAAATCGTTTGTAGAGTACAGGTGTGCTTACTAGTGCCTAAACCATGAGTGAACGTTCTAAAACAATTTTGAATCTGGCCCTCGAAACAAACAAGTCTTCGCTTGTGAAGAAAGTTGTTATACCTATTGTAATAATTACCAAGGCCAACAGCACTTTTGCTTGGACTGTTTTAATGCAACGAATTGAATGTGACTGTCATTTTTTCCTTCTTTAGACCAGTAACAGGAGTGTTTTGCAAAAAAAATATCCGTAAGTTAGTTTGCCGACTTATTTAGAAGCTTTAAGTAGCAATAATATATGTTTTGGACCACTCAATTATCTCGTGTAATTGCCTTTGAAGAAGTTATAGGAATTAAAAACACCTACAAAATGAACTGCGTCGGTGAACAATTGGATAATTAGTTTACTTGCAAATTACGAAAAGTTGAATTTCTTAAGTTTTTTATAATTAATACACATAGAATCTTAAACGTCTAAAAATCCGTAAAATTGTAGCTTTTGTACAAGGTACCAAACGCATGACGAATGCCTAACAGTTTTTGGAAAAATAAAAAGTAAAACTTTTTTCTAAATTAAAAAAAGATATCCTACGACTCTCAGAAATCGAGATAACCTTTTTTTTATTCTCACGACTTTGTGTCGAAAAGGAGAAAAGGAGATTTGTTACTGCCATTAGCTCAGCACCGTAGCGAGACTGTCGACGGCGCCGGAGCAGTCCTCGGCGATGGGGCCTCTTCTATAGTTACCAATGAAATAATAATTTTATAAGGTAATGTCGGCATTTTGATAAATATAAAAAATAACAACAATATCATGTGAAAACACACTTTTGTTGTAAAATATAATAATAGAACATTAAATTAAAAATATAAAGAAACGCCGACAAAAACCTCTCCAAAAGTAAAAAAAAAATTTTTGTTGAACCATAACACACCGTTAAAATGGGATTGGGCCGAAAAACTAAAAAGCTCAAAATGAAGCCAAAATTAGTAAAGCCTCAAGAGAACATTACTGAAAGATACCATCACGCTAATCAAAAAGCTGACTTATCCAGTCAAGAAAATTCAAAAACAGTCAGCGTCGTTTAGAGAAGGATGCGACGCCTATGGCTTTGCAGATATCAAAAGACACTAGTGTTGAACGTAATTCACGTACTATAAAAATTCCAGATCTACCAGTATTTAACGATCTAATGAAAATCCTGATCAACATTTTGCCATACTTGCTAGGGGTGCAGAAGCTACGGCTCGATTTATATTAAATGAGACTCCAATCAAAGTTTTGTAAGACGTGCCTGAAATGTTTAGTCTGCTCCTGTCTCGTTTATAACAAATAAAAATTCCACTTCCTTTCGGAAGCCAGAGATATTCTCACTTATATAACAAAGGTAAGTTTACACAACGGCCTAGCTCAGTGTATTACTTACGAAACTTTTGGTAGATTGAGAGATCTTTTCTTTATTAGGTCGTAAAAGAGGCATATCCATACCTATAAAAAGTTATGCAAATCGTCAGGCGCCACTCATTTTTAGGTAAAATAATTAAAATACAATAAAAATGAGAATGTTGTACTTTAATACCACAGGTAATCCTAATAAACAGCACAACAGCTGTATTTATTTGCATATTTAATAAAACAAAATAATATCTGCCGAATAATTTCAGCATAAAAACAAATAAAACAGTACTTATCTTTTCACACAGCCTTACGATAGCAGACTAATTCTTAACCGATACGTTAACTATACATAAAATCTATCATTACTTTCCAAAATGAAAGATGATTGAACCTGTATAATTTCACTGCAATAACAAGGTTTATTTGGACCTACGTCAACAAAATACAACGGAAGTAAGGTTATGTAATCAAACGTTTTTATTTTAGAAAACGTTAATCATGGTCAGCTGTTTGTTTTCATTACAACAGTATTAACACTTCCGAAAGAATATTAGACTGGCTTTACTTTAATGTTCGTAAATCATTTCATCTAACTTGTCTACTTAATAAAAACGTAATTTGCACTAAAAAGGATACGTAGTTACTTGTTATACTTAACACAAATATATTATGTCAAAATGAATTGTGGACGAGAACTTCATTTCTTGACGATACGATAAAGTAAAATACCGGTACGGCAAGCTAATTTCAAGCGCTTTTTAATAATGTAAAGGTACACGTAATGTATGCTCGGCACAGGGCAATCGGTACAGATATGTTGTGGCTACTAAAGCGAGAATAACTAACAGCATACGCAACTAACAGCAGGTGTAGCGCTGCCTGTTTCCATATTTAATGACACAAAAATAGAAGGAATCTACTAACTCAAGCTTTTCTTCAAGATAACAAATTGCACCATCCAATGAACGCATGCACGTCATTTTGACATCATGGCGTCATTCGATCACGCTTTAACGTGAAATAAAACCATATATCTTCAATTACTAATGGTACGAAATTTTTTTAATGTAAGGAGAGGGGTTTCCCTTATGCAGGGAAGTCAACTAAAATACGACGGTGTACGTTGCAAGGTAGGCCGAACGGAAATGATCGTGACTAATGTCGCGTTGTGCATAAAACAAAAAATTGATGTGGCTAAATAGCAATTATAGACGACAAAAATATATACACTGGTATCCGTAATTATATACACTAAGAGAGAATACGACATATCCATTAAAATTTAATTATTGGAAGAAAAAAATACTGCAATAAGCCTAAATATACACTAATAATGTAAATATACTATACAAGGTGTCCCAAAATTAATCGGACACAGAGCACCTCTAGATTCCTTACAAAAAAATAAGTCGATTGAACCCAGCATGCTTTAGTCCAAAAGTTGATATTTACTGAGATACGGGGTGTTTGTTAGTTGTAATGAAAAGCAATGAACAAAACTACTAAAACAAATTCTCAACATGGTCTCCATTTACATCAATACACTTTCTTAAGCGTTTAATGAGTGATTGCCTTATATTAAAAAATATTTCTTCTTTCGTGGAAAAAAAACATTTACAGCGTTTACGATTTTTGTAACAGTTCAGCGCGTGTATTTATCACGGCGTCACAAACTTTTGCATAAATGCATACCACATCCCGCATGTCTTCGTTGGGGTATAAATTATGTCGCGGCAGCTTTTAGGTATATTAATAATAGTCGTACTATACACAATCTAATTATATACACCAAATTAAATCGATAAATGTCATCAGTACTTACGATTTTGTTTCATAAAACACCATGCTATTATGTTTTTTATGTTGTTCTATTCATAATGTTCTTCATTACAACTAACAAACACCTCGTATCTGAGTAAATATCAACTTTTGAACTAAATCATGTTGGGTTCAATCAACTTATTTCCTTCTAAGGAACCCACTGGTGCTCTGTGTCCCATTAATTTTGGTACACCCTGTATATAAAATAATAACAAATCCAAAACTGTTAAAAAGTTAACGATAGCCAAAAATTGGCACGTTACACGTTTAAACGAGACTCCAGACATGCCCGTGATGCAGAGGGTACAGCTCGATTTATATTCAATGGGACCCTTGAGCAAAGTTCTGTAAGACGTGCCAGAAATGCGTATCGTTTAAACCAGACTAACGAAACGTTATTTCAAGCATGTCAGAGATGCAAAAGCCGCAGCTCGTTCCATATTAAATGAAACTGTTGCTCAATCTACGGCTCAGTCTTGAGCCAGATTCAGGGTATATTTTGATAATACAATACACACATTTGCTGATACAGTTTGTTTGATATGTAAAAAAAACTACTATCGTAAACAAATACAGTCAGTTACTGTAGCCGGTTTATCAGGAGATATACTACCAAATTAGGTAATGACTCAATATGATGTTATCTCTATCTATCACCGATGCTCCAAAACACTTCGTAAGGGAAGAACATCTACGCAAGCCTACTGGAGTGCAATGTCATTGGTAGAAATTCCACCAGAAATAAAGACACTATCCAATGTGGAAATATGTTTATTAATTAGAATAATTCCACTTGTAAAAGTGGTTAAACTCAGTGGTCAATTTAGACAATATCATATTCATGTCAAGCTACACTTTTTGGTCAAGTTGTTGAAGAAATAGCTGAGTAGCTTTCAGTACAAATGAGTAGTGCTGGTCTAGTGATTGTTTGTGAACAATTAGGGTCTACGTCATTTTTCTTCAAATAATCAAAAGCTGCGAGTTGCATTAAATTGGCTTATCGCCAACAATGCTTTGTACAGAAATGTTACAACAAACTTTAATAATGATAATTACAATATTAACGAAATTTTCCATGGTCCACAAAACGACATAATACAGCAAGAAATGATAAATGACACTATCAATTTTTTCTAAGATAATATGTGTGATAATAGGCGTATACTGAAAGGCTCATTTCATCAAACAGTAAATTTTGTGATTGTTCTCGGGGTAAACAACGCACTGGCAACAACGCCGTAGCTATTGCAGTTATAAAAATTAAACAAACTGGGACATATGTAATAGACTCAATCTTAATTTCCGATTCTACTCAAACAGTATACAATCTCGAAGGGCTCTGGATTTGGCCGAGGCTAATGTAGAATATTTACGTATTCAATAGTTACAAGTTAATTGTGAGGTATTAAATCATTCATGTTTAATACCAGTTCAACCTGAATTTTCGATTTACGGCAATCTGAGCATTAATAGTCAAAATGCTGGATTTCCAGATCTAAAGAATGGTTTATTGGAGCTCTTTACAGATTTTGTTGCTGATTAGGGAGTTGTTGTTACATGTAATAAATAACACATCAGTGGCGATCTGGAAAAACGATAATTTATAGTACTCGTTCGACTCTCACTCAAGGGGACCAGAAAGTCATGTAGCTGAAGATGGTGCAGCTTGCTTCATATCTTTCCCCGATATTACATCGTTATAGCCAGTTTTAAAATCAAATATACAGTATTAAGAAACTTACTCCTGCTGTACATCCATTAAATCAAAATTTAGACGACCCACAAAATTACAATGACATTATAGAGATAACAACTGGTCACCAAATCATCCAATGACTTCAACAATGACAATATTGCTATTACCTGTCAGTTTATCAGTAACGTAGGAACTGAATCATCTTTAGAAATTACAAGAGAAAGAAGAGCAGAAGAATTGTCTCGGATGCACTTGTTTTCTCGTAGCAGAAATGGATTACAGGAGAATCTCCCTCAACCAATTACACAATTAGATTACTGTTCAACTAGAACAAGGAGAGTTGATATTCGTTTTCAAAGACATGACTTTCTTTTTTATGATGCATTGTCGGTTATGCAGTTCTTTAGAGCTAAGCAAAATGTAGGTGTAGCTCTACGAATGCGCCAGGGAGAAAATCGACCTGAAAACTTTGTTGAAAATATTCATCGTAAATGCGAAATAAGCGAGGATCAAATGCACACTGGCACACTGTGATTAATCAATGAATTTGTCTTGTGTACAATTCTGAGCTGTTATTAACACGTTAAAGATTACCTTTTCTTTAAACATATATTACATATTAAAATCAATTATTCAAATAAATTTTGTTTATAGATCTATGGTCCTTGTGACAGAGGTTGATATCAAATCAATATGTCAGGCTTGATTTTTAAATCTTGTTTCTATATATAACCAAGATGTTTCGATAGAAACTGGTGTCAGATCGACATCCTAAATTTATTTCTATGTTACTTAGCTGTTATCTTAATAAGCTTAAAACGTTTGAATAGAGCACTTTTCTAATGCTGTTATAAGGTAATTATCGTATAGGGTTATAACGACATATTACGTAATGCATATTTTCGAGGTGATAGTTGCATGTAAACATATATGGAATTTATTTATTCTTCACGATTAGAAGTGAAATCGCTCATTCAAATTTTGTGTAACAATCTAATTAGCGGTTATGTAAAATAATATAGAAGCCTCCTTTCGAGTTTCACTATATTATATATATACTACCGATTGGTTTTTGCAAACTGTAAGCTAATCCAATTCGGCATTTTAGGATTGAATTTTAAAAGATGATCGGTTGAAACGCCTTGTTGAAACATGTTTATAAATCTAAAGCACTATTGACATACACTACTTTCAAATCAACATTATAACCGTATTATAACCGTTCATCAATACTTTTAATATATGTGAAATGTTACTTCTGTGTATAAAAATGCAATTAGATTTCGTGATTGTACGTTCAACTTATATAACCAATAGCTCTCTATGTAAACACATTAATGGGTTTTTGTCTAAAATATTTACTTTTAAATTAATGATTAGGGAAAACCCTTAAGTACTTTATGTTATATATTCATAAACAAAACGTAGAAAAGTCAATGTAACATAAATATGGATAAGAAACAAAAACGAACAGTTATACACCCTCCTGTTGAATTTACAAGGGGTTCTTCTTTCACCACGATCATCAACAACGCTGCTAAGTAAACGTTTTTGGTTTTATCCCCTGTTTTATTTACATCATCTATTTCCTTGTGTAGATTTTTAATGCTATGTTATAATTGCAGATATGGGTTTAACTGCTATAAATGCATCAACATGTTTTAAACCCTTTAAAAACATTAAGGATTTAGCGGCAGGATGGAATACAAGATATTCAATCTGGACGTCATATCAACAAATTACGGCAAGAGAGTGGTGATTGAGCTGGAAGAATCTAAATATGTGCTGTCTGAGCGTTACCATAAGTTTTCAAGTCGTAGACCGTCGGATACAGCAATTTAAAGAGGATCGCTAGGCCAAACAACCAATTTAATATTCGTTTAGAAAAACAGTTTTATTGTTATAATTAATATGTTGTGTAATGATGAAATTGAGCCTGTAAATAAAAGATTTTTGTTTTTAAGTGTCAACCTGTCAATTCATCAACATCAATACGTAGCTTAGGTCTTGCTGGCAGGGCAACTAACTTAATATTTATTTAAACGTTTAGTAAGGTTCAAACTGTTCACTTATTCACTCATTTGTAGATCTAAACCTTATGTTGTTTTACGTATAATAAACTATTAAAACATTTTACCCTTTTCATTTCTGCTGCTATAGCAAAGACGGAAAACCAAAAATGGTTGTAGATACGACGACTGAAAGAAAATACACAAACAAACAAACAGGACTCTGAAATTGACTGAGACTCAGGGCCTAGTTATGACACCCTAGTGTAGTTCGAAATGCTATTTCCAATTTACCGCCTTTCGATACTTTTAAAATAGTACCGTGGTCAGACCTTACTACAGAAATCTGCAATTAGCTTTTTACAAAATACACAACTGGATGGCGCCATTCTCTTACCTCCCATTACTTTTAAAATATACCACTAGCTGAAACCACGATCAGATCCTATTACAGAAATCTACAATTAGCTTTTTACAAAATACACAACTAAATGGCTCCACAAACAAACAAACAAGGGAGCCACTGTAGTAAGGCTAAGATGAGATAGCATTCGGTCCCCCTTATTAGAAATTCCCAACTATAACAGTTAAATATACTTTTAAAAATATATTACTAGGTGTGGCCACGGTCAGCCTCTATTACAGAAAACATTCATTAGTTTTAAAGTTACACTAATAGATGGCCTTGCAAACAATCAGAGGGCCCAACAAGAGGAAGACCTGAGAACAAGTTCCGGAGACCTATAGCTGTTTTATGAGATAGTATTCGGGCCCCCTTATTAGAATACTATTTCAAATTTCAAGTTTTCCCGTCATAACAATTACAGGAACATACATCTACTTTTAAAAATATACCGCTAGGTGGAACCACGATCAACCTATATTACAGAAAACGTTCATTGGTACTAGTACAAACAAACGAATAAAATTAACCAATCATAATACAGAGCCTTAGGCCCTTAATCAATGGCGCCAAAATAAAAAATTAAATAAAGGAACACGTAAACTTAGTTACAAATTGGTAACATCCTTGAGTTCACCAATTTTTAACCTAAGTGTTTGATTATGCCGGTATATACAAAGCTCGCCATTTTATTTTGACAAATTTCAATAGAACACATCTCACAACGCCCCCCCCCCCAGATTCGAACAAAAATCTATCAATCCATATTAATAATAAAAGGATGTTAAGGTCCAATTGACTAAATCTTGTAAACAGATTTTTGTGGTGTATTAATTATTTATTTGTAGATTTTTCGGCCAAATCCAGAGGGTGGATATTACGCCGATCACAGGAGTACACCGGTGTCAGAAAAGTTGCCTACCCACAAGGGGTCCAAATATTAACTTAAGCTTTGTAATTACCTACTCAGTTTGTTTTATTGAATAAGCATTAATTTTATTTTGTAATTTATTTAAAAATAAACATCTGTTTCAGTTTCTTGTTTTGTACTATTATATGCGAGTTCTCATGCCCACTGTGACTTAGGTTAGCCGCATATAAATTATTTTATAACATTCTTCACTACTCGAAGTGAATGGAGCTTATAACAGATAACTTTAGTAGTATAGCAACGTCTCAAAAGTGAGGTTAAATTACCCCACTTCAAGGTCATGTGTATATAAATGTGTATATATATATATATATATATATATATATATATATATATACCGTTCGTGGAAGTACGTCAATAATCACGAGCGTTATACTAGTCATGTGACGTTGCTATGTTATGTGAGGGCCCTCCGCTTCAAGGGCACACGCTCCATGTATCGAAGTATATCCCTCAAGGTCACTGAAGTAACTAGATTTGAAAGTCACTAGAAAAGTTACTAGATAGGTTTTTCAAGGTCATTGAAGCTCTCGTACAGATTGTCCACATCGAAGGTTTCAAGGTGATCACCTGCTTCCAAGTACACGGTCACATTACCTATTTTAAAGATTCCAAGGGACCTACTGTACACGCTGCCTGCATATACTTTCAAGGTGTGGGGACTCACATTCCCTACGTCAAATTCAATGGTTTTCAAGGTCACGTTCTCTGCGTCAAAGTCTTCAAAGCCAGGATATGCTTAAGGTCACTAAGCAATTCTCGGAATTTGGCCGAGTCAAGGTCAAGAAAATTTCAAGGTCACCAAGTCATGGGTTAATTTGGCGGCAAATTTCAAGGCCACATGGTAGGATATGCTCAAGGTCACGTAATTAGTTCATTGGCCTCCGAAGTAGGTCCCGAAAATTGCATGACTCATCTGTCTGGGCTTTACGTAAGCCAAAGGTGAGCTACTCCACAGTGCTCAATGTCACCAAGCAATTCATTTACTACAATTCTTGGATGCTCTTCAAGGTCACGAGAGTATCGGATAAGATCGGAGCTGCCTGTTCAGGGAAACAGATATCTGTCCGGGGAAACAGCTATATGTTTAGAGAATCAGCTAGCTGTTCGGGAAAACAGCTACCTGTTTAATGTAAACACCTATCTGTTTAGGGAAACAGCTATCTGTTTCGGGCAATTCTTGACCGAGTCAAGTTGTTAATTTAGTTATTACAATTCTTCTCAAGGTCACATGCAGGCGTGTCGTATTACAGATTGTCGTCTATGCTAGTAGATCAAAGCTCATTGACCTTTTTAAGGTCACCCCCCCCCCTGAAAAGTTCATTGACCTCTGTGCAGTCAAGTGGTTCCGGTCAAAAACAAGCTGCTGGCTTTGCGTACGACATTTTACAACCTCTATTTTCAAGGTCAAAGGAGATTCAAAGTTCTTGTGCTTGCTAAATTGTAATAAAAAGATTATGCTTACAGTGTGTGGATTCATAATACCACTATCCTAAACCACCAGGATGAGGTAGTTTTCTTAAGAACCGGATCCGTTTCGCAAATATAGATAACCGTTTCCCAAATACAGATAGCGGTTTCGCAACACAAGTAGCCGTTTCTTGAGTATTTCAAGGTCACACCTCTAAGAAATAAATTTTTAGTAAAAGTAGGTCAATGGTTTCTGGCTTGTCTAAGAATGAGGTAGTTTTCCCAAGAACTGGTTCCGTTTCCCAAATACAGATAGCCGTTTCCCAAAAGAGATAGCTGTTTCGCAACGCAGGTAGCCGTTTCCCAGCTGATTGGGCGCTGCAAGTTGTTGATCAAGCTTAGGAAGGGCCGAGTTATGGTCATGTGCCTAGAAAGCGATTTTCAAGGGCATTAGACTGATTCTGGACTACTCTGAAGTTAGTTAAGGTCAACGGACATCAGCATCATGGTCAAAGAAGTCTGTACCACTCTGAAATTAGTCAAGGTCAAATGGCAAAAGCATCAAGGTCAAAGAAGTCTGGACAATTTTGAAGTCAGTCAAGGTCAAATCTAAACATGGAAATTAGAAGCGCAGCAGCATCAACGCCAAAGAAGTCATAGCTCGATTCTGGACCACGTTGTACAAACATCTGTGTTGAAGTTAGGTTAAGCTGTTCAAGCAATTTGGCTGCGTCAATATGTTAGTTGACCTGCAGGGATATCAGATCGTAGGTCGATTCTGAAAAAATTTATTGCTAGCAAATATTGTTATAAGTGTGTCAAAACACAATTATATATATTAGATTTAAGGAACTGTTGTATCATTACAAAATAAAGACTTTAAGTGTTGTGAAGATGTGTTCTTTTTCATATAAGTTAAAGAGACGTAGATTTCACCAGCTACCCCACCATTGACCTTGTGCGGGGAACATGTGCGTTTACGAGTGACCTTGAAGAATATGCAGGAAATGTGTGTACGCAATGACCTTGACCTTAAAAACGACAAAATGGATCCCTATAGTATATGTGACCTTGAAGAGCATCCTATTATCTCTGTGAACACAAACAATATATATATATATATATATATATATATATATATATATATATATATATATATATATATATATATATATATAAGCTCGTAACCTTGAAGTATATGCGAGCATATAAAAGGCCAATGAACTGGCAACGTCGCATGACCTTCAAACAGAGTCTAATGAACTTTGAGTGACCTTGAAACCTCGTGACCTTGAAAAGTCAATTACCTGCAACGGTGACCTTAAGACTTGGCAACGTAGCATGAGCAGTATAAATCGTCACCTTGACCTACTTCCACGAACGGAGGTCAAAAGGTTAATATATACACATTTATACACACATGACCTTGAAGTGGGGTAATTTAACCTCACTTATTGAGAGGCTGCAACACTGTAAAGTGAGCTAGAAATGAGGTAGCTATACTACTTTGTTTTGATCAAAACCAAGTAGCTATTTCTAGAAGATGTGTTCCAGAAATAGGCAGTTGCTTCCTCACACAATTACCTGTGGCCGAGAATATCTCATACGAAACTAGTGGCAACGTAAATCTAAGCCATTAACGTATTAACGAAAGCTATATGGCGTGTGTTATGCATGCGTATGCAGGAAGTTGAGTGATAAAATAAATTATCACTCAATCATTCAGGCCATTATATAGTCAATGAGTATTTATGCAGAACACGATTTATTTATTATTTGTTTTAGCAATACAGCATATTTGTTGAACTTAAGAACATGAAACGTATTATAAAATACAATTTTACCATAATCTACGTGAATGTAGTTTGTGTTGTAAAATTTTACCATCTCGTAATTGTTCAGCTACATTTTTAGGTTTATCTGAATTAGTCAAGAGTTTTAATATGTCTTTATATCTTTCTACTCCAACAGCGTAAAACACATCATAAATCTTTTGATCTTGCGCAATACAATATTCGAAATCTTCTTTTTCCATTTTATACACTTCGCACACCTCCAGAGACACAACGGTAAAATCAAAATGGCAGATATTAATTCCCAACATATCTAAGAAACCAAACATATCACCGTCGGCCATATGTTTAATCTCCGTACCATTATCCAATATACCAACTGCAGTACCATAAGAAATTAAACGTAAAGCACTTGGAGATTGTTGAGCTCTGTACATAATATCATTTTCAAAAAACATTTCTCTTTTTAAATGGCTTATCAGTAGCCCTACAGTACTTTTGGAAAATGATTTAAATATGTGAACCCTTTCAACCAGTCTTACACAATTGTGAAGAAATAGTTCGGCCCGAAGGTGATAGGACAGTGTGTTCAAAATTAAGGGTTCTTGAAAAAATCGATGTTCATAGTTGTGTTCGAAATAGTTTATCATACGATTTCTCGTTTTAATTGGCAACCATTTATTTCCATAATTGTTTATGTGGTGGATTAGTTCTTCGTACTTGCATTCTGACGTGTAAAATGTTTTTACTAACAAAAGAATTTTTGCTGTGAGGTAAGTAACAAAAAAAAATCCTACGATTGTTACAACAGAAAAAATTACGTAGTCAACAGCTTCATCCATTATAGCACCTCTAGGTGACATACCAAATATATGACATAATGATACATGCATCGTTTTCAAGTACATTTGGGTTATGGTCTGGTTGTGGGCCCCGCTACCTCTCCTATCGCGTAACCACGATGGTAGCTGGGTATATTTTCCATTAATATCATAGATTAGTTTTGCTAAAATATTAGTATAACAGGTACACCAATGCAGTAAATAAAACCCTTTAACAATAAACTAAAAAATTCATAAAAAATGTCAATTATTCCATACTTCATAGTAATGCGCTGAAAATAATGTATGGCAGTATTAAACCTAGCGAATCGAAAAATATGTATAAAATGCAATAGTATATGGAACAATATATTATCTAAGTCGGTGTACTTAAAGAAACAGTAATTGATAAACGCCAATGGGAGATTACCGACCAAATCAAAAGCGAAAAAGGTCAAAAGGTAATGTTTTGCAATTTTGTTGCCTTCTAATATAACCTTCTTTGTTTGTGCTTCCAAGAATCCAATAAAAAAGCAAAATACAACATTTAGCAGTAAAATTATTTCAACAGTTACATCCAAATATCCTATAAAATTTTGTGCATACGTCAGTGGTTCATAAAATGCAGAAATTAATGGATCGAAAAAGAATTTAAAAAACCATACCAAAAACATTACGCATTCTCTATAAAGAGCAAGTTTGCTAATTGGGTGAATGGTATATGGTGAATACTGAAAATGTCTTCGTTTTTCAGCTAATATCGCAGCATTACTTTTAAAATAAGAACTGCAATCTGGATGATCTGATGATACTGTTAACTGTTTTTGAAATTTTCTTTTCCATTTCGCTAAAATACCTGCTCCTGGTCTTAACTTAGGTCTTCCACTATCTATATAATCCAATAATTCACATTTATGAACATTTTCTTTATTTCTTTTTGACATGACTATAATAATTGACTTTTTTAGCAAATGTTGAATGTATCATGCACCTGTATATAACTTTGTAAGATGTACAAACGTTCCCTGAATATCGAGGCATTAATTTAACAAAGAATGATGGTAATATCAGCTGTAACCTTAACTTTCAACTATTCTTACATCCACTAGACAAAATAAGGATCCGTTACGCAGTTAAGTTTCTACTGTCTTGTGTAATGTATACACTATTTCATACATGGGTGATTATTCCATGTACCAAACTAATGCTTATAAGACCTATAACAAATACTTTAAATCAGTACTGTCTTGTCTGTATTGCATAAGGGTTTGTGAGATGTCAGATAGCTGATAGGGCCTTGGCCGACATCTTGGATTTGACGTCAAGACCGCCCAGTGGGACCGGTTTCCACCCTTATTTTTAACGCTTATTAGGCACTGTGTTTTTCACCCTAGGTTTGTACAACAGTGTGAACCGCTTTTCCACTTATCTTGTATGCCTTTCACTGAGGCGTAGTTATTCACACCTATTTCATATCCATGTGAACCGATTTTCCACCCTTATTTTATATACCCTCATTGGGATTTTTACACCTATTTTTAAGATCACGTGTGAGACACGTATTTTCACCCTTATTTTAGCGTATACCCTCGTGTAGGACTGTATTTCCATCCCTATTTTTCACAACACGGTGAGACCGATTTTCAACCCTTTATTTATATACTCTGAACCGTATCCTTTCTTCAACCCTATTTAACTAATAATTTTACGCTCAAACATAAGTGAGTCTATTTTCACCCTATTTTTACTACATCCAACAGTGAGACCGTGTTTTAAGCTTATTATTTTATGCTATACATGATAGACGTATTACCTTTATTTTCTTTGGGTTAAACCTATGCTATTAAGGCACACTATTCTGTATCAGCCAGTACTTATTTTAAAAGGATGGGTGAGCTGTCTTAGCTTGAACTGTAAACATTTAAGTGTTGAGAACTAAATTAAAAGCAAGGGACTGAATTACTGTCTAGATATATCATTAATTTGGTCTGGTGTGGCAGCAAGGTTTTAGGGTTATTTCATGATGGCATTAAGTCACTTTCTGGTTTTAACCCTGTTACGTTAATTGATGCTTTTTAAAATTATCTTAAGAAATCCTCTATCACTCACAGTAACTAATCATCATAATCACCAATCAAAATAATAAAATGGATCTATACACTACCTCTTAGAAGGTATAAAACGGTGCATTAATGGTAGCTGATTACCCTTTCTTTACCTCATATCTCTACTCACTATTTTTCCCAAAACAAAGCAAACAAAGTTAATTAAGTAATTAACCAGATAAATCTCAAACATTAAGTATTAATCAATACAGCCAAATAATAAATGGAGCATACTTACACTCGATTGTTAAGGTCTGTATAAAACTAATAACAGTTTTAAGGCTTTATTATCGAGTTAAAAATGTAGTTTTACCTGCTAATTGAACTATAGTGTATTATCACAAAGATCCCTGGTATCAGGATTATTATTAAAAAGGTATATGTTATCAGTGTAATTAAACTGACTTTATAATAATAAACTAAGCTAAATCGTACCTGCTAATTCTGCACTGAAACAAATTTAGAGCATCATTACATACAACTGATTCTCAAACATATGGCATACACTAATAACAATTTCTGTTTTACGTATACTATAATAGCAAAAGTTTTTCCGTAATTTTAGAACTAATCAATCTATAATCGAAACATATATATTCTTTAACGATTTGCAAGAGGCCAATAGGATTAAGTTTTAATTATTAGTTCTGATGTAACAACATAGTTTAATAATCGTATAGAAAGATATCGATCTGGTATTATAAATAATAAAAAACAAATGTATTTCAAAGGGAATTTACTGTCATAAACGAAGTTGCTTGATAAAACAAGTACTTACGATTAGCTGTTAAGTCCGTATCTACATAAATGAAATTAACAAAAAATAGGTCAGAACAAAGTCTATAACTAATTCAATATGTTCTGTCGCTAAATTGTTTACTAAATTCAATGTATAAATATTTCTAATAAACAAAATAAGGCAATGTATTCTGTTATAAATAACGTATAATTAAATTTATATGTACAATTGAGACTCTATAGATTTAAATAGTTATTATATACAAAACTGTTATATAAATTAATAAATCTAACTATTAATAGACAATGGTTTTCTGTTATACGTTATTAATCACTTTCAACTATAAATCAATGTATTTTAAGATCACTTTTATACTATTTTAAAAAGCTTCTAATCTTATTTAAATTGCAAAACGTATTAACTATGTATTTGATACTGCTACAATTCTCATTAGAATTGATATTATCATTAACATAAAAATATTATGTACACGATACTGACCTTCAGGTTTTAAAACTTTTAAAAAATGAAAAAATTAACTTAACAATTTTTCCTCAGTGACGTTATTAACATATGGGTTATATAAGTGTATTTAGAACTCTGATTTAAAAATCTTCTAATCATAATCATTTGATATTAAAATGTTAAAAACGTATCAATTTAAAATTTATTGTAGAATATAGAATCGTCAGATAAATAGGATATTAATTATATCCATTTAAACTGTAAAATTAGGAATAAAAAGTGTATTATACTATCAAAACTGTTCTGTAATAAGTGATAAAAAGGTCTTAATTTACTCTTTTAATTAATAAATTATTTCGAATTTAAACAGATCTGTTTAGCAATAAATATTTTATACCATAATGAAACGTAATAAAAATTATTACATTTCTATTAAGAACTCATTTTCTTCGATTCAAACTTTATTACTCATACATAAGTCTCTTGTTAAAGATAAACATCTGTTACATTCTGACTGCAGGCTGTTCTAACTGGGTGGTCTCAGAACTTACGGAGTCTGGGTTGTTGGAACTTAGGGCTGGTCTAAGGAAATCTTAGAGTTTGGTCTTGGTGGTGAGCTAGGTCTTGGTTTTCTGTGTTTAACCGTTCTTGGTTCTAACCCTGGAGTTAACAATTATGTCTCTCTTCTATTACGTATCTCTCTCATTCTCTCTCGTTCTCTCTCGTTCTCTCTCTCTCGTTCTCTCGTTCTCTCTCGTTCTCTCTCGTTCTCTCGTCTCGTCTCTCGTTCTCTCTCGTTCTCCTCTTCTCTCGTCTCTCTCTCTTCTCTCTCGCTCTCTCTCGTTCTCTCTCTCTCTCTCTCTCGTTCTCTCTCGTTCTCTCTCGTTCTCTCTCTATCTCTCTCGTTCTCTCTCGTTCTCTCTCGTTCTCTCTCTCTTCTCTCTCGTTCTCTCTCGTTCTCTCTCTCTCTTCTCTCTCGTTCTCTCGTTCTCTCTTCTCTCTCGTTCTCTCTCGTTCTCTCGTTCTCTCTCGTCTCTCTTCTCTCGTTCTCTCTCGTTCTCTCTCTTTCTCTCGTTCTCTCTCGTTCTCTCTTCGTTCTCTCTCGTTCTCTCTTCTCTCGTTCTCTCATTCTCTCTCGTTCTCTCTCTCGTTCTCTCTCGTTCTCTCGTTCTCTCTCTCTCTGTCGTTCTCCCTCGTTCTCTCTCGTTCTCTCTCGTTCTCTCTCTCTCTCTCGTTCTCTCTTCTCTCTCTTCTCTTCGTCTCTCTCTCTCGTTCTCTCTCGTTCTCTCTCTTCTCTCGTTCTCTCTCGTTCTCTCTCGTTCTCTCTCGTTCTCTCTCTTCTCTCTCGTTCTCTCTCGTTCTCTCTCGTTCTCTCGTTCTCTCTCGTCTCTCTTCTCTCGTTCTCTCTCTTCTCTCTCTCTCGTTCTCTCTCGTTCTCTCGTTCTCTATTCTCTCTCGTTCATCTCATATCGCTCCGTACTCTAAACAGCATAAATACTTAGAATCTTTTGTACTGGTTTGTACTTTTAAACAGGCATAATATCATGAAGTGAAATAAGATGAAAATAGATGAGAATCAGTATAGCGATTGAAATTGAAAAAAAAAATTCTATTTAGATATAATTTAAAGAGCATAATTGTCTAACCTCAGGGTTACAACCAGAACGGCCTAATACCATCAGAAATAACCCTAAGACCTAGCTCCACCACCAAGACCAAACTCTAAGACTTATCCTTAGACCAGCCCTAAGTTCCAACCCAAACCCTAAGCTCCAGCCCTAAATACAGTTCTAAGCCAAGACCAGCCGCCACCCCAGTCCTCGCGTTAGCAAAAGTCCTGGCTGTCGTCAAAAGAATGTAAAAAACCATGATGTTTTATCTTTTAACAAAAGACTTATTGTTTAAGGTGAAGTTAGGTAATAACAGTTTGTATATACGAAGCAAAAATGAGTCTTAAAGGAAATGTAATAATTTTTTATTTTAGCTAAGCGTTTCATTATGGTATAAAATATTTATTGCTAAACTAGATCAGTCGTTTAAATTCATAGAAAAATAATTTTAATTAAAATGTAAAAGTACGCTTAAAATCTAAGACCTTTTTTATTTTCATCACTTTTATTACAGAACAGTCTTTGATAGTAACGTTTAAATACACTTTTTATTCCTATATTTTAACAGTTTAAAATGGATATAATTAATATCCTATTTTATCTGGACTGATTCTCATATTTCTACAATTAAATTTTAAATTGATACGTGTATATTTTAATCATTTTAATATCAAATGATTATGATTAGAAGATATTTTTAAATCAGAGTTCTAAATACACGTTATATAACCCAATATGTTAATAACGTCACTTCTAATGAGGGAAAACAAATTGTTAATTACAGTTAACAATTTTGTTGTTATATAACATTGTTTTAAAAGTTTTAAAACTACTAGAAGGTCAGTATCGATGTGACAAATAATATTTTTTATGTTAAGATAATATCAATTCTAATGAGGGAAAAAATTGTTAACATGTTGCAGGTAATTTAGAAATACATACGTTTAATTATTCTCGTTTTGCAATTTAAATGAAGATAAGAGAAAAGCCTGTTTTAAAATTAATATACAAAGCATCTATATACAATAATGTAATATAACATTTTGTATTTTAATAGTTGAAAGTGACTACATACAATAATCGATAACAGAAAACCATTGTCTTGTACATATGAGGTGGGTATGATTCAATTTAAAGCATAAATAACAGCTTAACGTAACCCTACGTTTAACATCTAATAAGTCCAAAGCATTTAACATAAACTGTATTAATATATACGTATTACATGATAACAGAATACGCATTGCCTTATTTTGTTTCATTAGCAATCATCTTATAGCATTGGAATTTAGCATAAACAATTTAGCTGGACAGTAACAAAAATGTGATTGAATTAGTCTTATAGACTTTGTTTGTACGCTCATATTTTTTGCTTATTCGATTTTGTAGATACTGTGATCTTAACAGCGTAATCGGTTGTTATTTAAAAGCAACCTGCGTCTATGTACAGTATAAATTACCCTTTGAAAACTGTTGCTATTTTTATTTATTTATAATACCAAGACGATATTTGTTTATACATAATATAAACTATGTGTGTGTACATCAGAACAACTAATAATAAAACATTAATGACCTATTGGCCATCCTTGCTATATATCGTTAAAAAATATATATGTGTTCTGATTAGATAGATTAGATATACTTTCTAAAATTACGGAAAAACTTTAATAGCTATTATACGTGTAAACGTAAAACAGAAAGTTGTTTTTAGTGTTGCCATATGTTTAGAGACATCAGTTGTACATGTGAATGATGCCTCTCAAATTTGTTTCCAGTGCAGAATTAGCAGGTACGATTTAGTCTTTGTTTTTTATTTATTTAAATGTACATGTTTAATTACAGCTGATACAAGCATCATACCTTTTTAAAATTAACTGCCTGGATACCAGGGATCTGTGTGTATATATATACAGTGATGATACTTCAACCCGATGCAGGTAAAACTACTATTTTTAACATCGATAATAAAGCCTTAAAACCTGTTATTGTTTTATTACCGTCACCTATAACAATGCGGTGTAAGTTATGACCCACTTTATTGATTTGGCTGATTGATCGTTAATTGATTTGTTTGAGATTTATCTGGTTAATTACTTAATTACTTTGTTTGCTTTGTTTTGGGAAAGAGTCATGAGATAAGAAAGAGGAAGAAAGGTATGATCGGCTACCATTAAGCATACGTTTTATTACCGTTACCTATATGATGTGGTTGTAAGTTATGATCCCCATTTTATTCATTTTGATTGGTTGATTGATTGAGCTTGATTTGTTTACATGTGAGTGAGTGAGAGAGAGCATTTCTTACAAGATATATTTTAAAGAGCACAATTACCTAACCTCCAGGGTTACAACCAAAGGACCTTAATACCATCAGAAATAACCCTAAGACCTAGCTCCACTACAAGACCAAACTCTAAGACTTATCCTTAGACCAGCCCTAAGTTCCAGCCCCAGCCCTAAGCTCCAGCCTAAATACAGTTCTAAGCCAAGACCAGCCCCAAGTCCTCGCGTTAAAAGTCCTGGCTGTCAAAAGGTCCTTAATACAGCCATAAGGTTTAACCCCAAAAGAAATAATAAAAATAAAGGGTAATACGGTCCTTCATGTAAGCAGTAAAATAATTAGGGTTGAAACACGGTCTCACGTGGATGTAAAAATAGGGGTGAAAATACGTCCTATACGTGAGCAGTAAAATAATTAGGGTTAAAAGGGCCTTCGAAAAAGAAAGGATACGGTCTCACACGAGGTATATAAAAATAAAAGGGTTGAAAATACGGTCTCACGCGTGGGTGTGTAAAAATAGGGATGAAATACGTCCTACACGAGGTATAAAAATAAAGTTGGAAATACGGTCTCACACGTGGATGTGTAAAAATATGAAAAATGCGTCCTACACAGGTATATAAAAAATAAGTGGAAAATCCGGTCTCACACGTGGATATGTAAAATAGGGGTGAAAAACACGCCTTACACGTGAGCGTGCAAAGATAAGTGGAAAATGCGGTCTACACGTGGTTGTGCAAAAATAGGGGTGAAAAAACACGTCCTACACGTAAGCGTGTAAAAATAAGGGTGGAAAAACCGGTCTCCCACGTGGGCGGTCTTGTGACGTCAAAATCCAAGATGGCGGCCAAGGTGCCCCCTTACTACTGATGTCTATAGACGGCTACTTTAAATTTTTTTTTGTACCATAAGTGAGAGGAAAATAGGCACTAGGAAAATCATTCTAGGGTTTAGAAGTGGTGTAGAAGAATGTGCAGTGAATATCTTTTATTTCTATATAACATTCATTTTGAGAAACGTTTGTTTCTCTATGTGTGAAATTGAATTTTATTACAAACTAAAAATGTTAAAAAATATTCTCATAATTTAGTTATTTTTCGTGTCTGAATTTGTAATAACGTATTAATCCCAGAATATTTATTCTACAGAATTCCTTTTATACAGAAATACTCTAATTTAGTAGAACTATCGCAATATGAAAAGCGGCAACGTAAACTACATTAATAAACGTGATATACAGACGTACTTGGTTGGTTGAATGTTATTACTACAACCGTACTCCTAACTCCCGTCAGGTCGTCTACTGTCGCAGAGGTCGTAAGCGAATATGTACCAGATGCAATTTAACCCTCTTAGAGCAGTTGTTAATTAAACCGAATTAAATTTTTAGTAAAACTATAAAATTAATTACACTAGTTTGCCTTAAGCTTTAAAATTACTCAAACTCACTCATTAAACAAACATTACGGAACTTCTAATTAGTTGAGGTAGAGCCATGGCTCCTTGGCACCTTCAAACAAGCCGCCACTGGCGAAGAGTCCACTTTATTGTGAACAAAATTGTAGAAAAGTTACATTATCCTAATTCTCTTTTTCTATAAGTAACAGATGTCAAATCAGGATAACAGTAACGAGCGGCGGGCAGTGGAGGTTCATGATATATGCAGGTAAAATAATAAAACATCGACGAGCATTTTAGAAATACACCGCATAAATTGAGTCGAAAAGTGAATTTTAAAATTTCATTATCAAGAAAGGTATTATTATTATTATTATTATTATTATTATTATTATTATTATTATTACCTTCGATTAATACTAAGAAAAATTGGTTTCAATTAAGTCTTAACATGGTATTGGTACGGTACCTATGCTTTACTTCTTATCCGAGAAGGACTGCTTGAATTTTTCTGCGTTTTAGCAAAACAGCTACTTTGACCAGTTTTCAACCCGCGCCGGTTATGTGAAAGGCAAGCATTCCAACCATTCTAACACCTGGGCAACTAATGCGTAATATTATTTGCGAAATTAATATTATACGATGTTGAATATTGATTATCATTAAATAACGAGTGAAGGTAAATATGGTACTCAAATTCGAAATTTAACAATTGAAAGATATACTAACTGTACATTTCAATTGTAAACACATCAATTTGTTGAACTCAAGTCAATTGGACTGGTGAGGCACCGTCTCACCTGGCTCATATTAGTAGCCTCCAATAGAGTGGGGTATCCTCTTTCTTTGGATATACAGGTTGGTCCGAAATTATATGTCGTAAGGTCTACCATCTTAATGGATATGGTATATAATGAACATTTTCTTAATAAAGTTTCGGTCAGTGATGCCTACTTACAGAAATACGGAACTGCCAAGTTTTAAAATAAAAATATTATTTAATAAATACGAAACGGCTTGAAATAAAAATTAGTTACCGACAGATCTGGTAGATGGCGTTAGGAAGCACGATTTAGCTGTATTGTTGAAAAAATAAACTAACCAGTGGTGGAGATATGGAGGTAGATGTACCATTTTTATTGAAAAAAAAATCAAATCGGGGTTTTTTGAATCGCCCTGTATTAAGTTAAAAAATAATGGACTATAATCTACAAAAAATGCCTCATGTAAAATTTTAATAGGTTCTATTGACTTTATGTATAGGACATGGTACATGAGATTTACTCAGAATTCAAAGCAGATTCAGGAAATGAAATAAAAAACAAGTGTTTTTATTTGGTGGTCATAACTTATTTTTGGGCCACCCTATATTCAAAATTTTACCACTAAAAAAACCGCAGTTAAAAATAAAAATCGAAGGGTCCGAGCGTTTCTCCAGAAACTAAGCCCTTGAACTTTGAATGAATTTAGACATAACTTCTGGGATTCACTGTATATTGAAATTGTTCGTTACCTTTGTGTTTAATTTGTATGTGGTAATGTGAGTAAGTGTCAACAGAGCTACCTCCGTTAAGCGATCGGTTTCCGAAGTTTACCTCCATCATCAATGTCGCTTTGCGTCTAATTTAAAAATACAAGGATCTTTACTCAATTGGGTTACCCATATGTACATTATTCAATGGTGCATGCAATATATGGTACAACTGTAATACCTTAACGTGGCTAATAGGTACCTACTACTCGTCACTGATATTATCTAAATGTAATACAGCAACTTAAGTGGTTAATGTGAAAGGAAAGAAATAAAGATTCAAGTATCTTAAGAGCTAACGCTTTCGACAGACCGGTTTTGGAGGTCTAATACACTTATAGTTAGTAACAAAAGAAATTCCATATACTATTCGATATTAGCCATCATTTGACAGCCAATTTAGTTAAAGAGCTGTCAAAAATAAACGTTAACTTAGTAATCAATACCATACATTAGTCAGAAATTGATTAATTATATGTTTCATGGCAGTATCTAGATTAAACATCAACAGCAACTTGTATTATTTCGATGTTGTTCTGAAGTGGCCGATTATTGGCGTCCGAAATAAAGTTTTGGATAAGTATGAAATAACGTTTATATTGTCTGGATCTAGATTATATAGAGCATAGACAATTATATGTCTATTTATCTATCGCCGATTGGGAATATACCATTGGCTTCTCGTCTTAATATCATAATACATATCTTTTAAGATGATGCTCTTCTCCATCAAGTCGTGTCAGTTAGTAATGTACCTATCCATAAGTAAATTATTATGAAAAACTAAATTATGTAAAGTGTACTTACTTTTCAAAGAATCTACCAAAATCTCTCTCAACATCACTATTACGGATTGATACTATTGGTATATCCTCTTGTTCATCAACCACATACATCGAAATTGGATCTAATGGAGGCGCCTGCACCAAAACATTATACAACATTGCTTTTCTTTGTTGAGCGGTTATTTCTTTGGGCGTTTATTCAATGAGGACGTTATTCTTTTATTGTATACATACATGGACTTAACTAAATGTTAGAATACAATTCTAAGATTATATACAAGTAATCCGTTAACTTCAACAAAATGTCCAACACTTGGAAGTGGCTGTTAGTACGCTAAACTGACTCAATAAAAATGTCCAACACTTGGAAGTGGTTGTTAGTACGCTGTGTTAACAGATATTCTTGGTAAACGTCAGTAAATGCCATTAATGAAATGAATAATAGAATTTTTGATTAATCTCTGATGACAGTGCTTTGCTCATTCTTACTGTATAGCAGACGTTATGTCTGAATATTTGAAAACGCCCACTCTTTGATCACCGAACTCATTCGAATGTGAAAATAATTGATAAAGTTGCTTGACTTTTTACCATCTTTTGACGTTATATATTTTTTAACATTACTACTATAGCTTTTTTAACTAGATCAATTTAAGCCCAAACCAAATAACATAATTTTTATATTGCAAATTCAATGGAGTTACCTACACTGTGTCCCTTGAATTTCTGGACATAGGGAATTCCCATGTTAAAATAAACTATTGTAAATATTGGCTCCCCTAAAAATTTTACAGTAAAATGTCAAATGTAAAACTTCTTAAGGAAAAAAGGCTGCTTCTTATGTTACAATTGTATTTACATTTGGTTCATCCGTTTTCGAGAAATTTAGGAAAAACTTAAGGGCTTTTTCGTAACTGGTCAAAGTTGCTTTGCTTTAGACAGACAATGCTAACAATAATTATTAATTGTCATTGTAAATCATTCATTGTTCAAAAACAATTCATTCATCATTAAAACTTTATTTGGGACCGATTATTACTTTTTAAAGAAAATTTGTTTATAAAAATGAATTATTACACCGTTGAAGAAAAAGTAACATTTATTGTTTAGCTGCAAACGGAGATTTATTTGAACACTTGATCAAATAGTAGAAATGATGATTTTTTGTTATTTATTGTCCAATTTTCATAATTAATTTGTTTATTTAGAATATCATCTTCTTGTTTATAACAGACTTATTTTATTTGTGCTCCTTATTGTATTTATCCTGACATTTACATGGCTTATTAACGTTACCGGTTACGAAAGAGCCCTTAAATTTTTCCTAATTTTCTCGAAAACGGATGAACCAAATGTAAATGCATTTGTAACATAAGAAGCAGCGTTTTTTCCTTAAGAAGTTTTACATTTGACATTTTACTGTAAAATAATTAGGGGAGCCAATATTTACAATAGTTTATTTTAACATGAGAGTTCCCTATGTCCAGAAATTCAAGAGACAGTGTATGTATCATTTAAACATGAAAGCAGACTTTTATATATTTTTCAAACGTAGAATCCAGTGGTGTGATTGGATTTTGTTATAAACACAACTGTTTTTGAGTTATCGAGCAAAGTTTAATTTTTAGCTGATTAAACGCAAAAATGAAGTAATACGTTACATTTATATTTTAAGGAAGAGTATTTTATTACGAAGGTACATTTTAGAAATGTTTCAAATGAATCATGAAGAGGAAAAGTTCTAAAAAAAAGTAAATAAATATATTATTTTTATGTCTTGTGTAATAAATAACCAAACTTCTAATTTTTAAAATGCATTATTGATCGAGGTAATATTCCTGAGTAACAACAAATCAAACTTTGCAAACTACCAGCTTTAAATGCACTAATAGAAAGAATGAAAATTATTGAATTTTACAGAAAGTTGTAGACTTAGATGACTGCAACTTTTATTTTCTGTATATTATAGATTAACGTAGGAAATATTACGTGATTGTAGTAAATGTTCTCATGAGAGATTTTTATATGATAAATTCAATTGAGCCTTTTATATAATTTCCAAACGTAGAATCCAGTGGTGTAATTGGATTCTTTATACACAACTGTTTTTTAGTTATCGATCAAAGTTACATTTTTGTTACTGATTAAACGCAAAGATGAAGTAATTCGGTACATTTGTATCTTAAGGAAATATATTAGGTAAGTTGAAAAATGTGTTAGTAATAGGTTAGATGATAAGAATGAAAATATGCTAAAGATCGAGAGTAATTTAACTTTTAGGAAGTGTTATTTACGAAAACTTAAACAATCAATGAACGCTTTTAAAATACGTGGGTGTAATCTGAAAAATTTAATGTGGCAACCTACTGAATCTTGTTTCAAAGGTAGAATACTTACATACATTAATGGAAAGAATGCAAATTATTATTAAATTTTATAGAAAGTTGTAGGCGTAGGTGTCTGCAACTTTTATTTTCTATATGTTATCGATTAACGTGGAAAATATTACACTTAACTTGAGTAGTTGTGATAGACATCAAATTGGAAATGAAATCTCTAATACCTTTCGCTAAACAAATGATCGTTTCTTTAATAATAGGTAACTATGATGACAATTTGACATTTCTGTGGTTGATTTATTTCACATGTCTCGTATGTGACTGATATCAATTTTTTTACTCCTTAAGTAATGCATTTTAAAATTAATCTGCTCTCCATTGCAAGATTCCTAAGACCTGGCGGTTGTTGCCTAATAACTGGTAACAGTTTCCTAAGAACAAATGACTATTTCCTTGGAATAGCTTGATACTTATGTTTTTATAAAATTCCATTATCTTATACAGTAAACGAAAAGTACTATGAAAATGTAAACTTTCACCATTAACACTCATAATAAATACTTATCTTTTTGGGATTTTTAATGGTGTACTTTAAATTATACAATCTAAACGTTTCGATAACACTTACAGTTATCTTCGTCAGTAGTAATGTTAGTTAGATTGTATAATTTAAAGTACACCATTAAAAATCCCAAATAAATTTATTATGATATGTAATTTCATATTTCAGTCCTTTATGGGAGGAAACTTATCGTTTTATCAGACAATTTGAAAAATTAAGGAAACGTAAAGCACAATTATTATCGTCACTCACTTTTTATTACGATGCCGAGACCAAAAGATTATCCCAAAGTTTATCTATATTAAAAGAAATTTTAATAACAAGCAAGCGAATAATATTTACAGAAGAACTGAAAATGCTCTTCTACGTAATCAAATACATATTACTAGGAAGTTACTGGATAACACCGATAAAAATCTTTTATATTTACATTTAGAAATTTCATCTATTTTGAATAAAGAAGATTGGGATAAAATTGATTCTATAACGTTTAAATCTATGGAAATAAATTTTGACATCTCATGTCAACGTCAAAAGAAAAATTTAATAAATTATACAAACAACAAAATAATAGACCATCTATTGATTGTAGAAAAACAGTTATAAACCTTTCTGATAATGTTGTTTCAGATTATGCTATTGAAGCGCTTTCTAAAGGAGGAAATTTTGCGATAACACCAAGAGTAATACCTTTTGAAGATATAATTTCCAACATCGAAAACTCCATTAGATTATTACCTTTTGATGCTGCTAATGAAGTTAGATATAACACCGTTAACATATTACGTAAAACAAAATCTCCAAAGAGCAACTTATCCTTTCGTCAACGACATGCTTTACTTGATCTTAAACGCAATGAAAATATTATAATATTAAAATCAGATAAAGGTAATGCAACTGTTATATTAAATATGAACGATTATAACACTAAGATAGAACAATTGTTGGGACCAGAAACTTATCATGAAATACCAAAGATCCAACAAAAAGTTTCTTTTAAAAACTAAAGAGCTGATTAAATTATCATCTATTCCTGAAGAAATAAAGAAGAAACTATCTAACTCTGAAGCTATTTCACCAAAACTATATGGTTTACCAAAATTCATAAACCTAATATTCCTTTAAGGCCTATTGTTAGTGCAATTGGTTCTCCTACATATCACCTTGCAAAACATCTTACATTGTTATTACAACCTCATATAGGAAAAACACCCCATTACATTAAAAATTCTGCCGACTTTGTTGAAAAAATGCATAGTTTCAAAATTGAAGAGGGTGATATAATGGTTAGTTTTGATGTTATTTCACTTTTACAAAAGTACCTCTAAAAGAAACTATTGAATACATAGATCATCTTTTTCCAAAGGACATAACCATTCTTTTCAGCACTGTCTTACTACAACTTATTTTCAGTGGAATAATAAATTTTATGAACAGATTGAAGGTGTAGCAATGGGTAGTCCCCTTAGTCCTGTTATAGCTAATTTTTATATGGAAAAATTTGAAACATTAACGTTACAAAATACACCTAAAAAACCTTCAGTTTGGTATAGATATGTAGATGACACATTTGTTATTTGGAGACATGGAGAAGAAGCACTGCATGAGTTTTTGGTTTTATAAATGGTATACATCCTAGTATTCAGTTTACCATGGAAAAAGAAACTAATGGAAGTTTACCATTTCTTGACATATTAATATCTAAAAATAATAATTCACTATCTTTTAAGGTTTACAGAAAGCCGACACACACTGATAGATACCTTCATAAATTATCCAACCACCATCCACGTCAAAAAATTAGTGTAATTAAATCTTTAGTAGATCGAGCAAAACGAATTTGTGACCCTGAATTTTGAATGATGAATATAAATATTTAAGAAAATCCTTACAAGATAATGGATATTCACTTACAGATATTAATAATGTTATTACACCTTCTAGGCGTAACCTTAAAGAAAAACCAGTTCTTAATGTTGGTACTGCTTTTCTTCCTTTTATAGCTAATGTTACAAATAGAATTGAAAAATCCTAATCAAACATGGCATTAGGACTATTTTTAAACCTACAAGAAAAATTAAAGAACATTTAAGATCACCTAAAGATGTGTCAAACCCTTTATCATCTTCCGGAGTGTATAAGTTATCTTGTTCATGTGGAAAAGTATACATCGGGACCACAAAACGTAGCTTTGATACAAGACGCAAAGAACATATGAGATTTTGTAGATTGGGTCAACCAGAGAGGTCTGCTGTGGCTGACCATGCCCTGAATAATTTAAATCATGACATTCAATTTGACAATATGAAAATATTGTCAAGACAAACCCATTATTATGTTCGTTTGCAACGTGAAGCTATTGAAATATATAAACACCCGAATAATTTTAATAGACAAGAAGAAAATCTCCGTTTAAATAGGTTTTGGCATCTTATAATTAAAAAGAGCATAATGATACGCCTTGATTTTAATTTGTTTTCAACTTTTGGTATGTCTAGGTTTTTGCTGTGTTTTTCCTAGACCTTGAAGCAAATGCTTTATCAATTATATGTTAAATTTCCACAGCACTATAATTTAACATAAGTAGTTGAAATTAAATTGAAATTAAAAATTACAAAGAACGTTCTGCATTGTGCTTTTCATTGTTAATAACACTTCCAATTATTGATAAAGATATCTCTTTGTTAGATTTAACTGGGTTATTTTTTGATGTAATGTTTGGATTTGTGAATGCTTCTATCATTTTAAAATTGAAGTTTTTCACAACTTTACACTTACATCATAACTCGATTAAATTTTGTTAAATGTGTTTTTGGCTGGCAAATTTCATTGTTAGCTTTCGTCGTAGAGAGTGTTCTGGTTTGTCATCTTTGAGGCAGTTTAACAATATTTAATTTTAATGACCTAGTTATTCTTTACTACAATTTTATAGTTGGCTTATACGTTTCTCAAACTGTTATATTAATAGCAGGCTTATGTTTATGTTTGAATTTTTCAAATTTGACAAAATTGTTTACTACATCTTTAACAATTTTAACTAACATTACTACTGACGAAGATAACTGTAAGTGTTATCGAAACGTTTAGATTGTATAATTTAAAGTACACCATTAAAAATCCCAAAAAGATAAGTATTTTATGAAAAGTACTACCATTTAAAAAAAGTTAAGTTCTTAATTAAATTTCGAAGTTGCTAATAAATTCTATCTTTAAAGTAATATAAAGTGCGAGTATAACCTGAAATCTTTTCCCCTTATTAATCTGTGCATATAAAGTTCAAAGTCCTGACTAGCTCACTGACTGACCGATATATCAACGCACAGCTTAAACCGTCGGTCCTAGTGACACGAAATTTGGTGGATGTGTTCTTTGTGAAGTGTAGGGATCCAATAAGAAAGGGTTTTTCGAAATTCCATCCCTAAGAGGGTGAAATAAACTGCAATTAATATTATGAGACACGTGTATCACAAAATCTAAATATCGATCTTTGAGATAATAATAATAATGTCTTTATTTGGACACAAAGAATATATATAAGCTAAATGACCAGCTGCTATGCGGATTACGATATCCAAAGGGCAAGTTCACTTTCGATGCTAAATGTCATGCTCTTCCACTTAGCCCGACAAATTATAATTTACAATAGACGGATGAGCTGAGTATGAGTAATACATGCAATGAAAAAGTTTTAATATGTAGTAACTTAACGGTGTCTAAGTGCACAGCAGGTTTTTACGAAGTGTTTTTTTAAAATTAGTTGGTGAAAGATGTTTGATACTCGGCGGAAGTGAATTATATAAATTACATACATTGTATGAAAATGATTTTTAAACAGCTCTAAATTATGTTTAGGAACAGTAATTAAATCCTTCCGCCGTATGTTGACATGATGTACATCAGTACGAAAGCAAATCTTATTATACAGATATGGAGGTGATTTATTCATTATAATTTTGTGATATAATTTAGCTGAGTGAAGAAGTCGACCTTGTTCCATATTAAGCCAGGAATAGCTGTTAATTTATGTGAGATACGATCGTATCGTTTAAGACCATAAATTAAACGCACGCACGAGTTTTGGATAACCTGTACTCTCTAACAAGTTGTTTAGATAGACAACTGCCATACACAGCACTACAAAGGAAAAATGAGACAACACAAGAGATTTGCACAATAAAATTTTTGAAGATTGGGATAGTAAATACCTAATTCCGTATATGTACCTAAGGTTGGCAAATGCTCATTGTGTGCAATTTTTGATATGTGTTGCAAAACTAAGGTTCGAATCCAGCGTTACCCCCAGATTTTTTGCTTCTTTTACAAATTCTAATTTTTCGCTTCCAATTTTAATATTTATTAATGAATATATTTCCGTTTGTTCTACTGAGTTATTCGCTGCTCCAAATAGCATTAGCTTACTCTTTTCCGGATTTATATGCAGAGAGTGTTGAGTAGCGTAGTTAATAAAGTTATTTAAATCTTCATTAATTTCCTTGTTGGCTGTCAGGTATGTTCCTTGGAAAACGTATAAAATAGCTGTGTATCGTCCGCATAAAGGTGATAATTGCAAAATTTTAATTTTTACAATGTTGGAAGTGTAGATCGAAAACAGAAGGGACCTAGAATGGAACCTTGAGGACTCACGCCGTAATTCAGTGACCTTTGAGTAGCGGTTTTCGCTTACCACCATCTGCCTTCTACCATACAGGTAACTGAATAATAATGATATAGAATTTGGATCAAAACCAATAAAGTGCAGCATTGATAATAAGGTATTATGACAGATAGTGTCAAACGCTTTCGAAAAGTCTAAGAGTATCAATATAGTATACCGGTTACTATCAATAGAAGATAAAATATCATCCGTTACCTTTAGTAATGCAGTTTCACAGCTGTACCCAGCTCTAAAGCCCGATTGGAATTTAGGAAATAAATGAAATCTGTCCAAATACTCTTTTATTTGTAGGTAGAGAACTTTTTCAAGAACTTTGGATATGACAGGTAGGAAACTAATAGGTCGTAGGTCAGAGAATGACTTTGGGGAAGAAACTTTGGGCAATGGATGAATAATGGATGTTTTCCAGTAGTCAGGAAAATAAGAACATTCTATGCAATAATTCACAATGTGTGTAATGACAGGGATGATACTAGGACAGCATAACCTAATCATTTGTAGGGATATGTAGTCCACTCCGCAAGCATTAGAATGGAAGGATTCTAAAATATTAATTATGACTGTTTCATCTACCATATAAAATGAAAAGGGCTCAGTAATTTGTTCACATGTATGTGTATTATAGAATTGTGCTAACCAGCTATTACTGCTGAAATGTCCATTAGACGAAGCCATAAAAAAATTATTGATCTGATCAACATCACTCAGACTCTGAGGGAGCTGTGTGTTTGACTTGTTATGGAGTCCCATGTTGGACAACAACCTGTACAAATTGCTACTTTTGGAATCATTTTTATATTATGTGCAATATAAGCCCGCTTTTCCTTTATGACTGCCTTGTTGACTACATTTCTCAAATTTTTATAGTAACACCAATGATTCAACTTTTGTACGTGAATAACGGCGATGAGCATTATCACGCAGTTTCATACTAATCTTTATATTGTCAGTCAACCAAGGCGCTGGCTTCTTGGTAATACGATCTCTTAATAGGAGCATGGTTATCAAATAGGTTTAATATATGAGTAGCGAAATAATATACTTTTTCATTTATATCGGAAAGTTTGTATAAGATATGCCAATCTATAGACAGAAGATCTACAGCAAATAGATCCATGTTTAATGACTTGAACAATCTATACTCTATAAAGATAGGATTATGGAAAGATGTCGTAACATTCAAATCTGAGAAAATCACGCCATGGTCTGAGATCGTGTGGTTGATCCCAGCAACCCGCGACGGGTACGGCTAGTGTAGCATAAGTTTCTGTAAGCAATTCAAATTTTTGAAAATTATCAGTTTTTTAAGTGACACACATTCTTTGTAAATATGCAGTATCTCTCTATACAACTCTTTTAAAATAAAGGGTATTTACACTTAAATCGAGACCAAAAAAAATCATAGTTATTAACATTTCTTTATTTTAGTAAATTCTATACATTGTGAACGTAAATACCAAAGATCCACCAACATTCTTAAATCAAGCTTCGCAAATTATTAAATTTGATTAACGTGGGAAATATTACATTTAACTTGAGTAATTGTGATCCCACAGGAACACCTGTGTATGCAAAAGTCTACGAACTCTAATAAAATGCGGTATTTCATGTATGATCTCAGTTGAATTAAGAACAGTTGTAAATATCAGTAAACGGAGACTATACGATTGGAATTTCTTGAATCTTACAATCTTGCGTGTTTCTATAAAAAGTTTATACAACAAATTGCTAAGTATCATCGTTTTCTTGACAAAGAATTCCATGATAGTGTGCTGACAGTTTTCAAAATTTGAATTGTTTACACAAAGCGTATGAAAGTATTTCGCAAGCATGATAAGTTACAGGTGTAAATGCCTATTACCCTATAACTCAACAGTAGATATCAAATTGGATATGGAATCTCTAACACCTTTCCATAATGGAATCGTTGTGTATGGTGAAAAAAGTAAAAATATAAGAAAGCTATACACTTAAGTTGAATAATACAATGCATTATCTTCATTTTATTAGAGTTCATAGACTTCTGCTTATAAAGGTGTACATGTGGGTTCACAATTACTCAAGTGAAATGTAATATTTTCCACCTTAATCTATAATATATAGAAAATAAAAGTTGTAGACATCTACGTCTACAACTTTCTATAAAATTTAATAATCATTTGCATTCTTTTCATTACTGCACTTAAAGCCGACTAATGCATGTAGGTATTCTACCTTTGAAACAAGATTCAGTAGTAAATTTTGCAGATAACACCCACCTATTTTAAAAGCATTCATTGATTGTTTAATTCCTAGTAAATAACACTATACAAGAGTTAAATTACTTTCTATCTCTAGCATATTTTCATTCTTATCATCTAACTTATTACTAATACGTTTGTCAACTAACCTAATATATTTCCTTAAGATACAAATGTACCGAATTTCTTCAATTTTGCTCGATAACTAAAAAGCATATTTTCATTCTTATCATCTAACTTATTACTAATACGTTTTTCAACTAACCTAATATATTTTCTTAAGATACAAATGTACCGAATTTCTTCAATTTTGCTCGATAACTAAAAAACAGTACTGTATAAAAAAACCAATCACATCATTGGATTCTACGTTTGAAAATTATATAAAAGTCTGTTTTCATGTTTAAATGATTTATAGGTGACTCAATTGAATTTACAATATCAAAATGTTGTTACCTCGTTTGGTTTTAAATTGATCTAGATAAAAAAGGTATAGCAGTAACATTAAAGAATTGATAACGCAGTTCAATGACATAAATATTATATTACCCTTCTCATTTCATCTTATATATATATATATATATATATACATATATATGTAATTTAATAATAATTTGCATTCTTTCCATTACTGTACTTAAAACTGACAGTTTTCAAAATTTGAATTGTTACTCAGGAAGATTACCTCGATCAGTAATGCATTTTAAAAATTATAGGTTTGATTATGTATTACATACAAGACATAAAAACGATAAATTTCTTTACTTTTTTGTAGAATTTTTTTCTTCATGATTAATTTCAAACACTTCCAAAATCCTACCTTCATAATATAATGTTCTTCCAAAAAATACAAATATACTAAATTACATCATTTTGCGTTTAATCAACAGTAAAAACACAAAAGCTCTTCTTTTACTGGATAAATTTCTCTTTGTAACGAAATAATTTTGACAATCAGTATTTTTACGAGAAAAACTGACATGGCAAAATCGTGAGACCGAAGGTCGAATGATTTTGACAAATGTCAGTTTTTCGAGCAAAAATACTGTTGGAAAAATTTTGGGTTTAAAAGAAATTTACCCTTAAAATAAAAGTTCGAGTGTTTTTTGGCAAGATAAATTAACGACAGAATATATGAATGAATTTTGTATGTTTTAATATCAACAAAACTTTATAATTATAACTGACAGAACAAACATTAAACTGACGTACCGACGGAAACATACACCTTTTTTACCGCTGTGAAACTGACAAAAGCGTCATCATTAAATGGCACATTTTATGTTGGAGTTAATTTATCATTTAGAAAAATATAACTTTGCTCTATAACTCAAAAACAGGTGTTTATTACAAAAATCCTATCACACCACTGGATTATACGTTTTAAAACTATATAAAAGTCTCCTTTCACGTTTAAAATGATATATAGGTGACTCAATTGAATTTGTAATATAAAAATGATGTTATTTCGTTTGGGTTTAAATTGATCTAGTTAAAAAAGCTATAGTGGTAACATTAAAAAATTTATAACATCAAAAGATGATAACAAAGTCATTCAACTTTGACAATTATTTTCAAATTCGATATGAGTTAGGTGATCAAAGAGTGGGCGTTTGCAGATATCCAGACATGATGTTTGCTATACAGCAAGCATAAGCAAAGCACTAAGTCATCATGGATCAATAAAAAATTCTATTATTCATTTCATCAATGGCCTTTACTGACGTTTACCAAGAATACATGTTAACACCTCATATGAAATTTATTCTCACGGCTAGACGCGTTGCTTATACAGGTGTTTTATTCCTGTGGTAATATTTTTAATGAGTCAGTCCATCGTACCAACAACCACTTCCACCTGTTGATAATGTTGTTAACGTTAACGGATCCACTGGTGTATAGTCTTAGAATTTTATTCTAACATTTAGTTACATACATACATAGATACATACACACATCTAGAAGAATAATGTCCTCATTGAATAAACGCCCAAAAATTATTACTCAACAAAGAAAAATATTCTGTGTAACGTTTTGGTGCAGGCGCCTCCATTAGATCCACTCCCAATGCATGCGCTTCATGAGCAACAAGAAAATATACAAATTATATCAATACATCATAGTGATGTCGAGGGAGATACATTACTACTTTATTCAATTATTATTTTTCTAGCATTACACCTGCAACAACTGACCCACCACCACCAGTAGCAGCACCACCTCCACTTCAATATTGGTGCGGCAAAAATTTGGATCTGATTAGGTAAGAGAGATATGAATCCCAGGGCTCCCAGCACCAAACTCATGGTCCAACAATCATTCAGCAGTTTAATAAATAAAGTGTGATATGGTTGTAAAAAATTCTAAATGACTATAGAAACAATGAGATATCGGGAGATAAGTGAGAAAACTAACAATTGAATTGGCTAAAGCTAATAATTTTTTGGAAATTGTACGACAAAACATAAAATGAGTTACTATAGAACATTTGGTGTTTAGCAGTGTATTTACTTATTTTTTAGTGTTACTGAATAGGCCTTCTCCTGGATGTATGTAACTGAACGGTAGAATCAAAATGTTTAATTTTTAATTTCTCTTTCACTTCTATTATATCTGTGGTAATATGTTCCTAGCATCCTTCAACCCTTCAAGAATTCAAAGATGCTAAAAAGTGGTAACCACATTAAGAAAATAATTTGAAAGACAAATATATTGTTAGTAAATTCATCCCTTAACACGAAATAAAATGTTAGTGTAAATGAGTAGTTACAAATTATAATAATAATAATAAATATAATTCTCATAAACTTGTGTGTAAACGTTCAAATTTTGAAAATCTAATTTATCAGTTTTTAAGTAACAATTCATCTTTTAAATCAAACATAAAAATGATTTAAAAAATACTTCTACGTTTAAGTCAATCAGTTTTAAAAAATTTTCATTCAAACATATAACTGGGTCCTCAAATTATTTTGATAGCTGTTTTGAAAATAAAGCCGACACGTTTTTAATCCGCGAAAAGTGATGATAAGCTTCCTTATCGTTAAAAAAGCCCAGGATCTGGATATTTAGCTTTTGGGTGATGTAGCTAATTCCTCAAGAGTAGGTACTGATTCCCTTGAAATTGGTATAGGTTTATGTAAACCAGTACCAGTTACCCGAAAAACAGTTCAAATCAGATCAAAAACAGACGAATTTCCCAAGAAAAGCTCAAAACAGATCATAAACAGGTCAAAGAACAGAATCCGAATCAGAAATAGGTGGTTGTCTTCTAAAAAACTGGTGGTGGTTTCCTAATAACTGATAACAGTTTAGGCCCCAAATTATTTTACCATATGTGCAGGAAAGTGTGAAACCAAAAAAAATGCTAAAAAAATAAACTTAGCTAACATTATTGTTTACCTGGTAGATAGCAGACAGTTTACACTTAAATCGAGGCAAAAAAACAAACAAATTATAGTTATTAATATTTCTTTAAGGTAATATTTAGTAAATGCTATACATTAGATTAGCAGGACGGTAATAAAAAATTTACATTAAGCATACAGTGCTACGTGAATTAATATTATACTTTGCATTTATGACATCTTTAATGTCTTTATAAATGTCATCTTCATCATCACTACCATAGAATTCTTTCTCATGAAAACGACGGTAGTTAACAACTTTCATAAATTTTTCACAGACAGACGCTGGATTATAGGATTCAAGAAATTCCAATCGATAGCTTACTGTATCCTTTAAATTGAGAAGTTTTTCTACACTATTAATTTTGAATGTGTAAGGACAGCAGTTGTAGTTTGCTATCATAACAGTTTTAAAAGTTCTGTCATATCCTTTAATACAAAGATTGGCAGATAGAGATGCATAAAGCTGATCGTAGACACTACCTTCCTCTTCGTTTACATTCAACCAATCAATTTGGTTTTCAAATTCTTGAGATCTGAAGGATTGCATTTTTACATATAAATGCCATCTTAGAAGTTCACTCCACTCCTTCATGTCTAAGACCACATTATTACTATGGTCACAGTTACCACACCCTATACGCACTACTGGTGCAAGGTTGAGGTGTCTACTGCATCCAATTTCTACATGTTTTGTATTCGACAGTTTATAATAAACACAATCGATTAAGTATTCCTTAGCTGCTTGTTTGTTCACTTGATAGAGATCATCATCTTTCTGAAACTAGGTGGGGTATCCATATGTTACAGTGAGTTTTCATCGTTCCAGAAATGCTGCTTCCATTATACTTAGATAAGGACTTTACTTGCTCACAATTGCATTACGATTAAACACTATTTAAGAAATGATTCAGGCTAATTTAGATATGGGGAGGTTGTAGCTCAACTATTAAAAACAAAATGTCACGTTTGTTGTGTTTCCAGCAGCCCCTAAACTACTAAGGAACACATCCTTCATGTTTATCAACGTCTTAAATACATCAATGCAGATTTCTTCTTTGAAATACTCATCAATCGCTGAGGTAATATACAATTAAAACCAGCCGTTTGTCACTATAGGTTCACCATATGTATCACTTTATACTTTTTAGTTATTCGAGGTCACGCTCATCTTTAAAGGGTTTGCAATAGGTACTCGGTTTAACTTGCTAATTTCTTGCTAAAGGGACAATTTGCTAACTGACTGACTGGTTTCAACACACCGCACTGCAGTTTATAGAAAAATGTGTCCTTGACCTTGAGTTTCAACTTGAATAATACCCAACTTGATACCTTCACACAGATATTTGATTTTTACTCAATTTGGCCAAAACAAGAATCATAATTTTGACATATTTTCACATAGACAAAAACCTGTCGGTTGTCTTGTCTCCATAAACTGATTCTATAAATTGTGATATACCAATACATTTTGACCTTGAGACTTACAACTATTGTTAGGATAGACAACAACCTGTCATTCTTGTTTCCACAAACTGATTCTGCTTTCGATACACAGACACACAGGTACACAGATACACACAAACGCAGATACACAGATACACTACAATACACAGATAAGATACACAGATATACAGATACAATGATACACAGATACACAGATACACAGATACACAGATACAGATGATAACAGATACAGATACACGATACACAGATACATCACGATAACAAGATACAAGATACAGATACACAGATTTACACAGATACACAGATACACAGATACAGTACGATACACAATATCACAGATACACAGATACACAGATACACAATGAAGTACAGATACCACATTGATTTGATCACAGTACACAGATACACAGATACAGATACCTTGATATCACTGATACACAGTACACGATTCAGATAACAGTATACACAGATACTTAGATATCTAGATACACAGTATACACAGAAATACAATATACTAGATACAGATACATTAGTACACAATGATACAGATACACAGATACACAGAATACACAATTACATAGTATACAATAAAGATACACAATACACTGATAATCACAGATACACAGATACACATCAGTTATCACAGATACAGATACACAATCAGATACACATGAATACACAGACACAGAGTAACGATAACAGATAAGAACACAGACACAGATTTGCACAGATACACAGATTTACACTTTAGTTATCAGATCACGATACAAGGGTACAAGATACACAGTTACACTGTAATTTCAGATACACAGGACACATTGTACGACAGATTCACACGGTATACAAATTGTCTGACTGATTTCACATGATATACACTAGACTACACAATTGATTACATGCAATACACAGAAATACACATGACAGATAATTCACAATAGACAAATACACAGGTTATTCATAGATATCATACATGATAACAGATACATTCTAGATACACTATTTTAGGATACACAGATACATGATACACATTGATACACAGATACACAGATACACAGATACACAAAACAGATACACAGATACACAGATACACAGATACATAGATACACAGATACAGATACACAGATACACAGATACACAGATACACAGATACACAGATACAGATACACAGATACACAGATACACATGATACAGATACACAGATACATACAGATACACAGATACACAGATACATCAGATACGACTAGATACACAGATACACAAGATACACAGATACAGATACACAGATACACAGATAATACACAGATACACAGATACAGATACACAGATACACAGATACTATCAGATACACAGATACAGATACACAGATACACGATACACAGATAACAGATACACAGATACAGATAACAGATACACAGATACACAGATACACAGATACACAGAATACAGATACACGATCACAGATAGATAGCACAGATACACAGATACACAGATACAGATACACAGATACATATACAGATACACAGAATCAACAGATACACAGATACATACAGATACACAGATACACGATACACGATACACAGATACACAGATACACAGATACACAGATACACAGATACAGATACACAGATACACAGATACAAGATCACAGATACACAGATACAGATACACAGAATACACAGATACAGATACCAGATATAGATACACAGATACACAGATACAGATACAGATACACAGATACACAGATACCAGATACACAGATACACAGATACACAGATACACAGATACAGATACACAGATACACAGATACACAGATACACAGATACAGATACAGATACACAGATACACAGATACACAGATACTGAGATCAGATACACAGATACACAGATACAGATACACAGATACACAGATACACAGATACATACACACAGATACAAGATACAAGATAAAGATACACAGATACAAGATACACAGATACAGAAATACAGATACACAGATACACAGATACACAGATACACAGATACAAGATACAAGATACACAGATACACGATACAAGATACACAGATACACAGATACACAGATACACAGATACACAGATACACAGATACACAGATACACAGATACACATAGATACACAGATACACAGATACTCAGATACATAGATACACAGATACACAGATACACAGATACACAAATACACAGAAATACAGATACACAGATACACAGATACACAGATACACAGATACACAGATACACAGATACACAGATAGATTGGAAAAACAAATCCGCAAATTTCACTCCGATATCTTTCAGGATGGTGGAACAGGAGCCTACTTAATTGAATAATTTTTTTACATAGAAATGTCAATAACTTAGGAACCGTTAGTCTAAGACCCATAGTAACTTATATCATTTTGCTCAGCATTTAACAAAGAATTCAAATAAATTAAAATATATAGGGTGTTCCGTTAAAGACACAAGTTTAGTTTAGTACTCGAAAATGGGACACCCTGTATGTACAAAAATATTTTTACAAGATGCTCCTCGTTGTTGACTACAATAATCTGTTATAATTTTTTTTATTAAACCAACAGTATATGCGTAATCTTCCAACTCTAAATCGTTGGGTCACCCTGTACATGTTAAGTTAATATAGTGCTGTGGTAATTTAACATATAATTGGTCCATGAAAAAACAGTAAAAAACCAAGACATACCAAGAGCTAAAATTAAAATTAAGGCGTACCATTTTGCTTTTTTTTTTAATTATAAGATGCCAAAACATGTTTAAACAGAGATTTTCTTCTTGCCCCTTGAAGTTATTAGGATGTTTATAAAAAAATTTCTTTTTAAAACTAGAGAACCTATTAAATTATCATCTATTCCTGAACAAACAAAAAATAAACTAATAAACTAAAAATTTTATAGCAAAGTACAGGTCGTAGGTTCAAATCCTACTCGAGGTAAACTTTTTATTTATGTATTTAATAAAATTAATAATAATTTTTAATTACATATTTACCTTTGAAATTATTCATTCATAAAAAAACTTATAATAATAAACATACTATTTCACCAAAATATATGGTCTACAAAAATCCATAAATTTAATGTTCCTTTAAGGCCTATTGTTAGTGCAATTGGTGCTCCTACACACAACAATGCAAAACATCTTACATTTCTATTACAACCTCATATAAGTAAAATACCCGACTATATTAAAATTCTGCCGACTTCAATGAAAAATACATAATTTTAAAATTAAAGGGTGTGACGTAATGGTCAGTTTTGATGTTGTTTCACTTTTTACAAAAGTCCATCTGGAAGAAACTGTTCAATATATTGATCATATTTTTCCAAAGGATATAAGAATTCTTTTCCAGCACTGTCTTAGTACGATTTATTTTCAGTGGAATAACACATTCTATTGATGGTGTAGCAATGGCTAGCCCTCTCAGTGCTGTTATAGCTAATTTTTACATGGTGAAATTTGAAACATTGGCGTTACAACATGCACCTAAGAAAACCTTTAGTTTGGTATAGATATGTAGATGACATATGTTATTTGGAGACATGGAAAACAAGCATTAAATGAATTTTTAATTTTTATAAGTGATATACATCGAACCAGTTTACCATGGAAATGGAAACTAATGGAAGTTTACCATTTCTTGACATACTAATATATAAAACTAATAATTCACTACCATTTAAAGTTTACAGAAAGCCGACACACATTGATAAATGCCGTCAAACTTAACTTAACCTTCACGCCATTCATTTGAGGGGTAGGCAAAACAATCCCTGCCTCTTATTTATTTTTTCATTCACAACCTTTCTCCATGCTTTCCTATCTCCACATACCTCCCTAGCTTCCGCAAGATTCATACATTGTCTCTGACATGCCCTTTTATTTATAAAACTCCTTATCTTTCTCTTCTTTATCATAGATTCTACTACATTCAGCCAAGTTTTGACTCGGCCTACCAGGTCCGGCCTTTCCTCTAACCTCTCCCACATATATTTGTTTCGTTAATCTTGCGTTGTTCATTCTCTCGATGTGACCAAACCAACGTAATGTACTACTCTTTTATCTATCTATCATCGCCTTTTCCTCACCACACTCCGTCATTATGCGTTCATTTTTTGTCTTGTCCCTTCTGGTTTTACTACATGCGATTCTCAGTAATGTCACACCCACGGAATTTACTTTTCTTTCGTGGTTTTTTTGACATACCCATGTCTCACTTCCATACAGTACTGACGGATCGAATACGCCATTATAGATTGCTCATTCGCAGCTAGGCTCATGTTTTCATTTCTCATTATCGTCCACATACTTCTAATCACTTTCCATCCAGCATTGACCCTCCGTCCAATCTCGCCCTCCATTATACCATGTGCAGTAAACGTTTTACCTAGATATACCAGCTCGTCCACTTGCTCCACAATTTCATCTTGCAGAGAAAATGCTCTACTCTCCTTTCCACCTTCCCGATTGAACACCACAATCTTAGTTTTGTTCACGTTTAGCTTTAGGTCCATGCTCCCACAGACTGTATCAAACTTTCTCAGTGCGGTTTGCAGCTCATACGCACTGTCACTTAATAAGACTGTATCATCTGCATACACCAGAAGTCGTACATTTACATCACCAACCATTACACCATTTGTATCGGTACATGCTTGTCTAACACATTTATCCATGTATACATTGAACAACCGCGGTGACATCACAAACCTTGTCGCACTCCTTGCTCAATATTAAAGTATTCACTCACACTCCTCTCACCTTAACACATGCCCGACTACCGTTGTAACCTACTCTTATACCATTTATTAGACCTTTATTTACGCCATATGCATTTAATATTTCCCACAGCTTCTCCCTATTCACTCTGCCATATGCTTTCTCCAGATCTGCAAATGCACAGTTCAACTTCCTTTTTAGCTTTAAACACTTTTTGATCACCTACTGGAGAGCAACCATCTGATCGACACTCTCTCCTGGCATGAAGCCACCTTGCACATCCCAAATCTTAGTTGTGTAGTTCTCGTACTCTATCAATCAGTATTCTTCCAAATACTTTACCAGGCACGCTGAGCAAACTTATTCCTCTGTAGTTCTTACAATCACTCTTGTTCCCTTACCCTTATACAGTGGTACAATGATCGCGCTCTTCCAATCCTCGGCACTTTTCCACATAAGGCATACATTGTAATTCACACAATCTTCGTATAAGCTTTGCACCACCATACTTTAGCATCTCACCAGTGATTTCATTTACGCCTGCTCACTTGCTGTTTTTTAACCTTACTACCGTTTCCTCTACTCTATTTATCCCAATATCCTTCTCAGTTTCATTCATCATTCTCTCTACATTCTCCTTATTAAACCCTTCAGTCTTACTTTCCTGACTACTGTACAGCTTTCCGAAATATTCTTGCCAGCATTTCCTCACTTCACAATCGTCCCATGCTATTTCGTTGCTAATATTCGTCACTCCTGCAGCCTTCTGTTTTGGGCCACGTTTTGTAGTTTTGTCCCATTTCCAGAAGAGTTTTTTGTTTCCCTCAAAATTATTCTGCATTTTCTCTTCTTCCACAGCCATTACTTCCTCTTTACTTATTATCACTGTCTCCTTCACTTCTTTGTTTCTTAATCTGTACACCTCATACGATCGCTTCTTCTCAGTCTCATTCTTTTGCAGCAATCATTGCCACGTACGCATCTTTTTTCTTACATACTTCCTTTTTTACCGACTCGTTCTACCAAGCAAATTTGTTTCTGACTACCTACAGTCGCTCTTTCACATATTCGCACGGCACAATTGACAACAGAGTTTTTCAAGCTTATCTATTCAACGTCAGTGTCTTTTATTTGTTCATTCCAGACTGTTTCATTTACATTCAACTTTTTACTTACAGCATCTGTGTACTTAATTCTCGCACCATTATCCATTAGCTTGTCAACCCTAATTCTGGACGTTCCCACTACGTTTTCTTTCCTTTTCCAGACCCACTTTTGCCCTAAACATACTCTCGATACAACCAAAAAGTGGTCCGATCCACACTCCGATCCGCGCATTACTCTTGTGTCTTTCACCAGGTTTCTAAGCCGTTCATCATACACTATCAAGTCTATCATACTTTTAGATTCACCCCTTTGCCACGTATACATATGCACATTTTTATGTTTAAACCACGTATTGGATACAAACAGACTTCTCTCCACTCAGATGTTCAGCAAGTGTTCACCATTCTGATTGACTCTTTTGTCTTCGAACCTTCCCAGAACGCGTTCACTATGTTCTCTCTGTACACCCACCCATCAGTTCATATCCCCCACTATCATCACCTTTCGTTTGGCTTACATACGTTCAACACGTTCTCTACTTCATTCCAGAAGTTCTCACGTTCCTGGTCTCTTTCTCTATTCACCGGTGCATAGCATGCAATAAGAAAAATTCTTCGAAACTCCACTTTTATTCTAACCCATATTACCCGGGGAGATACCAACGTAGTGTTTAACACATCTTTCCGCTCTTTCACTTATCATCACCCCAACTCCTTTTGCGCCATGCACTTCAGTCTCAACTCTTGACCATAGTGCTAGGCTGCCATCCTCCATTTCCACAGCATCCTTTTCATTGCGCTTTGTCTCCGATACACACAGAATATCAAGGTGTATTTCGTACATTACCTTCGCAATTTCAAATTCTTTATCACGCATACCTCTAACATTCTACGTACCGACTCGCCATTCATTTCTTGCACAGTCGTCAGCAACGGGGCCTGTATGTTTAGACCTTGACCGCCCCTTGTAGCCAGGTCGATCCAAGGCAATTGTATTGTTCTCTTGAGTACTACCGTAGCGATCAGACCGGTTACTGGCCAAATCGTGCCCGGACGATGTAGCATTCCCAACTAACGGTATCGTCCTACTACCGGACAGTTATTTGCCTACTGCCACGACATGTAAGGAAGTAAGAAGTAGAAATATAGACAGAGTCAGGAAAGATATAAATAATATATCGTATACTTACTGTATGAATCTCAAAAATGTACATATATACATGTGCATTTTTCCCTTACACACCCTTCAGTCACACCACGTTTCAACCATATGGCTCCATTCGCGATTCCTGGCTCCGCACCACTCACCGGACTTGCTGTTATTTATTAGCGACCAAATGATTCAATTATTATTTATTCATTTTTTTAGCTTTCCGAGTTATAGTTATTTTTTTGTCATAAAATATTTATTTATCAAATCTGTTTTATTATTGACGCAAACCGTGACAACTTAAACGTTTCCATCCTCTACCCATAATGACCCTGTTAGCTCTCCTGACATTAATTGTTTACTTTTAGGATTAATTAATCACAATTAAGATCAAACATAAACAAGGTAAAATTAGCCTAAATTTTGAATTTGAAGTTCAGGAAAAATATGGTATAAGACAATATGCAACATAATGTTATAATTAAACTTAAAATCACACTTAGTACCAAAAATAAAAGTTGGATCAACCTTCATAAATTATCAAACCACTATCCACGTCAAAAAATTGGTGTAATTAAATCTTTAGTGGATCGAGGAAAACGATTTGGTGGTACTGAATTTTTGAAAGATGAATATAAATCTTTAACAAAATCCTTACAAGCTAATGGATACTCACTTAATTATATTAATAATGTTATTGCATCGCTAGACATAACCATAAAGAAAACTTGTACTTAATGTTGGTACTGCTTTTCTTCCTTTTATAACTAATGTTATAAACATAATTGAAAACACCCAAATTAATCATGGTATTAGGACCGTTTTTAAACCTACAAGAAAAATTAAAGAACATTTAAGTCACCTAAAGATGCTTCAAACGCATTATCATCTTTCGGAGTGTATCTTCTTTATGTGGAACAGAATACTTCGGAACCCCAAAACGTAGATTTTACTCAAGATGCAAAGAATATATGGGATTTTGTAAATTAGGCCAACCAGACAAATCTGCGGTAGCTGAGCATCCTTAAATAGTTAAAACCATGACATTCAGTTTGATAATACAGGAATATTGCCAACACAAACCGATTATTATGTTACTTTTCAACGTTTGGTACAATGGTACGCCTTAATTTTAATTTTAGCGTTTGGTATGTCTAGGTGTTTTGTTGTGTTTTTTCCTAAACCTTAAAATAAATGCTTTAGCAATCATATGTTAAATTACCACAGCTCTATAATTTAACATATGTAGTTGAATTAAAATTAAAATTAAAATCAAAAAAATTATGTGAAACGTACTACTTTGTGTTTTCACTCTAAAATGATACTTATAATGATTAACAAAGCTATTTCTTTATTAAATTTAACTTGATTTTTAATTGATCTCAAGTTTTTCACAACTTTCACTTACATCATAATTTGACGAAATTTTGTTTAATTTACTCTTTGATTGCGACATTTTTCACTGTTAGCCGTCCGTTAGATAGTGTTCTGATTTGTCATCTTCAAGGCGGTTATCAATATTTAATTTATTAAGGATCTAGTTATCCTTTACTAAAATTATATTCAATAGTTGGCTTTATATGTTTATCAAACTGTTATATTAATACCAGGATTATGGTTACGTTGTAACTTTTTCAATTTCATAAATTTGTTTCAACATCTTAAACAACTTTGTAAGATTCTATTACTGTTGAGGACGATAACTGTAAGTGTTATCTAAACGTTTAGATTTGAGTAAAACATTAATACAAAGATACACCATTCAAAATCAAAAAAGCTAAGTATTTTAAATATATGACCCGATTCATTAAATTAGGGGATACACCACCTACTAGTGTGTTGTCATTTTGATGGGATGTTTTAACAATACTGTGGCGCGATATGTATCTTACAATGTTCATTTTAAAATTATATGTATGTAAATGTGTTGATCAATCAAAGCACAACTGTGCGCACGTTACCTTAATTATTTCACCTCAGCTGGATATACGACATATATTAATGATATCAAAGCATTTATTAGTAGGTTATATTCTATCGGAGATGCTTGATGTTTGATACCTTTTAGTATTTCAATTATTACTCTCGATATTTGAAACTATTTGACTCCGTCTGTGCGTGTGCGTGTGCGTGTGCATGTGGTGCGTGTGTTTGTGTGTGTGTCGTGTGCGCGTGCGTGTGTACTTGTGGTGGTGTGCGTGTGGTGTGTGGTGTGCGTGTACGTGTGCGTGCGTGTGGTGTGTGTATGTTAGTATTCACGATAACTCCAAAACAACATTGGTATTGAAGTTTGGCTGATTAGATTTTGAAAGAAATTCGGTGGTGAACATATAGAAATACCATCACATAGACCTTACATATTGATTAATTACATTATATACAATTTCTAGATACGAAGGGGCAAAAAATAAAGCAGAATTTAAGTTTATTATATTTAGAATTTAGATCAGTTCTACATACATAAAGACAAAGTATGCATCGATTGGGGCTTGAATCTAGATAGCTCAGTTGGTTAGCGCGGTACTCTAGCAATGTACAGGTCGTAGGTTCAAATCCTACGCGAAGTAAACTTTTTACTTATGTATTTAATAAAAATTAATTATAATTTTTAATTACAGAGTATAAGTGTTCAAATTTCTTCACTATCGGAATATAACGATTAATTTTATAAGAAAATGTGTACACAAAATTAAAAAAAAATTGTGATTTTACATAACTTTTATTTATAAATTTCTTAATATAGAGCAAATTAGGTCTAAAAATTTAATTAAACAGAATTGAAAAGTTTAAACTATATTATCCGTATTTTATAGAAACGGGCTGCTTTGGAGTCTTTCTTGTTAGCATCTATATGTCTACCAACATCTATCTAACAAGAAGTTTTAAACGTCCGTCTGAAGTAGATTATTGATTTTCTTTTACAGTGTTGCCTATTTTGTTATGAATGTATTAAAAGATAGGTTGAATACTTATCCTAAAAAAATATTGTTAAAATTATTTCATTCTTTTTAATGTCCACTTTGTAGGTTAGAAGACCGTGTGTTGTTCCATACAAAATATTAGCGTCCACCTGACATAGATTATTGTTGTTTTTACAATAATGCCTATTTTCGTTATGAACGTATTCAAAAAGAGGTTGCACATAATTATTCTCAAAAAATTATTATTATTAAAATCATTCCATTTCATTTAATTTCTAATTTGTAGGTTGGAAGGTCGTGACATTTTATAATGTATATTTGATTCCGGGAATGTTAAAATGTATTTTTAACTGACCTAAATTTATGTGTTCATCTGAAGAAGCCAACCAGTCTGGGGAAACGTCATGGAAACTTACACGGAGGGATTTTTGAATATATGAAATTGTTTTCAACAAGAAATTAACCTTTTTTTCCTTTCGTTTATTTAAAAGAACCTCAAATAGCATATTAGCTTTCTAAAGTGTTAATAAATTTTTTTAATGTAGCTTTTTATGTGCTAATTTGTGTGAGAATCAGAAGGACCTCAAATTTATGTTTGGTGCAAAACACAGTACTTTCTTATGCAGGTGGCCTTATCTACCAAGTAACTAATCCAATCTCTAAATGCATAAATAGGGAGTAAACTTAGTAACTAATCATAACAACTTGACCCTAATAATAGGATTTTTTTTAAAACTAATGGTTTTAGATAATGATTTAAAAAGGTTAAAACGTTTAAAATAGAGAAATCAATTATACAACTGATAATAATAATTGCAGCAGAAATTTATATCTACATTACAAACGTATTTTCCACTTCAGCAAGATAAGAAGTAATACTTAACAGTTTACACGTGGACTGTTAAAGTGATTTTACACTGAAGACTCATTTATCCATGGTAAGATATTTCTTCATTGACATTTATATTGAAAACTAAAAATTTTGAAAAGGTTTTTCTGTAAATTTTACGTATCTGTTAACATAATATTGTATTAGTAGTTTAAACTAGTTAAACTGGCTAACACGTGCTTTAACAATTCCTGGTACCACCAAATGATTGTTTTAACTGTTTGCTAATTATAATGATGTCAATTAAATGAATTAAAATAGAACTTATATTGCATTTTTAAATAAAGGCCTATTAACATTACCTACTTAATATTTATGAATGTAGCGATAAAATATTTCCATGTATATGATTAATGATTTTGAACAGTGTTATATTTGTATTTGTTATATTAATACAATATTTTCCTAACGGAATATTTTGATGTAGTTGACCTTTTAATTAGTAGCATCGATTATTTTTAAACGGTATTAAATATATTGTTAATGATATATAATATGCATTTTTTTTTAATAATCCACGTGTTTGAAAAGTAGCAGTGCGTATGCATAAGTACAATTCCAAGCTGTCGCTGAAAATAAAGATGGAATATTAAGGTTATATTTCTGAAAACAGAACAAACAGATAAAGCCGGGTTATGTAGTTTTTGGAGATTAATGAAAAATTGTCCATATCTAATTTTCATTAAATTAATATATACATTTAATTAATAATTTGAAACGAAATATTAATCAAAAAGTAAGTTTTAAAATTTTGAAAATTTGACAGTATACTAATGTCGATTGGGGCTTTGAGGGATTAGTTATTATGCAAAATGCTACTTTGATGGCCGAAAGGAAACTTTGTTCTTAAGGCCGTCAAAAACATTTTGCGTCCGAAGCGTACACAAAATTTTGTGAGCAACCGTTAAATGAGTAAGAATACACAATTACAGAATGTTAAATACGTTTATACTAATTTATTTGATTGTACTCACCGTTTTTTTTTCCTATTAACTGTTTCAGTTTAATAAATTGATTAATGATTAAGCACGATAGAGCTTATGTACAATTGCAACCAGGGAAAAGTTACCACTATCATTTTTCTATTATAATTCAATAGAAAATCATTGGCGTACGAACTTAATTAAAATCAAAGTGCTGTCTACATAGGCACTTTTTAAATTATGAAGCATTTTCAAGTACTTGAATTATGATATGCCACTGTAAATAAACGGCATATTGACATAAAAGTCCTTTTACTGTATTCAAAGATTTCAAAAAACGATTGCAAGATAAATGTAAGTGGTACCTACATTAGTAGAACGGGGGCACTTGACGCCATCTTGGATTTTGACGTCACTTCCGGTCAGGCCCACGTGGGGGACCGTATTTTTCACCCTTATTTTATGGTTTCTTTTCGGAGGCCTTTTTCAACCCCTGCTGGAATTTTTATCCCTAATTAAAGCCTTTTTGTTTTTTACCCGCTCATGTGGAGGACGTATTTTCAACCCTTATTTTTTTATGGTTTCTTTTTGGTGGCCTTTTTCAACCCTTGATGGAATTTTCAATCCTAATTAGGGCCTTTTTGGCAGCTAAACCTTTTTTGTACTCGATTCTTTTTCGGAGACCTTTTTCAACCCTTTTTTGACATAAATTTTTTGTACTTGCTCACGTGAAGGGTGTATTTAGGGTTTGGTCTTGGGCTGGGGGTTGGTCTTGGACTTGGACTTGGGGTTGATCCAGGTATTGGTCTTGGATTTGGGGACTGGGGCTGGGTGATGGCTTCTTTTCGAGGGTCAACTGTTGATGAGGATTTCAACCCTGATTAAGATCCTTTTGGTTGCATTAAGATCAGTACATCCCCTGGAGATTAGGCGATTGTGCATGTTCTTTTAAATGGTAGCTTGTAAGACACGTGTAGGACTTAACCGACTCACTCCCTCTCTCTCGCAGATACGAAAAACACGAAAAACGAATACCAAAATTTAGCTAACACGAAAATAGCAAGCACGAAAACGAAAACGCAGAACTGTAGAATGAATCAAGACAGGGAATCAGGGTCTATAAATAAAAGAATTCTTTCTGTTTATCTGCTTTATTATTCATTCCCTATATCCAAATGGAAGAGTATCAAAGTTTTCCATTCTACGTCGTTTAGAGTAACTTATTCTATATTGTTTAGATTCAGGCCTACTTAACACATTGTAGCACCTGTCTCTAACTATTTTTCTATCATTACACACAAAAAGAGAGTCTTTACTATTACTAAGCACCATATCCTTCATCGAGTCAAAGTTTATAACACGAGAGTTTTTATAGATTAAGGTAATACCCTTCACTTTACACACTGATTTAATTGTTTGATCACTGGTTGAAAACACATTATAAGTGTAGTTTTTCGGTCCTGCACTAACAAACTCGGCTATATAGCTTCCTACACCATACGCTTCTAGCTCGTCGGTCATCTGGCCAAGGAAATCTCCGCGTGTTGGATTCCAGTCGTCGAGTTTCGCCACAAATATGACACTGTGTGTATCATAATACAGAACGCGACGGTCTAGTTTCTCCAGGTAACTATATCTCCGCATGTTGGATTCCAGTCGTCGGGTTTCGCCACAAATATGACACTGTGTGTATCATAATACAGAACGCGACGGTCTAGTTTCTCCAGGTAACTATATAATTCTAAACGCGCATGAGCTGCCGTGTAAGCGGCTATGGACACTTTAATAGTTTTTTGTGATTCACCTTCACCCTTGGTCTATCCCAATTTACCATTACCACACTATCATTAATGGGGACAATGGATTGTACCTGAACCAGTGGATCCGTAAACAATTTAAAAAAGTCCTTTGATTCGGATACAATACTACACTGGGTTAAATTTTCGCATTGACCAAACTTACCCCAAAAAGAATTCAGCATCAGTTTGGCCAAGTACCTTAAACCTGGATTTTTCTTAATATTATTAGCGTCTAGCTGAATCCCCTCTTTCTCATAATACTCTGTTACGTAACTCAATTTCGCGGCTTCTGACGTGCAATTGCTAGGCCACCCTGAACATTCCTGCTTAAGCTTCAGGAAATTATCGATGTACCCGCTAAATAACCCTCCCTGTTTAGTCGCCTTGTCATATGTGGTACCTCATACTTCCAAACTTCAAAAATATCCAAGCCTATGCAGTTTTTAGCGATAGCCTTATGCAGTTCGTCAGCTACAAACGTTCCAACAAAACTGCGCTCGGTTTCACTATGCCTACAAACCCCTTGGTTTAACTCAACACCGCAAGTCCTACACAACACAAACATCAGTTTGCCATGCATTTTTAAGGGTAAAACAGGGTGGTAGAGGTTAGAGGGTGGTAGTATTCTGCATTTAATTAAACCCTCCACCGTGTTCAATGAAATGTTCTTACAATCTAAACCTACATGCATTTTCGGATGACCTACAGGATATTTACAATATTTATTTACATACGGGTATAATAAACATACGTCGTAATACATTATTTTCTCGCTAATGCCGTCACATTCATGATAAAACTTGCTAGCATTAGTGCGACCTCCGTAAAACGCGTCACGTGGGTTTAAGGGTTCGTCATCTTGATTACCTAGACTCTGAATAAACGCTCTCAATTCGTCGTTAGCAAGTATTTGTTTTTTAAAATCGCATTCACGCATCTCCACTAGATTATACCCGCGCTCGCGTAGAAACTGGGACCGCGCCGCCGTGTTTTCGTTCCGTGCAAGCATGGAAGTACTTACACCCAGTTTAGGATCCATGTTGGCCTGATTGGGAAAACACTCATCGCAACCGTGCCAATAACACCCCTGAAATTCAAAAACGGTATTTGATTCAGCACAATAACCGTCGACCTTAACGCCTTCAGGTATTCTAAACTCGCGAGCTTTCCCAGCGTGCTGTATGGTCACTTGTTGCGAATGTTCCACCCAACGTAACCATTGAATTGCGACTTTTGATTGGTTGTCGCCACGTCTATAACCGCCTTTCGGAATGAGTCCTATTGTGTTTTCTTTGAGGAAACGTCTATGAAACACTTTATTGCACGCACTAGCAATAGTGGTAGCCTGCTCAAACGGATCAACTTTATTTTGGGTCGTAAAGGTGGACCTGAAACTAATACAACCTTTAACGAAGATCTTAACATCCATCAGGCAATACAATCTCCTCATTCATCTTAAAAACATAATTACTCTGGGCCGTGTGCCATTCTAAAAGTTTTTGTCGATCTTTCCCTGACATCTGATCTGCACAATAATATTCAAGTGCTGGCAGAGGACCCTCGTAATTCTGATTCTCGGATGTGTTGAAGAGATGGGAAATAACCTTTGGACTCGCGGAAATTGAACGTTTTCAGAAATGTCGAGAGTGGTGATGGGATAAAATTAAGGGAGTCAATAAACCTGATATCGTCACACTGAATAGAGATTAGTTTTAGACCATTGGAGATGACTTTAGGTCTCCACTGATTATTATTAGCTAGCATGCATCTAAGCACAAAACATCCGTCGTACCCCTTCATGTTATGCGCAATGCATGTAACTTTAAATTTTCGCGCTCTCTCGGCACCATACGCTAGAAATGATTGAACAGGGTCTTCCTGAAAATGTGCACTCTTCCGCTACACGTCGGGCATTGCTCATCCAAATCATCGATGTGTTGAATACAAGTGGAACAAACATTCGCGGCCACGCATAGATTGGGCTCATGCAGAAATCTATCATTTGTTCCCACACACACCTTCTAAAGATGGTTTACCATTACCGCTGTCACGTCGAGCCCTGTTAACGGCCATGTAGCAGATATGAGTGATAAGCTTTTCTTTCATGCATGTAGGACAACGACTATAACCGCACTATGTTTATCCTTTACTTCATGGGTTTTAAGACATTTTAAACATCTACGCAATTTTTTACATAGCTCACTGTCCTAATGGTTTTTAAGACATTCCTGACCATAAAAATCTCTTTTCAATCATTGCAATCAATTTTCGGGTTTTGAATGGAACAAGGTGGTTTCTGATGACAACAAGAACACTGATACAAACATTTCATATGTTTCCTTTTGTCATTACACCGTTTTCTACACAACTCACAGTAATAACTGCATGAAAATGCTGAAGTGAGACTGGTGGTACGTTATAATGCTCGTCTTCTAGTATTAAATTTAAAACTACCCTACCCGGTTCACAAAATAAACTGAATCACCTACGCGCGAATTAAAAACTATAATGGTATATGAAGCTAAACGGTTTTGAAATGCTTGAATGTGCTCGTATCTACCACCCTGACTAAGGTCTACCCCACTGTTTTGGCAAAGCTACGTAGCTTGTTGTTGAAGTAAGGGATAACCCAACACCATACTACTACGCATTGTATCGTTACTTCTAAATGCAATAGCTATGACCAAAGCGCGAGCTAAACAATTATTATCGTTAATTGTTGATGGTACAACAATAATACCCTTTGTTTTTGCTTTGCAAAAGTCTTCAAATTTTAACCCTGTCAAGTTTTTGCGCCCATAGCCTACAGGTACCGACACTCTATCAACGTTTAAAACTAGCGTTGCTCTGCATTACCTTTTTTAGCAGCGACATTATCACTTTTACCGACAACTGGTCCACTCTTCTAAATGAAATGCCAATTGGCTTGTCTGAAAAATTTGGATTTCTTAGCGTGATACCGACACGATCTGATGGATCCGCCATCCTTTACAATATATGTATACAGTTCTTGGAATGCACTCTGTAAAAAAGATATGTATTAGATAAATAACATTTTAGAAAATAGCATATTTTACCAGTAACCACATTAAGGGATTATCCTTGCACGTATCATCAAAACTAAATCTTAATGTTTTACATGTGGTATTAAATTTTTTAATAAATTTACTGTCTGACTCTCCTATTATATTTATATGATTGAACCCTGAGGATGGTCCGGCTTGTTGCTGAGAACCTGAGCCCGTTTGATTTTGCTGTAATGTACTCATTCAGTAAACGAAGCAATAAAAGTTAGAAAAGACATACCGCCATCAAATCCTCCGCATCTGTGTTTCCATCATCTCTTCATTATCAAACACATCCCATCCTCCATGTTTACCTGAGCAGGACTTTAAAAAAAAAATAATTAAAACTTAAAAATAAAAAAAACAAGCATATACTTACATTCCACCAACCCGTTGTGCAGCCTGCACAAAATTATTATAAACCTTTATCGAATCGATAGTGTCATTTTCACACAACATCTTATAAGTAACAATATTGTATGCGTTTTTAGCCCCTCGTCGATTAACGCGCCAGCACTGAACAACTCAAGAATTTGGTTAACGTTTACAGATTCCATAGCGATATGATGCTCTCCGGAACAGAACTAAATTAACTACACCCAGGCGTACACTTTTATAGTATTTTACAGGGTCAAAAGTCAAATTAAGTTGTTTTGAAATTCACAAGGCTAACTTCATGGCCAACTTCAAGGCCATACTTATCGCTAACTTCAAGGCCGATGACTTTCTCAAGGTAAATAAGTATGATGTTTATCTCTTAATACTCAATGACCTTATTGCTGAAGGTGAAGTTAGGTAATAATAACATAATAATAACATAATTTGTACATATAATTAACTAAAATGTAAAAATACACGTCAACTTAAAATCTAAGACCTTTGTTTAAAAGAACCCTTTCATCATTTTATTACAGAACAGTCTTCGGTAGTAATCTTTAAATACACTTTTATTCTTATATTATTTTAACAATTTTATATGGACATAATTAAAAAAGTCTATTTTACATGCCCGGGCTGATTGACCCTCACAATACAGCGCTTGATTTTTTAAAATTCAAATACAAAGGTATTAATCATCTTTATAATATCAAGGTCGATATTGTTCTTCTTCTAATTGCATGATGCATTTACAGAAGTCCACTAGATAAACATTTCGAAATACCAGCTGACGTGTTTTAATAAATTTGCAATTAGGAACACAGTTTTAACGGTTGACCATTCAATAGTTGATAGCCCCATTAAAATGAAACGTTAATAACTTTATATGAGTTCGACGTAAATAAAAATGCGGTACTAAGCAATAATAAACTAAGGGAGGTCGTTATTAATTCGTCTATAAGTTGAAGGTTGTGTAGGTAGAAGGTTACAAACTGCAATTAAAAGGAAAGTGTGATAACACATATTACAACAAATAATACTGGTCCACTACGCATTTATATATATATATATATATATACATATATATTGAAAATTAATAAACGGCACATCGACTCTAATAATATTTTATTATGAAAACTTTTATACTTGAATACAGATTTAAGATCATCTTATTTTAGCAGATTATGTTAGGACGCGCATACAATTGTACCCTTCAGCGAAACGTGTTAACACGTAATCAATGTATAAATAAATTTCGTATGTTAAACAATCTGTAGATAGGCATTAAAATAAATGTAATAATCTCACTTGATAAAAATACGCTAATAAAGTAATATGGGAAAATGCAGTCAATTTTTCCCGCAAGTAATTATTACCTAATCAATCCTTTAAATGAGTTTTATATCATTCAAATATCTGATAAACAAACTCCAATAAATGTTAATAGTAGACACAGGTTACTATCTTTTACACCTAATGATTATTTGCGCACCCTTACCAGAATACAGATTTAAGATCTTCTTATAGGGCAACAGATTACGATCGAGAATTTCCGCCGGGTTAAAAAATAATTAATACAAAATGATCAACAAAAAACGACTCCTACACGTGTCTTACAAGCTACCATTTAAAAGAACATGCACAATCGCCTAACTTCCAGGGGATGTACTGATCTTAATACAACCAAAAGGATCTTAATCAGGATTGAAATCCCCATCCCTCGAAAAGAAGCCGTCACCCAGCCCCAGTCCCCAAATCCAAGACCAACATCTGGATCAACCCCAAGTCGAAGTCCAAGACCAACCCCCATCCCAAGACCAAACCCTAAATACACCCTTCACGTGAGCAAGTACAAAAAATGTATGTCAAAAAGGCTCTGTATACAACCATAATGAAATTCTAAGGGTTAAAATGTACATCTTCCAATTGAGCAAAAGCCTAGTTAACAAAAGGCCCTTAAATTACCAAAATAATAGGATAAAATTCCATCAAGGGTTGAAAAGGTCTCCGAAAAGAAGCGAGTACAAAAAAAAGGCTTAGCCTGAAACCAAAAAGGCCCTAATTAGGATTGAAAATTCCATCAAGGGTTGAAAAAGCCTACCAAAAGAAACCATAAAAATAAGGGTTGAAAATACGTCCTCCACATGAGCGGATAAAAACAAAAGGCTTTAATTAGGGATAAAAATTCCAGCAGGGGTTGAAAAAGGCCTCCAAAAAGAAACCATAAAATAAGGGTAAAAAATAAGGTCCTCACGTGGGCCTGACCGGAAGTGACGTCAAAATCCAAGATGGCGTCAAGTGCCCCCGTTCTACTTACATTTATTTGTATACAAAATTGCTGAAAAAAAGTGCCATCTAACACACTTCTAAAAGTAATTTAGCGGACAGAAAGGTATTTTGCGTCCATAGCAACTGGCCCAAAACTGCATTTTGCGGTTGCTGCGTGGGGTGCACAATAATATTTTGAAGACGGATTCACACAAAAAATATTTTCAACATAATAGCACTTTCGTTTATATTCGAAGTCAATCCTAACTTGCTTAACCTTTGTAAGACAGCTGCGACTATCAGGATTGGCGCTCGCAGTTTTGCGGCCCGATGCAAAAAGTAAACGTCACCCAACAATGAAAAATTTCATCAATTTTTATACTAGAAAGGAAAAAAGGAAAGGAAAGGTCACGTATTTCATTTCTTCCCCAATGGTGGAGGGCAGACTATTTGAGCTTTTCAAGCTCCTTCAGCCACAATCATGTATTTCCAGCATACATACATACATTACGTATATATGCATGGTGGGATTAAGGATGGGTGTGGTCAGGATAGGGTCGGAAGGAACGGAGTTAGGTTTCTGAGGGGGAAAATACTACCTCAGCATTCGCCTAAGTAGCAGCACATGCGCATGAGGAAAACCCCCTCAAAAAAACTCACACCACGTCGATGGTAACAGGAATCGAATTCATTACCTCCCGGATACTAAGCAGGACGTGTCACCACTAGTCTACCAGCTCGGTTAGAAAGGAAGGACGCTAAGCATAAGATAGCTAAATGTTGTATATTTAGGTAATGAGCAGTGTTTAAATTGAACACGACCAGTAATAACAGTACTGTAAGATAAGAGTAGGTGCAATGAGTGTAGGGTTTCTTAATAAAAAATCAGACTATTAATATTGGCTTTCTTACCCTACAATACAACATCACTAGCTGGACTCAACTCTCTTGCGTTGGTATTTTTCTCCTTCCCTTTAACAACCGGCGCAGGTGCTTAACGCCAACTCCACTTAGGGGTAGCGTGCACTGATTGCAATTGTACAACAACAAATCTTAACGTACTTTAACAATGAGTAACATATATATCTATTAAAGAACGTTACATATATTAAACATACTACATACAATAATACAATACTGTGTTTTTTAACTTTTAATTCAGCAAACTTCTGAATAATGTTTTGAAGATTAATTTTCTCTGCTAATTCATGTTCTATAGCTAATGTAGCAATTTAGCCGATTTCTGGTGGTTGTCGAGCATAAGAAAGTTTTAATTACTTTCAATTTATAAAAGATCCTTTCTCCACTTGCTACACTTACCTTAATACCTCAATTGGATTTTGTTTTGCATTTACAAACCCTAAACGTAAATTTTTCAAATCGTGTATGTTGAACAAAAATTGAATATTATTGCTGTAGGTCCTCATCAAATCTAATCTGAATTCTAAAGCATTAATAGCTTGATCTATTCCAAAAAAAAACTATTTTAAATATTAATTTGGGATCAGCGACCGGATCATCATAAGAAAGCTAACAGTTTTTCGCCGAACTCTGTGACGCGAAATCAACTGGGATGTCAACAATGACGGTTAGGTCCTTTGCATGTTATTAAAAACTTCATCCGAACGAAAATCCTTGAAATTTTTTAGTGTTTTATTTGCTCAATAGCAGATGGTAAATCATACTCTTTGGTCTGTAGCACTTTGTTGATCGGATTATTATAATTTAAGATTGTATATCAAATTACAATGGAGCATAAAAACTTAAATTGTTTAATACAGTGGAACAGGCCAGAAGCCTTATCTTTTACAGAAGTGTCTATTTCAGTATCGTCATAAATACTTGAACACTCAGTAGTTTTAGAATTAATCCCTTAACGTATTTTAATAATATGGCCCATCTAAAGGTTGACGAATCAAAAAACAAGTAAATTTTTTGAAGTATATTAAAAAAATTTGCGGCTTCTAAGGACGCCTTTGCTATATCGCTGATGACTATTACATGACAAGCAAAATGCTGATGGATTCATCGCCTTCATTCTAGTTATTCCCCTAATTAATCATATTTCATAATGGCCACGCTGTCGTAAGTATGGCCTCTCATATCCTGCAAATTTAACCCCAATTTTGCAGTTTTCTCAATTATTATGAAAACCTAAAAAGCTTTTAGTAACCTTTATTATAATAGCGTTGAGGTTAGATTTGTCAATCTAACTAACATTGTCATTTGCTCTATGTTACTTACATCAGGAGTATAATCTAGAATAATGAAATGGTATTTGGAATGCTTAATTTCGTCAATAATGTGCGATTTAATATGTGAATGAAAAAAATAAATCAGTTCGTTTTGGCTGTTTTTCCCAAGATAGTGAACTTTAGCTTCCTGTTTTCTAAGCACTCTGCGAACATGCTTTCCATTATTTGATCAAAACTTATCTCTGGTACACCCAATGGCTAAACAATTTTGAGCAATCATTTTTATTGTTGACGCAATACGTAGAAGCACTTCATACCAATAATTGGCTCTGCAGCAATATGCCTTTGTGACTCATTGTCAATAGTTTCAGAAGTTCATAATCGCTGACTAAGTTAAATCCAAGACGCTTGGCGTTGAATATGATTTTTTGATAACGCATGATCGTGCCACTAAGGTGTAAATCCCTCCGTGGAAAGAGAAGTAAAAGGTAACTAAATAGTTAACAGCAAAAACAATACACACGGTTTTTTATAATAGAAGAAACTAACCAGGTGCGTATAATAATGCGCACTGAATTTTCGACCGATGTGATCAACTGGATACGTATAGTCCTTTAATGGTTTAGGTGGCCCCTCTTTTACTAAAAACATCTTTCGGCGTCTGACAAACTAAGTGGTGAAGATCTTGGATCGGAATCTAAAATAACCACAGGTTGCGTATTTTCTTTAGAAGTTCCCGTAGTAGGTTGATATTTACTTGTGTCATTATCGATTACGGTTACCTAATCGATAGTATCCTTGCAATTTGAGTTTGAGTTTGCTTCAGCTTGGAACAACTCTGGGTTGTATACCTCTCTTTTCTTAGTCCCTAGGTAGTTCAGTGAACTTCCAGCCTGTTTATCCAGTTTTAAATGCTTTTCGAGACTTTTCACCAGATAGTTTTTTGCGTCGATCTGACATTCTTTTAATGCTCAATGACCGTACATACTGTTAAAGTCAGAAGCTAAATTATGTGTAACTGTTACTTCATTTCGCACCCTAAATGCAAATAATAAGAGTAGTTTCTATTGTACACGGTAGTCCACCCCAGATAATCTTGTACCTTATCCAGAAACCTGTGGCAGTTACAGAAAAAAGGTAAATGAAAAAGTTAAATGAGAAGTAATTAATTTTCTGTTTTTGTAATTTTTGTGTATAAAGGGTGTTTAGTTTTGCTTGGATTGAAACCAACTTTTTTATTTTAAATGTAATACCCTATACATTATTCGTATTCTGTATTAAATTTGAAATATTTTTTATTAAAATATGTATATCCACATTCCTTATAGTGTTTGAGTATTTATCGTTTAAACTTTTTTGGGAAAATGCAGTATTTAAAAAATTTACGTTGTTGAAGCTGAATTGAATGTGAAATAAATATATTGCTCAATAATCTACGGTGTTGTGAATAATATCACAAATGTCAATTTTCAAACATGAATATCTTATTTATTTTAAATAGACCCTATATATTTCATTTTGTTATGATTCTACTTATATAATAATTTTAATACTTGGATAGGGAAAAACGGCACTATACTCTGTCCTTCTCGAAGTCCAGACCTAACACTTTTGATAATTGTTTGTGGGAGTATATAAAAGAGCAAGTTTACAAGATGAGTTGAAAAGAAGAATACGACAAGTCATCCAAAATGTAAATGGGGCAAACACTGTAAGACACATTATTAGTACACTAGAAACTGTTCATATGACATACAGATCAATGGAAGGCGGTTACGTTAAAAATGTGTTATGAACATACAAATCAGTTATGTTCTGTTATTATGAATGATTCTGTCAGCATGTTGTTCACATTTGGTATATTTCTGAAAGCATCTCTTTCATGCAACAACTATCATCAAAATCTGCTGCTGGAGTAAATTTACAAGGATCGTAACTATTGATTGTTAATGTTATCTGGATACTTGTTTTACTAATATCTGGTGTATTTCTAGAAGCATCTCTTTGAGAATTTTCCTCATTTTCGTGGAAGTATAGTAGAACATCCAATTGCTTGTCGGCGTTCAGCAATGATTTCGTACGGTTTCTTTTCTTATTAAAGACTACACCACTCTGGAAATCCTTTTCAATTCTTGAAAATATTTTCTTAGTCGGTACTCTGTGGTTCATTTACTTTTCTTAGAAACAAAATTGTACTATAAATCAAGGACGTGATTTTATTCGTTTTTAGCGCATTTTTGTGGGTCATACACATTGTGTATCGAAGAGTTCATGTCTTTAATATTAAATAATGTCAAACTAATTATTCAATTAATATTAATTATTAATGCTTCGATTGTTGTACTTTCTATTTCAATATCACATTTAATGGTAAGTAAGCTAGAAAAGTGCACGAAAATTGTCAATAACTTCAAAACTACACATTTTCCAAATCTGACATATATACATGAAATGATCGACATTCGCATGTGGAATTATAACAAAATAAAATATATAGGGAGTTCTATTCAAAATAGATAAGATATTCATGTTTGAAAATTGACATTTTGCCATACTATTTACAACACCCTGTAGATTATTACAATAAATTTACTAAAAATATTAGTACAACTCTTCGTTGATTGATATGTAAATTTATATATATATATATATATATATATATATATATATATATATATATATATATATATATATATAATATGTATCTGACTAATATTAATAATATATATAATATATAGATAAATTTTGTGAGTCTTGATAAAGGAATAAATTAAGCTCGACTCAGCAACATAATTATTATTTCTGGCTTATCTTGACTGCAAATTGCTAGAATAGAATATGCTAATATATAGGGCATCACATTTAAAATAAAAGCATTGGTTTCAATCAAACAAATTGAACATGTAACAGAATATTACAAAACAAAGATTCATTATTTCCCATTTAACTTATGTATTTAAGTTTTTCTGTAACTCATCTTGGGTGGACCCTGCAATGAGTTCGTGAACCATAAAGAAAATCACTCAAGGAGATAATTTTTCATTGAGGTGATATTATATATACAATTGAGAATGGAGAATAAATATCTGAATATTTTTGAAATACAGGAAATTACAGTAGAAAAGTGCTTGCATAGTGCACGGTGAGCACTAAAAAAAGTTCCTGGAACTTAGGTCTGCAACGTTCGTTTAAAGATATAGGGTTAAGTTTAATTATTTTTGTTTTACTTTTACAATGATGTATAGGGACGAAATTTTGTATACAGGCTTTTTATCACGCAGAATTAAATATGACCTTAGTTCCTTATTATTGATAGAGAACACAGGTTTCCATCTTGTTTGAATCGGTCCTAACTTTTGTCTTACATGTTCATTTTCGACTAGAAAATTTGTTTCCCATCTTTTCTGATTCAGAAAGGTATACCTTATTGAAGTCGCTGGACCAAGTTAGAAATGCATCCGATGCAATTATCCAAAGCAACTTATTTGCAAAATCGTAATTAGAAGTTACCAATATGAGTTTCATAATGTGTGGTATAATTGTAAATTCTTTTGCCATTTCAATTGCCAATCGATTGACAGGTGAACTGTAATCTTAATAAAATATTATAGATGTCCATTGTATTATTGGAATGCTGCATTGCGCTCACTTTTCATTGCAAAATTTGGAATTGAAATACGTGGATTGGTCGAGGGCCTGTAGCTTCTAGTCGATCTTGATCCTATCGATTTCATTTTGATTCAAGAAATGATGTTTATTCTGTAAATACATAGAAGAGCAACTATGGATAAATTATGGAATCCAGATAGATTCCAAACAGAATATTTCAAAACCGTCTGAAGAAGAATTGAAATGTATTCAAGTACAAGGACAACAATTTGAACATCTTCAAATTTTATCTTTTAATCATCCATTAAAATTTAATTGTTGAAGTTTATGCCGTTGTTTGCAAATAAGTTACTTTGGCGCTTTTGATAATTTATATGCATTGTTCTTAAACCGTGGTCCTAGACTTCAAAGACTTTCGAAGCAGAAAGATAACAAATTTCAGTCGAAAATGACATACAGTGTAAGAAAAGTTAGGACCGATTCAAACAAGATGAAACTGCACTGTGCATGGAATTTTTCTGTCACTATATATATATATATATATATATATATATTCAAAAATTTCTAAATTACAGAACGAATATGCTATAATATAGGGCATTATTAAAATAAAATGTTCAATCAAACAAATCACTAGACAAATTACAAACAAAATTCATTATTTCCCATTTAACTTATGTATTTAAGTTTTTTCTGTAACTGCCACAGGTTTCGATATAAGGTACAGGATCATCTTGGGTGGACCACCCTGTACAATGAGTTCGTGAACCATAAAGAAAAACACTCAAGGAGATAATTTTTCTATTTGAGGTGATTATTTACTTCTTTACAATCTTGAGAATGGAGGAAATAAATTCTGAATATTTTTTGAAATACAGGAAATTACAGTAGTAGTCGCGTTGTTACGTGTGCGGGGATGTCTCACCCGTTGAGAATTCTGTCACGCGTCAATAATACTTTCAGATCAAAATTCACTTACCAATCAATACACATTATAAATTAAACATTTTCTATATCCGTAAACAAAGAATGTGCCACTTAGAATTTTAAATTTTGCTGAAAGTTTAAAAGAAATACAAAAATGGACTTCACCCAGAAAAATTACAATAATAAAAATAAGATTATACTTTAGTCATTAATTGGAAATACGTTTTAGAGCAACCCATAAACTCTTAGTTGGTATCAATTGATTCGAAAAAACTACCCATAAAATAATTATAGTAACTTACCTCAAAAATTAATTATTCGTGCTTCTCTAGAACACAGCAACTACATAAATAAAGCATAAATAAGTCTTCGTCGTTGCTTTTATAATAGAGATATGAAAAATATGTCGAAACTTGTAAAATCTGCGCGCGCGATAACCGTTATGGTCTGTTTTTCAGCGACAGAAATGTAATAATTATAAAAGTTCGTACCTGTTGCGTTTTTAAAGGGTAGAGCACAGATTTTTACAATAACGAAATAATGTATATTTCTTGAATAGTCCATAATACAACAGCTAACAAGTTGGTAATAGAACGGTAATAGAAGATGCATCACAGATTACTGAATGAAATGAAATGGACCTATAACCTTTTATTTTATTTTTTTTTATTACATTGGATCAACAATTTCTGACATACTTAGTATTTTATACAAATCAGTTATTTTCCAACTTCCATGTATCCCAAGTATACCTATATATTCTTTTAAGCTTAAGAAAATTATAGAGCAAAAATATGCATCCTGACAGTCAAAATGCCGCCACTAAAGTTTGCCGCGCTGTGCAAAGGCACGGTTGCACCATACTTGCCATTTTGCTTAACCTATTTGCAGCCATGTTCCATTTTTTGAACACTTGTTAGTTTCGCGATCGTCTATAAAATGACGCGAATACCGTGATTGTAGATTGTCGTCACTCCATATTGGTATATTCAGTTTTTTTTATTGAAACAGTGACTGTGTAATAATAATAATTGTTGGGTGTATAGGTTGTTGTTAATAATTTCACCTCTACTATTACTTATACTTCTAATAATAAATGGAAGATTTTGTGCCTTCAGCTCAGTCGGCGATTAAACGGGCCATGTTCTTAAAATTTGATTTGCTTTAATTAGAAAATGTGTGTGTGGTTAGATATGTTCGCTTTACAAAAAAAGGTGTTGCTTCAATCTGTAAATAAATGTTAAAATACCTCGGACACCAACTTATTTTATGGAAAACGAGTAAACCGTAAATGTAATAAATGTAAAATTGGGAACAATAACAAGGTTTATTATAAAAATCTTTAAGTCAAGTTATAAAGTAGAAAATCTAAATATTAATGTTAGTAAATCTGAATTAACTTAAGAATACTTTATAAACTAATGATTAGAAACGAAATACCTGTACTACTTTTAAATTTTCGTTGTCACTGGTATACTGTTACTGATAACAAAATTCTGACGAGTACACGCTTTCCAATTTGCTTGTGCAATTAATCTTGAAATGGAAATATAACAGGGTTTTGATATTCGTTTATCCCAAATAAGTAAATTCCTTTAAAAAACAGCCAAACTTGGTTGATTTAAACGGGTTAATGTACCATTTATTTATAATTCTTGTGCATAGCAACAAACTTCTACTGAGTCGTCCTCGTTAAATTGAAACGTAACAGTACAATGAAATTACGTAAAAGGAAAATTTAACGTTACAAAAAAGAAAAAAAAGTGCCTAAAAAAGGGTAAATATATCAAACAATGAAAAATTGGTTTAATTAGCTCTTACCGTAAAAATCTACGACACTTTTGATAAAAATATTCAAGAGCAAATATGTATGTTTCTTGGTTCATTATCGTACAACAACGACCTCAAAAAAGGTGTCTGTTGCACGAACTCAATGTGAAAACGGAATGCGCGTACAAGCTCCACTTTAAAATATTTAAACGCATGCTTTCCAGCCACTAAGGTATGCAATTCACATGACACAAAAATGTACGAAGTTGCGTAAATTATTTAAAATTTCAACACAACTTAAAAGGTTTGTTACAACTGTTTCTGGTTATAATAACATAAACTATCACAAACAAGTTCATGTGTGTTTTAAGTACCTCTTGTTGTTAAACAAATAGTGGTGTTGAATTCTAAAGAAATTTCCAAACCTAAGCAACCCGTAAGTACAATTAAAACACTTCTATTTCTGTTTGTTGAACACAATATTTGTATGCTCCAATATTGGAACATGGCTACATCTATTACACTTTCATATATTTTTTTGGTTGTTCTGAGACCCAGGAAACATTTGCGAACGCGATGTCTAGAAATAATTTCAGAGAAATTTCGAAAAATTTGCATTTCATTACCAACGCCGACTTACCTCCAAATAACGAATTTGATAAAATAAGACCGTTAATATTTATTTTAAATGTTGTATTTATACAATACATACTATGTTATAAAAGTGAAGTACCAGTGGCGGTTGATTAGTTAATGGTGCCGCACTACAGTAACCATAGTTGCTTGCAACGAATTCAATGCAAATCCATAAGATACAGCTTCAAATTTTGTTCTCATTATCTATGAAATGGTTTACCTTGTCAATGCTGAACCCTATCAAAGGAAGACAGTGACCAGGGTGGAAGCATCTATTCTAACGATATTTGCAGAGAGATTGAAACAACAATTTCCAGATTATAATCATAACAATAATCATAATTGTAAACATTTGTTAATAATTTCTTCACGAGGCTGCCATTGATAAGAAAAATAAGTGCAATGGATTATGGGTATACTGGTATTATTAGATAGAACAAACGTTAAACAGAAGTGCAATGGAGAAATCAGTCAGGTGTGCAGTAGACTCGTATAAATTCTACAAAGAATGTAACTGTTATTTAATGGAAAGGTTATTTTATGGGATACAATCCACAAAGGCAGCTCGTCGCTATTCTCCCGCAGAAAAAAATTGTATTACAGTAGAAATCCTCTATGAAATCGACCAGTATAATATTTATACGGGCGGTACAGATCTAATGGACAGAAATATTTCAAATTATCGTCCCAAACTGAGTAACAACAAATGTTGATGGCAGATTTTTGTGCGTGTTTTATGTGCATAGGTTTCTAATGCCTGGACTTTACATAAAATTTGGAAAGATCACAGGAAAAGCCAGCCAGTACTGATGAGTTTGTAAGGAATTCGCGACCCTTTGGTATACTGGAATTTATAAGAAAAATTGTGTCGACATATTCACTTCTGCGTCGGCAACCAGGGAAGATAATCTCAAGTGCATTGTTTCTAAACATTTCAGAATCAGTTTCAACAAATGTGTCAGTTCTTCATTACCCAGACAACGTGAAGCAAAGTAGGTGCAACGTACGTAAAAAAAATATGTTTTGGGTACGGTATGTGTAAAATCAATATGTAACTGTTCAATTGCTTAAAAAACTTCCATGAAACTGCTGATACCTAAAGATCTGTTTCTAAAACAGTTTTTAAAACGGCCGCTTTTATGTGTTGGTAGGAATTAATAATAGTAAAATAAAAATCTTGTTCAGGTATTGTCTTGTATTATTTGAAGCCAAGTTGTAATAATGGAATAATTTTTTTCTGGTACTGCGTTCTTGAACAAAAGATGAGTTTTTTAAAATCATTTATCGATAGCTTACGTACCTAAACTAAAGCCATAACTCCACAAAAGTTGTAGAAAGTAGTTTGGCAGTGAAGGGGTTAAGACAAATAAGAAAGTGTATTCATTCGAAATTTCTAACCTAAACACATGATTAACGTTCAATAACCCCACTGTGGAAACCAGATTTCACACTTTACATTACCAATAATCGTGAAAAGTTGAAAGTGGTCTTTATGTTGATCACCGCACATTAGTATTATTGCACTGGAATTGACCGCGGTTAAAATTGTTACCGTTTTTTACACTGTTATGGTGGGACTTTTGAGATCAGTAATATGTTACGCAATTTATATGATGTTACGGGCAAGACACGCACTATAACATCAGCTTGTAAAGGTAAAGTTCATGTTACCGACATAGCTCAGTGGTATGGGCGGGTTTTCACTCGTCACTTTAAAAGGGCACTCGACACAGCTCAACAAAGTCAAAATAGGAAAAAATATGTCAAAAATTAAATAAATATGGCAAAATTAAAGAGTTACTACAATGTTTTAGTAATTTTCACCCTAAATTATGATTTACTATTGGATTGGAAAAAAATAAGAAAATGTCATTTTTAGACTTGTTATAAGAGATGGAAATTCTTTGAAATTTGATTGGTGTAATAAACCCACACATAGTTGGACATACCTGCATTTTCATTCTGATCATCTTTATAATACAAAAATTAATGTAATTGGTAACATCGTTGATACATACCTACACCTTTCGGATCCAAATTTTAGACAAAACCAACTTAAACAAATTGTTTGCGCTTTTGTAAATAATAGTTACCCCAGATCTTTAGTTTTAAACATATTAAAAAAAGAGTTAGTAGATTCTACAACAATTATAAAAACATTGACATACCTAATCAAAATTTCAAATACAATTCAATACCTTATTCAAACAAAAAATCAATGTTATTTAAAAATTTAACTAAATTTGATCTAAAACCTGTGTTTGAATCACAGAATGATAACTCTCTCTTATTTTCTAAACTAAAATCTTCAATGCCTAAAGAACAACCCACAAATACGATTTACAAAATTCCATGTAACAATTGCCAAAAAAATTATATTGGTACTTCCATGTAATCATTAAAGAATCGTTTAGTTCAACATAAATCTAATGCAAGAGTGAAACCAAAAAGTACCGCTTTGGCTAGACGTGTAATTGACTATAAACACAATTTTGATTATCATAAAACCGAAATTCTATGTATTGAACCAAATTATGAAAAACGTTTATTATTGGAAAAGTTATATGTCAAAATTACCGAAAAAAGATACCTGGATAATTTTTCATCAACATACGACATTATAGGTATATGTAATTTGTCAAATTTAATTTTAATACCAATTTGTCTATCACTGACGATGACATCAACCGATGTGTTTTAAAAAATTTAAAAAATAGATATTATATATATATATATATATATATATATATATATATATATATATACACATATACAGGGTGTCTAGAATCCAGCCACGTTCTGTGGCTATCTTTGTTATTATAAGAGATACAGAGTTGGTTAAATTAGCAAAGTTGGGCAGAATTACATGATAATTCTAATACCGATAAGAAAATTCAACATTGTTGTCAACTTTCTAAGATATCTGAAAATAACTAAAAATCGTCCAAATCTTCAATCGGCTATATCTTTTTTAATATTCAAAATAAGAAAAAGTTATAACGGAGACTTTTGATAGCTATTTTTACGCAAAATTGGAAAATGCGAATAAAAATTTTGTTCATAATGAGATTTTTTCTTATATCTTCTCAATATTTGCGCTATTAACACTATGTTTTGTTTTAGTTCTTTCAATTTCCCATTTCCTATATTTGTCGAGTTACTATATAGCACGGTAATTCTATGTTTTTCCGACATTCAAATTAATAACGTTTTGAAACTTTGGTGTGGTGTTCTAAACTCGCAACTCTCACTCTCCTCCATCTGTCGCTACACCCCCCTGCACTGTGAAATGTGTTCCCTTTACCGGTTTTTTCACTTTTTTTCGAAAACTATCATAGATACAAAGAAAGTGTTAAAATTTAAAATTGATCCTCATTACATTCTAAACAAAATAAGTCCTAAATCTTATTTTGATAGGCTTGACGATTTTGAAGTTGTAGCTAGTTCAAGAAAATAAATTAATGTTTAAGGTATCGAGTTGAATATCATTTATCATCAGATGAACGACAAAGTAAGTGTAGTTATTGGAATGTAACGAATAAAAAGCTATAGAATAATTAAATAAAATAAAAATATAACGCTAGAATAAATTTCGCTAACAGTATCGATTTGCGCATGAGTGGCGTTTTTGTTATTGAAGGTGCACATGAAGCCCTGTAAAACTTTTTTTGTTGAATAGTTGAATAGCTTGTATTTTGCCTTTTCAGAAAAATGATGAAGTTGTGTCACATCCAGTCATGGCGTGAAGGAAGAGAATAGAATCTTCGCTTCTTTGAATCAATCCAACATTAGCAGATCTTGAACTGTACAGTTTACTTTTAACTGTACCTTTCAACAGGTTCAGCAGGAGTCAAAGCTAGTGAAAGAAGCAAAAAATCGACACCTTGCCCAAAAACCTCGGCAATTTGATTTCTTGCGGACTCTTTAATTGCCGTTTGAATGATGATAACATCTGCATCGTCATTAGCAAATATTGTAGGTATTCCTTCGTTCTTAAGTCTGTTGGCCAGTTGAACAATGAGCCTTTGCTTATTACTCAAATTACTCAACAGACTTTGTTTCGGATAGGAAAGTTGTGTTCTTTCATTGAACTATATTTCTGGTAACTTTTCTCTCTTAGAAGGAGTGACTTTCTCAATATTCCTACCTCTCGTATACTCCCTCCTGCATTTCGTATGTATTACCACATTTGATAATCCCTCAAGACTCACGTGTTTTCCATCTTTTCTTCGTTTGCTTGCGCTTATTAATGTTGAACATCCCTTTTCAACATTGACAGTTTCACCATTATATAACGATAAGTTGCATAAAAGAAAATGTTTATCATAATATGACATGTTTCAATAATGAACTTCGCTAGAACAAAACGGAAATATTCGGAACACACCCATAAAACGCGTTAGGTACGTAACCCTACTATACTACACACACTTCTAATCGCAACGATAGCCAGCGGCCAACTGGGAGGAGCGGGGAAATACCAAGCGTGGCCGCTCTTTTATTTGTACAACAAACGGAAGTCGGCGAGGTGGCGCAACAGTCAGAATAATAATCATATACCGCCCTCATTCCATCTTGAGACTGCATTTGCGTATCATGCATTATTTATCAATGACCTGGCAACGTCGTGTACGTTTACACGCCGTTCCGTTACAGTTTCCGCCAGAATATAATTCATCACTTTCATAGTGGATAAGCGAATTAGAGATGAGATTTGTTACAAAGTGATATGCCATGTTATTATACCTAAATCAAACTGCTCTAGAGTTATTTTCAAAAAACGGAAAATTTTAATTCTTTAGCCATTATTTCGAGAATGCTATGAATGGTTGCTATAGGTACGAGAAATAATTTTTCAAATGTCAAGTTTTTAATGTTTGTCACTTAGTACTTATCTCTTAAATGCTTTGATATTATTCCTAAAATAATGTTTATACAAATGAAATTTTTAATTTATTTTTTATACACGGAAAATGCGTCAAGGTCCTTAGTAGAACTGTTCACATTTACTTTTTTTAATTCTTAATTAATGTAAAAAACTAGAAAAAAATTATAATAAATGTTCGAAATAATGGCCGTTCGCATTCAAGCCTGATGTTAAGCGTAAAGAAACACACTCCAGTACTGCTGCTCGTGCTTTTTCAGGGGAGAGAGCTTGCTGAGTGCTGCTCGCACGCGTACCTCTAACTCCTCCCTCGTGTTCACCGGTGTCTGGTATGCTTGATATGTCCCCAAAGGTGGAAGTCCAAAGGTGTTAAATCTGGAGATCTTGCAGATCAGTTTCACGATCCTAACCGCCTTATCCACCTGTCTTCGAACATTAAGGTGAGTTTTTGGGATATTTCCTGGGTATAATGAGCTGGTGCTTCATCCAACAGATACCAACAACCTCTTCACAGGTTCAAAGGCAGATTGTCAAGAAAATCTACCACCACGGTCCGTAATAAATTGAGACACGCCGTCATAGATGATGTAAGAGAACCTATCCTCCATCATAAGGCAAAAGATATTGAAACTAAATCTGACCTAATAGTTCCATTCTCGCATCTAATGCGTATTGGCTGAAACCCAGACATGGTTGTTATGCCTGTTAAAAATTCCTTCACGCGAAATCTTAGAGTCGTCAGTCCAGATAATTTTTCTCACAAAATTCTCTTCCTTTTGTTTTCGAAGATATAGTATCTGATACAAGTTAACTCTGTCGTTGGGGTCTTGAGGATGAACGTGTTGTATTAACGAGAATTTGTAGTCATGGAAGTGATGCTTCTTCAAAATCCTCTGTATTGAACACCTACTGATTCTCAGATCTTCTTCGCAGCACGAACTGAGTCGTTAGAATTGCCCTCGAAATAAGCCAAGGTATTCAACTCGCGCTCTTCATCATCAACTACAGCTTTTGCTCGATTTAACACTTGACCAATTCGTCCAAAGCGCACAAAATTTGCTTCTATTCATCTAAATTTACATTTTGTCATCGGAGTTAAACGTGGATAGTAGATACTTCACAGGGTATCTCGCTTACAAGCTGCAATTCTCTCGCTTTAACTTACAGGAGATAGCAAACAAGGAGATGGACTTTACCGTACAGGGCAGGTAAGTTGTTGAACAGGCGAATGTCACAAACAGAAATCAAAGTCCATTTTCGAGCACAGTCACAGAGCCGGGAGAAAAACAGTACAGAAATAAAGCTAAATCGCGTTGTCTATATCGCGTTTGTCTCGTTCGACAAAGATTATATCCTTGTGTGAGCGAGATACCCTATAAAGTATCTTGCTGGTGTGGTGTTCTAAAGGATTATTCGTCCCGTACCACGTTTATCAATAATTCCTTAGAATTTTTGTGGTGTACCTTAGGTTATTATACCTTTTTAGATAGCTAAGAAACCATATATATTTTTAAACACATCTGCAAGTATATTTTCATAGAGTATTTTATCAACATCTTTATTTAAACACGCAGAACAAATTTTTTTATGTTTTTTGTTAAAAAAGCCATTCCTTAGATTTGTTTACAGTGATATACCTTTTTATTGATGAGAATTATCGATTGACTCATCCTCTCCACAAAACACTAAAAAATGCACATCAAAAGGCTCAAATTAAAATGACAAGGATGGCATTTTTAAAGAAAAATTAAAATTTCAATACTTCGAAATTGGTTAACTTTTAGATATAGCATTATATGGCCAAATCCGTTTCTTATGACTTCCTCTCCTTAACGGATCTAGGTCCACTTATCCTGTAACCCTGTATATATATATATATATATATATATATATATATATATATATATATATATATATATATATATATATATATACAGGAATGGAAAAATATTATCGCGGGTCTGACCTATAATAATTAAAACAAAGATAGTATAATCAGTTCACGTGCTAAGTGTGATAGAATACACAACAAACTAAAAGCGCTGATGCAATACATGCGTGTTTTGAGTACGCTAGCATCAATGCCATTTTTAATTGCTACTGTCAACGAGAATTGAAAATCAGTGTTTTTGCAAGTCCAACACAATATTCATGTATTACACTGAAGAAAAGTAGAGATTATTAAGTGGTATTATTCAGAAAGCACTGCACAAGAAATAATGGGCAGGTTTGCTTTTTCCTTTGAAAACAGGCCAATGCCAACGGAAAGTACGATTATGCGTACTGTTTGTAAATTTGAAAGATGTGGATGTTTAAATAATTGTAGAAAATGCAGTAGCATTGATGGTAATGATGGTGAGCATCCTGGTCGTAACTTAAATGAAGAGCGCGAACTCCAAGAAATTGCGGTGTGTAGTTTAGCAGAAACCAATTTCCCGTGAAATTGTACAAAAATTGCTGAAGAAATTTTTCCATACCTGTGTATATATATATATATATATATATATATATATATATATATATATATATATATATATATATATATATATATATATATATATATATATATATATATATATATATATATATATACAGGGTTGCAGGATAAGTCGACCTAGATCCGTTAAGGAGAGGAAGTCATAAGAAACGGATTTGGACATATAATGCTATATCTAAAAGTTAACCATTTTCGAAGTATTGACATTTTAATTTTTCATTAAATATACCACCCTTATCATTTTAATTTGAGTCTTTTGATGTGGATTTTTTAGTGTTTTGTGGAGAGGGTGAGTCAATCGATAATTCTCATCAATAAAAAGGCGCTGCAAACAAATCTAAGGCATGGCTTTTTTAACAAAAAACATAAAAAAAATTTGTGCTGCGTGTTTAAATAAAGATATAGATAAAATACTCTAGAAAATGTACTTGCAGATGTATATATATATGGTTTCTTAGCTATCTAAAAAGGTATAATAACCTAAGGTACACCACAAAAATTCTAAAGAATTATTGATAAACGTGATACGGGACGAATAATCCTTTAGAACACCACACCAGCGAGATACTTTATAGGGTATCTCGCACAAGGATATAATCTTTGCCGAACGAGGCAAACGCGACATAGACAACGCGATTTAGTTTTATTTCTGGGCTGCTTTTCTCCCGGCTCTGTGACTGTGCTCGAGAATGGACTTTGATTTCTGTTTGTGACATTCGCCTGTTCAACAACTTACCTGCCCTGTACGGCAAAGTCCATCTCCTTGTTTGCTATCTCCTGTAGGTTAAAGCGAGAAGATTCCAGCTTGTAAGCGAGATATCCTGTGAAGTATCTACTATCCACGTTTAACTCCGATGACAAAATGTAAATTTAGATTAATAAAAGCAAATTTTGTGCGCTTTGGACGAATTGGTCAAGTGTTAAATCGAGCAAAAGCTGGAGTTGATGATGAAGAGCGCGCGTTAAATACCTTGGCTTATTGCGAGGGCAATTCCATCGACTCAGTTCGTGCTGCCGAAGTAGATCTGGGAATCAGTAGGTATTCAATGCAGAGGATTTTGAAGAAGCATCACTTCCATGACTACAAATTGTCGTTAATACAACACCTTCATCCTCAAGACCCCAACGACAGAGTTAACTTGTATGAGATACTATATCTTCGAAGACAAGAGGAAGAAAATTTTGTGAGAAAGGAAGAACTATATTAATTCCAAAATCAACAGACACAACGGAACCCAAAAATTATACCGCTTGTCCTGTCTTAAACCCGAACATAGGGATTTAAAATTGTAATGAACGTTTTTGCAGATTCCTGCAACACTAAATAAGTAATTGGCGATTTTTAAATAAATAACTACTGCAATGAAGAAGGAATTTTCAAAAAAGTTAAATGGTATGAATAAAAAATTAAAAGTAATTAAGACAAAAAATGCAATTATGTAGTTTAAAATACTAAATTATAAAATTAGAGTTTTAAACCTTTACTGTAAAATTTAAAGAAAGCTAAGGAAAAATAAAATTACAATAAATATTCAAACAAATCCCCGTTTTGAAACAAACAATACCCCAATATATTATAATAACTTCTTCTAAAGTTAGCCAATTGTCTTTCGGTAATTAACCAGCACTCGTTTTCTATTGCTTCCCTCAAAGAATTGAGATCTGGGTGGCGCCTTTAATAAATTTTGTTTTGAAGGTGGCCCCATAAGAAGTCGTAAGGGGGGCTAAATCATGAAATCTGGCAGGCCAATTTATAGCACCGCCTCTACCTATCCAACAATTTGGAAACGAATCATTTAAAAAATTTCTAGTATCTAAACCAAAATGTACAGGATAACCGTCTTGTTGAAACCAGATCTCCTGATTTTCTCTTGCAACTTCTTCTAATGCGGGCCCAACTTTGGTCAATAATAATTCTAAATAAGTTCCCGAATTTAAATTTCCTTCGATTTCAAACGCATCAATAATATCATTGTTAAAAATCCCATCCCAAATATTACTTTTTTGAACATTTAGTTCGTTATTGAGTGTTAAGGTACACTCGTCTGTAAAACAAGGTGTAGACAAAAAGTAACGATTAGTATTAGAATTTTCACAGTATACACAATTCTGCACTCCTCGTCAAAATCGAGAATCTCCTGATGATACTGGACCTTGTAGGGATGATATTTGTGCTTCCTAAATATGTCCCATATCCGTATTTTAGATAAACCTACTTCAACAGCAATCTGTCTGAAATTAATGGTCGGGAACAAGTTTACCGTCGACAAAACATGTTCTTCAGTGGGATCAACTAATTTTATTTGTTGGTTTCTTGCGATATAATTATTTTTAATTTTAGTGCTTTAACGATAAAAAAATGTAATTTAATCTTTGAAATTTCTGCACATAATGGTGAATGGTACTTAAAGACGGTATTAAAGTTAACGGCAAACAAATCTCTAACCCTACGTAAGCTAACACCACTGTGAAAGGTTTTTGTCATGAAAATTCTTTCTTCATTGCAGTAGTTATTCATTTTAAAGTTAATAACATGGACGACAATAATACTATCTTCTTTGTCTTTCTTTAGATTTTACAATAAAGTTTTAAAACTATAATTTTGTTATTTAGTATTCTAAACCACATAATCGCGTCTTTTATATTTATAACTATGCGTACACGGTGCGCGTTGCTGCGCCGAAAGATTTATTATGAGGGCCCTGGAGTGTCGATATTTAAAAAAATTTTTGTGACAGAAACCTTTGAGGGAGTGTATTCAACAACTTTCCAAAGTTTCATGGCTATCGGATGAATGGTGTAGTATGCATATAACCTTCGCGCAAGTGCAAGCAATAATTTATCAAAGATTTATCGCAGTCTATAAACGGCACGGCTTCGCATAAAATACAAACAGATAAACATTCATTTTTATACGTACAGGGTGTTTGTAAAGTAAGTCCGAAAGATTTTAAGGGGGTGATTTCCGAAGTCATTTTGTGAAAAAAAGTTTCTATAAATGTAGTTCGAAATATGATTCGTTTTCGAGTTACAGAGTGTTTAAGTTTTAATTTTTTATTTATTTTTATTAATTATTTCAGAGTTTTAAAGATATTAATTCGAAATTTGCGTACGGTTTGTAGGGATAAATGTACATGGTTTGGCGTTCGTGCGAGAATTCCACAACCTTTTTAATAAAAAAGAATGGTGCGCCACTGAATTTTTCCCGTTTTGATATTTTTGTAGAAATTCACCATCAATCCTGAATTAAATTGGTATCTTGAATTTTTTTCGCAGGACGCACCGTTTTTGAGCAAAAGATAAAACATTTTTTATTGCGTATTGTGTATTTTTAATTTGTATTGATACATTACCTAGTAGGTATTTGTAAATAAGTGCGAAAATTTTAGGGGGTGGTTGCCGAAGTTATTTCGTGAAAAAAATTGCCTATAAACGTAGGTCGAAAGATGCTTCATTTCCAAGATACACAGTGTTTAAATTATAATTTTTATTAATTATTTCAAGGAGTTTTAAAGATATTGACTCGAAATTTGCAAAACGCTTTGAGTACGTTGCTGTCAATATTTCAATTTTTTTTTATTATGTAATACAAAATATCAAATACACATATACAGTATGCGCCAAAAGATACAGTACTGAAAAGCTATGTTACAGTTATTGTTATTATTTAGTTATCGGGATGATACTGTAAATGTTCAAAATGTGCTCCGTTGCGCTGTATACTGTGTTCATAACGATCACCCAGATTTTGAAACATATTTTGGAACAGAGTCCTGAAAAACGAGACGATCTTCTGACGTAATGCAGGCACAGTTTTGGGTGGATCCGGATAGCTGAAAATTTTCTCCTTTAACATTCTCTATACATAAACATCAGGTGGTGTCAAATCGGGAGAATGTGAAGGGTGGAGAACTCAGTCCTACGGGAAATGATTCGTCCTCGAAAGGTCAGAACTCATGCACAATATTCAATATTTTAAACAATCGTCGAAGTGAAGTATTGCTGATGTTTAATTTCAGGGATGTTCACCGAAGACTTCGCTTTGGTGACTGCAACACCGGATTAAGGACACGTTTATGATTTTCACTTGTGGACACAGCTACTGGCGTACCAGACCTTCCCTTCCGTTGACGAAATTTTGTAACGATAGATAAAATAACCGTGTTGCTTGGTGCCGACTTATTAAAGTGTTCACGATATTGTTCCGGCACTAATTTTAAACTCGGCTCGCCTTGATAATCATTTCCGTGCGAGCGAAAATAATATTCCACTATGAACACTTTTTCCTCCGTCGCGAGACTCATTGTCACTGCCAACCACAGAGCACAACGTTCGTTACACAACTAACCATACAAAATGACGCACATGCGGGCTGCGCGAAAGCCAGTACTGTATATTTTGGCGCATATCGTATAAAAATATACAATTGCAATAAAAAATGTTTTATTTTTTGCTCAAAAACGGTGCGCCCAGCGAAAAGAAATCAAGAGACCAATTTAGTTCAGAATTGATGGGGCATTTCTATAAAAAATATCAAACGGGAAAAGTCAGTGGCGCACCATTTTTTTTAATTAAAAAAGGTTATGGATTCTTTCACAAACGTCACTGATGCAAGTCGAAATATTCAAATCACCCCAAAAATGCACATTTGTCCCTCCAAAGCGTTTTGCAGATTTCGAGTCAATATATTTAAAACTCTTTTAGTAACTTTTTTCACAAAAAAATTTCGGCAATCACTCCCTGAAACCTTTCGCACTTATTTACAAACACCCTGTATATTAAATAAGTTCATTACGAAAATAGGCAACATTGTAAGATTCTATGTCAGATAGAGGTTAATAGACATCTAGATGATAACTTAAAAAAAATTCCAAAGCCACCCGTTTCTGTGAAAATATCTATAATACAGTTTAAACATTTTCAATCATATTTATTTAATTTGTAGACTTATTTCTCCTTATCTTAAGAAACTTGCATAGAAGATAATTAATGTATATGATTAAGGTCTATATATTTTTAATAACATACGTTTGACACATACGGTTGTCTTCTGAAATATTAATCAATATTAACGTCGAAAACAGCTCCTGAATAAACACCCCTTAAATCCGTATATTTTAGAATTTCTTCCACTAAATCTACGCGACGTATCCAGGAGAATTGCACAGAAGATAAGCTTAAATGTATATGATTCAAGGTCTATATATTGGTATTTTCATATCTTTGAAGTTATCATGGTTGTTTCTGAAATATTTACATAAACGTCGAAAACAGCTCCTACAAACCCCCTTTCCGTAATTGACATTTCTTCGCAAAATCTACATCAGTTCACAGGCACACGCAACAAAACAAGCTTACACGTAAAATTCGCAAGCACTGCATTTTCATTCTGGAGTTATCATGATTACATAACATCACGCGCATCACACGCACACACCACACACGCACACACGCACACACGCACACACGCACACACGCACGACACGCACACACAGACACACACACCACACACACCACGCACGCACGCACGCACGCACGCACGCACACACGCACGACACACACGCACGTACGCGCGCACACGCGCACACGCACACACGCACGCACACGCACACGCACGCACGCACGCACACACGCACGCACACGCACACGCACACGCACACGCACGCGCACACACACGCACACCACACACACACACACATACACAGACACAGACACACACACACACACACACATGCGCGCGCGCACGCACGCATTCACGCACACACGCACGTACCCACCTAACCAACCACCCACCCACCCGTTATGCATGGTTAACGTTGGGAGATAGATAAACTGAAAGGGAGTCTAAATGTAACAATCCTAGACCAAGCAGTAGCTACAAGATATCAAAGAAATAAGATTCAACACAAGACCACCAATAAAAATGTAGAATTTGCAAGGATCAAACTGAAACAATCTGGCATGTAATGGTTTCATGTATAGTATTATCAGAAAGAGAATATATTGAAAGGGATAATCGAGTATGTACTCAGATACATTTTTACTTATGTTTGGAGATATTAAAATTAGAACGAGGAATCATACCTATTTGATAAATGTCGCAATATCAATAGATCAAAATATAGTTAAAAAAAAACTGAAAAAATGTTGAAGTACGAAGACCTAACGATTGAAATCTATAGAATGTAGAACACAAAAACAACTATAATGCCAATCATTATTGGAGCTACTGGGTATGTAACAACAAGTTACAAAGATTATGTGTTGAAATTAACTGGTACACATAAACCTAGTACGTTGAAGAAAACGGTCATATTAGAGATATCACGTACAGTAAGAAAAGTTCTTTCCTAAATGGATGTATGGGTATGTACCTGAGGTATACGCTTGGTAAAGAACTGGATACAGTAAACCAAACCGCAGAATGTATAAAGTCATAGATTTTTAGTTTATGATTAATTATTATTAAGTGTTCATTCCATGTTTTAATATTACTTGTTAATGTTTCGTAATACAAGAATCTGTGGGCGTTGAAATAAAGAAATAATAATATTAATAAAAATAATATGCTAGAAACATAGCTAAAGTATTTGATTTCCTCCCTTTGGAAATGTTTATTTTCAGTGTTATTCTACTCTCCGTGGATTTCTTGAGCACACACTAAATCAAAAACAAATTTGAACGGATTACAAAGCTGCTTGCCCTCTCAATGTTTAATAAATAAATAATTGGGTAACAATTTATTAAGCGCGTGTAAATGCGTTCTTTTTACTTCATATCAATGTGTATTTTATAATTTAGTACTCAATAATCTATTTTTAATGATATTATTACTCAGAAATTACACATTCTATTTAAAATGGTTTATTTATATTGTGAAATTCATATGTGGATTTTTATGATTTCTTGCAAAATAGATTGATCCCTAATTTAATTAAGACCCAAAAAACGAATTGTGAAAAATTCTCGGCCACCAAGACAATATGTGCATCTAAAAGACAATAAACATTATCACATTCGCAATAATAATAATTTAGATAAACTATTTCAAGGTAACTAGCGTATGTAATGAAAAATAAAGTTTTTGCAGTACTAAACCATAATCTGGGTCAAATATATATTTATGAAACAGATCATTAATACTGTCAGATTAAAACAATGCCGAAAAGATAATTGTTATTTTAGTTTATCAGTTGATTACGAGCTAAGTGATCTCTATAATTCATTTATGCATAGATAAAGTTAGCATTGCCATAATTAATTACGTAATTGTGACGTAAACTAAATGCTTATGATAAATATTCCCTTGAAGTTCTCACATTTTAATTGTTTATTATATACTTTATACTGACTGTCATAATAGATACAAAGTTACGTTTGTGTAAGTGGGTTAAGAAATATTTAAACATAATTAAATAAATGTAAGTATGTATACCCTTTTCTAATGTTTTATTAAATATTGTGATAAACATAGCGTTTTAGTTGAGGAAACTAATTAATTTCACTCTCTAGAAATTAAAAAAAAACCTTCCAAAGTTTAGTTTGGGATCGAGCTATTTAATAGCAAGGACATTTAAAAAATGACACTGGTAAAACCCACGTTTACCATGGTCCCTCTAGACAACTTTAAAATTATACTAGTTTTCCCAGATGCGCAATTTTTTAATGTCTTGGAAAAGTGGTATAATTTGAATTACATAATTTTCTTCTATACTACTTTCCCTTTATAGGAGTTTTTTCTCTAGACCGTTTTCAATTACACAGATTATCAAGATATTAGAATTTATGAATCTCTAACTAAGGAAAGCGGCATGATTCGAAGTATATCACTTTTCTTCTATACCAGCTACACTCTAGACCAGTTTCCATTCAAGTTTCCCCTACTATTACCGTGCACCTCTCTTTTATTCGAGTTTCCCTTTTTACCAGTTTCGCAATATACTACTATCCCTCGCTGATGCATTCCTTTTATAGCACTTTCCTTTTTATACCAGGTAAAATATATGAAAATGTAAACTTTCACCATTATAACTCATAATCAAATACTTATCTTTTTTTGGGGTTTTTAAAGGTGTATTTTAAATTATACAATCTCAACGTTTCGATAACGCTTACAGTTATCTTCGTCAGTAGTAATATTTGTTAATAATTGTTAAAATGTAGAAACAATTTTGTCAAATGATATAAATTAAAAAAAACATAACTGCATTCGTTAAAGTTTGATAAATATTATTAATATTTAACTTTTGGTAATGATCTAGGTTTTTATGTGTTTTACTAGACCTTGAAGACAAATGACTTTACCGAATTGTAAAATGTTAAATTTACCACAGCACTATAATTTAACAAATTAAGTAGTTGAAATTAAATTAAAATTTAAAAATTACAATTTAAAATGATAGAAGCATTCACAATAATATAAAATACCGTTAAATCATAACATAGATTATATTTATATAATGATGTGTTATTAATGCATGACAAATTTCATATGTTAGAACGTTTGCGTAGATGTTCTGATTTGTATCATTTAGCATTTAACATATAATTAAATTTTAATGACCTAGTGTAATTCTTTACTATAATTTAAATTTTCATAGTTGGAAACATAATTATACGTTTCATCAAACTGTTATATTAAATAAATCAGCTTATGTTTATGTTTTAATTTTTCAACTTTGATCAAAATTGTTTAAACATATCTCTATTAAATATTGTTTAAAATAATACTACTGAACGAATAATAACTGAAGTGTTTCTGAAATTTTCAGATTGTATAATTTAAAATCACCATTAAAAACCTTAAAAAAGTATTTTATACAGAAAATTGTGACACATTTTTAATCTGTTGGTGTATTGTCGAGTGTCAGTTACAGATTATATAAGGAAAAAATGATATAGGGCAAACTTGGTATAGAGGGAAAGTGGCACAAAGGGAAAATAGAACAGAGAGTAAGCAGTATAGAGGAAACTGGCGTAAGGGGTAACTATAATAGTAGTTTATGTATCAAGGCAATAAAGTAAAGTTTTTAACACGTATGTGGAGTTCTCCTGCTGAGGCAAGTAAACCACAAAGTGCTAAAAAAAATAACTTAAATAACTTCATTGCCAAGGTCTACACAATAACCGGAATCATTTAGTAAAAAGATCAAAACATTTGTCAAAATTTGATCTATTAATTAATGTGGTCGATAGAATTAATAGATATTACATAATTTTGCTCGTTAATAAGGTTACGAATTTCCTTTAAATTATGGTTGGTAAAAATGAAACCCCTAGGATAACAAAGAGGAGTTATGCAACTTAGTTTAACTGAATACAGGCAAAATTTTGCATCTTAATGTGGTTTCCGAAAAATATATTATTCCACCTTTCCAGGAGTGATGTAGTATTTGGGGACACTAGTATAATTTAAAACCTGTTTAGAGCGAAAGTGATATGAGAAGAAACCAAGTAAACAGGAAAATTGAAATAATTAAAATTATACCACTTTCCCCAGTGGAAGATCCAGAATTTGTAATATTTAGGTATAATTGAAACTGGTCTATAGAGAAATGAGTATATAAGGAAGGTGGTATAATTACAATTCTACCATTTTCCCAGGACAAAGACAGAAATTGAGTATATGATGAAACTAATATAATTACAAGCTGGTCTAGAGGGAAAGTGTATAGTACCGATTATACTAATTTTATTCCATTCCACTTTCGACTGACCCGTATTTCCCAAAAAAAATTTTGTATAATTCAGCATAAACTAAATTATAAAATACCTCATGTGGAACACGACCTTCCAACCTACAAAGTGGAAATTAAAAAAATGAAATAATTTTTAGAATAATTAGGTAACCTCGTTTATAATACGTTCATAACGGAAATAGGAAACATTGTAAAAGCAACAACAATCTATGTCAAATGAACGTTTAAATCTTTATATTGCACAGAGGTGGAGAGATATCTAGATGATAACATAAAAAAATTCTAAAGACACCCGCTTCGATAAAGATATTAATAACACAGTTTAAGCATTTGTAATCTTATTGAATTAATTGTTAAGGCTTATTAGGCTTCGAATAAGAAACTATATAAAGGAAAGTTATGTAAAATTAAATTAGCTTTAAAAATATGTTTATACATGTTCCTGATCATTATTCAGCTATTGAAAAAAACACCTGAATTCCATGTTAGGAAAATTTTTGCCGCCAAGTTACGCGTCGTACCAAAAGTTGCATAGAACAATACTAATCTATATGCTTACGGTCTATATGTCGGTGTTTTTATATTTTTGAAATATTCAGAAATATTTGATAAAAACCAAAAGCTACCCCTAATAAACTTTCCTCCACCACTGGGTTTTTCCATCTAACAAGCTTCAAGAGAAATAAATTAAACTCGTCCCAGAGTTATCGTGAGGTACTAACATGCATTCCCACACACACGCACGCACGCCCGCACCTACACACACACACGCACACAGCACAAGCACACACACACACTTTAAATCAGCAATGCACAAACCAAACTACCACACAAACTTCACACCACGGTTTTTCCATCAACAAGCTCACGAGCACAAATAAACGCCCCAAGCAACGCAGGACACACTCACTCACGCCCACACGCTCACACGCGCATACGCTCACAGCTCACACGCTCACACGCCACACTCACACGCTACACGCTCACACGCTCACACGCTCACTCGCTCATACGCTCACACGCTCACACGCTCACACCGCACACGCTCATACGCTCACACGCTCACACGTTCATACGCCACATGCTCACACGCACGCTCGCACGCTCGCACACGCACACTCACACGCTCCACACGCCACACGCTCCACACCGCTCACCGCTCGCACACGCCCACACGCTCACACGCTCGCACACGCTCCACACGCTCACACGCTCCACACGTCTACGCTCCACCACACACGTCACACGCACACGCACACTGCACACTCACGCTCGCACGCTCGCACACTCGCACACGCCGCACACTTGCACACGTCGCACACCTGCACACTCGCACACTCGCACACTGCACCGCACCGCCACCCGCACACGCACACTGCACACTCCACACACTCACACACTGACACACTGCACACTGACACACTGGCACACTGCACACTGACACTGACACACTGACACCTGCACACTCACACCACTCACTCCACATCACTCACTGCACGTCACTCACCTCACCACTCACTCACATCACCACTCACCTGCTCACTCACTCACCACACACACACACACACACAAACACACACACACACACACACTCCCCACCACCACACACCCAGACACACACACACACACACACCACTCACTCACCACTCATTCACTCACACACACACACACACACACACACGCACACAACACACACACACACACACGCACACACACATACACACACACACACGCAAGCACGCACGCACGCACGCACGCACGCACGCACGAACACGCACAGACACACGCAGACGCACACGCACACGCACACGCTCATACATACACACACGCATGTATATCTAGGTTGGAGGGTAAAAACATACGATTCAAAATTACCGAACTGTGAAGCTAGATTATCATTATCACTTAATCTGAATAAATGAGATTTATTTTTCGCGTAAAACCTGCAACCGTAATTTAATAAATAGGGCCCGTGTTATGTTATAGACTCAGTAAAACTGTTGAAGGATGAATTTTTGTTATAAAAGTAATATTACCTAACCTAATTTTGAATAATAGTAATACTAATTATTAGATATAACGAACAGTTTTAGACGTCTACAGGGTCCTTCATTTCAGTTCCCGCCTTTTGTAGCTTAGTTATTATTTAACTTAAAGTTTTAATATTTTGCACACTTTATCTGTGACCTAGAAACCATTTTAGGAAAATGTGATTAATTATACAGGGTGGTTCAAAGAAGTGTAACGTCACAATGGCATATTTTTTTAAATGACACCTTATATTTTTTTGCAGATTTAATTGACTTCCATGATTGTCTACATAACTCTAAAATTGTATAGAAATCGGTTGGATAACACCGACAAAAAAAAATGTTTCAGGTAATAAGCCAGGAACACATTAAGTAAGATTTAACAATCAAGTTGAGCAAACTTGGGGAATCTAAATTATACAGGGTGTTCAAAATTTACTGTCAAACTTTTGATAATTTAAAGGTCTTTTTTTTAATTTTAAATATAACACCCTGTATAATTTGATGGCATTCGATGCAGAATTAAAAAACAAAACTTTTTTAAAAAATGTCCCTATCAAAATTCCTAACGATTTAAAACATATACGCCAAAACTCGTTTTAACTATTTCATTAGCAATTTTAATAAAACAAAAAGCTAAGGTGGCTGAAATCAATCTAATGTCATGAATGCTGTTTTGACAAGTATTGCATGACATTTGTTACTATTGTAAGATCTCGTTTAAAGTGGTTTGCTTCTAATTGTGCATTAGATTGATTTAACAGCCACCTTAGTTTTTGTTTTATTACAATTGCTAATGAAACAGTTGATAAAACGAGTTTGTGGCGTATATCTTTTAAAGCGTTAGGAATTTTGATAGGGACAAATTTGAAAAAGGTTTTGTTTTTTAATTCCGTGTCGAATGCCATCAAATTTTACAGGGTGTTATATTTAAAATAAGAAAGAAAAGGATCTTTAAATTCTCAAAAGTTTGACAGTAAATTTTGAACGCCCTGTATAATTTGAGATCCCCCAAATTTGGTCAGATTGGTGGTTAAACCTTATTTAATGCGTCTGGATTATTATCTGAAAACGAGCCACTATTTGTATTTTTAACCATTTTTAAAACCAGTGGTGTAAAGCTGAGTTTTTTAACATTTTATTTTTTTTTGTCTATGTTATCTAACCAATTTCTATACAATTTTAGGGTTATGTAGACAATCATGGAAGTCAATTAAATCTATGAACAAATATAAGGTATGCCATTTAAAAAACATGCTATTTTGACGTCACACATTTTGACCACCCTGTATAATAATCAATCACATTTTCCTAAAATGCTCCCTAGGTCACAGATAAAGTGTGCAAAATATTAAAACTTTAAGTTAAATAATAACTAAGCTAATGAAGGACCCTGTATGTTACATCAGCTGAATGTCTTTGGTGCCTTTAAATTAAGCGTGAGCGCTAACCATATATACTAAAGAAAACTCAAACATAATTTAATTTTAGGGTTTCTGTAAAGGTTTAGTAAACAAATCTTTTAATCATCTGTAGAAGACATTTTTGAATAACAATGCGTGTATTACAATAAGAAAAGATTCGCGATGACTGACGTTACTGAAACCCGACGTTACAAAAAGTAGCCCGCTACTTTCATGGAGGTGACGTAAACTAAAAAGTTTGATATGATCTACTATTAGTGCGAATCAAAAATTCCTTGCAAAGTTGTATTCCAAGCTGCAAACGTATCATACGACAAATTCAGTTTTAAGGACGGCACCATACACAGATGAATTTCTGGTAAAATATCCAAAATTGTTGGCATGTTCCATTCTTAGTACATATCCTATCCTAATCCCCAGTTATCTTTCCAAAATACCTACACAATAAAGAACGAGTGTTTAGCTCTTAACTACTATAATAAAGAAAGTTGTAGAAAACGATGTTTTACCCAATTTTGGTAAATAAGTGGCTAACATTACTTTAGGTAAAGATCGCAGATGAAAATTGTGTACATTAACTATATAACGTTCTAAGTGAAACGTTTCAAAGTGATAAATTATTGCAAAATTTTCATATTTGATATTAAAACTTTTGCAAGCAGAAACAGAACTAGTTGTATGTATGGTAACACAGTCTGCTTAGCGTTTGGGAGGTACTTGGTTCGATCCCCATTACTGTCTATCTTGTATAGAGGCTTTTGCAAGGGTTTTTACTCATACAGCGCCATGATCACTGCGTATACGCACGCCATGTGCAACTATTTAGGCGAATGCTGGGGTAGTATCTTCCCCCTCAGAACTCTAACTCATTTACTTCCGATTCTATCCTGACTGCACCCATCCTTAACCCCACTATGCATATACACGTAATTTATATATGCACGCTGGAAATCCACCGCTGTGGCTGAAGGAGCCTGGAAGAATCGAGTAGCGCGTTCTTCCCTTCGCCGAGGGAAATATGTTGCTTTCCTTTTTTTAGCAAGCAAAAATATACCGAGAATAACACCCAAAAAAAGCATCGGTCAAGCTCAATTCCAGTGATGGAGTAGAAGCCAATTGTAAAGATGTCATGTCACAATAGAGTACTGGGTCTCATCAAATTGAAAACTATCACATTCATAAATTCGATAAAACTTTAAACGTTTGAATAGGGATTGCAGCTATCGTCGTCAGTAAAAGAGAAAATTGTTAACAAATACTTTAAATACTAATGTCATTAAAGTTTATAAAATACGAAAACGCCCTAATGTAATAACACTATTTAACTTTGTTGAATGGATTATTTCTAGTAATAATTAATGATTAATAAGTAAATCCTTAAAAGATTGTCTTTGAAATGGTAAGGCAGAATATTCTCTAGGACGACAGCCAACAATAAAAGTGCCATAACAGAAAAGCTGGTAAAAAATTTAATCACATTATAATATCGTTCTAAAGTTGTGAAAAATTTTCTAGTAAGAGCTTTCACAAACAAAAATCTAGTTACACCAATTAAGAATCTAGTTAAAATGTATATTACTACTGCAATTATAAATACTGAAAACAGGTTTACATTTAATTTTAATTTAACTACAGTCGAAAACACACTAAGATTGGAGACTGGTGCCTTAGGCAGCTCATTGTTTTCGGCGTTTATCATACTGGCCGTGCTAGGCTCAGCCACATTCAGGTTCGGCCGTAGCGCGCGGTACTTGTATTTGAAATGCATTACATTTTGGTACGTAACAAATTATTTTAGACAAAACAGGGAGGTACCAAATAGAAAAAGGTCGATTATACAAAAATAATTTGAAATAATTTGTTAGTTACTGTAAGTACCTGTATTTATCTCCACATTTTTATGCATAATAATAAAATAATAATCAAAGAATAAAAAAATTATAAAAAATATAGTACAACCAATATCTATCATTAATCGACCTAGGGTTCTTAACGAGAAAGTTGTCGAATTCTCATCTCCTTTAACAAAATTATAAATTGATTTTAAAGTTGGAGGAATGTTTTTTAAAAAAATCATTGTGCACAATTCGTCTCAATAAACTTCAAAAAACCCTTATCATATCTATATTCACGAGAATTTGACTGACTTTCTCGTTTTTCTTCTTTCAGAAGATTTCAATTCGCCATTGTTTCGTTCTCCCTCTTCCTTCATCGTATAAATTTTTTTTGACTTACACCACTCACTCATTCTAGAAGCACGACTCATCATTCACTAAATAGCAAATGATATTAAAAATCACAATTTTGCACTCGTATGTATCATTTGACCATGTTTGAATTTCTTACATTCCATGTTACACGTAAAAGATTGCATATAAAAATAAAATAGAAGTGAATACAAATTTTAAGTACGGCCTTTATTTCGTTTCAAATCGCATTAAGAAATCTCCTTAACTCTTATCCTTATCAGTTATTCCTAGAACAATACTACATTTTTACCTGTACTTAAGATAATTATGACTAATTACCTATAAATGATATTAATAATAATATTCTCCATTTCAAAAACCATTACTTCGATACATTTTGTAAACCAACCTATCTAAAAACATTTTGTTTAAGGTTTTTATGGTTTTTTTTTGAAACTATAAATGTAAGAGAATCGATACACACAGTCCTAGATTCACATTCATTCAATAAACCTCAGGGAATTTTTCAATTTATTTAGTTTATGTATAAAATAATCCCTGAAGTAATCTTGAAAGAAAATATTAGAAGACACCATTTATAGTTAAAAAAGAATGACCTCACAAAATATTTTATGCATGCAACTGTATCTTTTAAAACGGGCCGAGTGTCACTATGGCATCGCTCTCACAGAGTCAACACGGCATCATTGCGCGTGATTATCCTATTTGAAATACACTGTCTATGCTTTGCCATTCTGCAATCTCAGTGTGTCTTCCACTACATGCATTAAAAATTTTTTGCAATGCTCAGTTGATTACATACTTCTAACTTCGGCCCAATATGTGTAGGAAACAGCACACCAAATAGATCTCGATAACATCAAGATGCTAGCCATACATTCAAAATAAAACACACTCAATATTTCGGGAAGTCATTGAAATGTAGAAAAGACTGTCCAGAATGAACATACGGGATGATACATAAAGGTTACCCAATGTCTGGAGACCTGTATTAAAGAAGGAGACACTTACTACCATACGGAATAACGTCAAAACAACTACAAAGGAAAAACCAAAGGAGAAAGGAGAGAAAGTAGTGAAAGAAGCCTTAGACGAAGTGAAAGGGAAAATGACAAAGAAAGTGGCACCTCAACCACAAATCACTTGAACATCGAGTTGGAAAATGAAACTACAAATACCATACCATCGGAGAGCAACTAAGATATTAGTTTGGTTCAAATCACCAGAAATCGAGCACGGATCATCTGTAGATGGCTGGTACGATCCAGTCGAAATGTCGTGATGGAGGAGAACCAACCAAAGCAGACAACGTGGGAAAAAACCAGAAAGAGCAAAACAACGTAGTCAACACCCGCGCAAACCTGAAAACCAACATAAGTTGGGTGTTAGAGCAACAGTTGAAAAGTTTTGTGCCAACATCGTCTAGTCCATGTAACTGATTCCTTTCTATATTGTAGCCGGGTTCCAAATTATAAGAGTCATAATTAGTTATTTCCAAAGTTTCACGGTGGATAACTCGTGTATAATTGTTCTTTTGTATGTGTTGGCCGATATATATATATATATATATATATATATATATATATATATATAATCACAATATAGGAAATGTCAGGTGTCTCATTATACATTTACTACTAATGGCTATTATCACAATCCGTCACTAGAATTTTGCCCAACTTGTAAGGGTGCTTTTTGGTTGCAACTGACACTTGCATTCCACTTCCACCAATACACAAATTAAGACACGGTTGAAAAGTTTTTTATTTGATTTAAATATAATTTGATGTATTTGTTTAATTACTTACTCTATGGTGTCAACTCCGGGACGGAATACGGATGTCGGTTTCTGTTACAGGGTTTGATACGAGTTAAAAGTGCCTCGGACGCCACCCAAAGTTATACTGTGGTCCAGATCGTCTTTGGGCCAATTCTGTACTGGTATACGGTTTCATAAACGGGATACTCCAGGGCCCTCAGTGGAGCATAACTTCAAGGTTTAAATGGCGGCTGAAGATGTTCCTAAAACAAAATTATTTCGGGCAATTAGAGAATTAGACAAAGGTAACAGTTTACCTCTTTACGAACAAGAGTCCCTCAGTATGGTGACTAACTGAATGGTTTTTACTAAATTCAAGCTCTCTTAAATTAAATTAAGCTTATGCGGTTAAAATATGCAAATACGGTTTTTCAATAGCAATCAATCTTTACTACACGTATTAATCTAAATTACTTTCAAACTTAATCTTTGAGTATATATCTACTAAAATAAATTTAAGCAAGCAATTCTACCATTTTACCCCACACTAGACAATAGATACAAGTTTTGCAATATGCAATAAAAGAAGAAAGATGGACGAAAGCTTACGCGACCTACCTACATAACATCGGCTACGATCGCGGTGGGGTATCTTGGAAATTCTAATTCTCCCTATGATCAGGCGGGAGCGTCGAAATTTATTTTAATTAAAATTCAAGTAATTATTGTTTTTATATTTATCTCAGTACGTTAAAATTATTACTTATCTAACAACGGAGGGATTGGTATAAAAAATAATCATTTCCTACATAAGAAAATAATTATTTACATAATGGCTTAATTGCTAATTACGAATAATTCGGTCAGTTCAGTATACAAAATTGCAGAAGTACATTCATATGTGTTCGCGTTTGATTGTAATATACAAAGTACATTGTATTTTACATAATAGTGGGTAGATTAACAGACAGATTTTATCACCTTAGAGTTGTTTTCTTATACTTTATAGAAATTGTTCAACATTTTAATTAGGTTGGAATATTGAAGTCATTAAGTGAAATTTATTTTGTTTGCATTGACTACCAAATGATCAACCTAAACGTTAGTCGCAGACGACAATAATATCGTCTCCGGGCCTGAAATAACTTCAATATGACGTACGTACCTAAATAAACTTTTTTACATTAACATATGAACCAAGGTACGCATACATCTTTTATATTATTGGCTGTTTTGTTTTTACAAGTGTCAAAATCCGATGTGTGGAAACGCGAACACGATATTACTAAACAGAGGTATTTCACGGACTCGTTAGTCACTTTCAAAAAGAAAACAGTTGCTGGCGCGGTCAGGCAGGGTAGAAGCAAAATTAGAACGAGTTCCAGGTAAATTTTATGAAGGAAACAGGAGAAATAAAGAGAAAGAAGCAACATGCACTGAACGAGGAGTTAGAAGCCTAAAAGTAAGATGCAACCACACATCATTAGAAAAAATAACAAAGCAGTCTTTTTTGTGTGCCTCAACCTCTAACAAGCACAGAGAGGATATTTTTCTCTGATTCTGGAGGCTCAATATTTGGAATGAAAAGAAATTATTCATACAAAACCTCGTTATAAATAGACCAGTTCCTAGACGTAGAAAAGACACAAGACACAAGTGCAGCACTTTAGTTTTTGTGAATTATCGCAAAATAGAAAATATACAGAAAGTAGAGCCCAGCACATTATTAAAGAGGATTAAATTTTCTTTAAAATGAGCTACGACACTTAAAAATTGCTTTACCGCAAGTTGAAAAAAAATAGGGTCAAACATGAAAGTTTCAAAATGTATGTTTGTCTGTCAGTCTGTATGTGTTCCAGCGCGATATCGTCCACAAAGATAATCCGATCGTCATGAAATTTGGTACGCAGGTTCGGAAACATGAGCAGACAGAATGATGAACTTTTGAGCGAAATCTGTCCAGTCGAAATGGCGAAATTCCAGATTTCGACTATTATAGAGTGTATAAATACGAACGTCTATTCGTAGCAAACCGGCACAAATGAATATCTACCAAGTTTTTCGTTTGTTCGTGGACTCCTCCGGTAGCGCACGTGCAGCGCGTTTGGTTGATGTCCCGGCGTTCCTGGTTCAACACGCATAATGTACTAGTTCTTTTTTATCTTATCTTATTAGACGTGTTAAGGCATTCCTGGCCATTTGAAACGATTAAAAAAAATTTTGTCCTTTGATCCAACATTTTCGAATTTTTTTTTTCATTTTTACACGTTTTGAGACATTTCTGGCCATTAAAGGTATTTGGAAAAAAAATTTTGGCCCTTAGGTCAACAATTTCCAAAATTTTTTTGCATTTTACACTTTTTTTTGGCCATCTGAGATGATTCTTGGAAAAAAAACTTTTTTGGCCCTCTGGTCAAATTTTTTTAACATTTTTAATCGTTTTGTGCCATTTTATTGCGAGGTCATGTGTTGCACACATCAGATTTTTTGTAATGGGAATACTACAGCTGCTGTTGAAGAATATCGTCAACGGTTTCTACACCATAGACATCCTAATAAATATGTATTTATAGGAGTTTTTAACAAACTGTGCGAGATTGGAAGGCTTCCCGGTGTTAACATAACATCTGAATGAGCTACTCATCAAGGTTAGAAGAGGTAGGAGATATTCTGGATGTAGTAGCAGAACATGCAACGACCAGCTTACGAAGAATTAGTATTCAATTGGGTATTCCACAAACAATAAACGTACAGCACCTACAACCGGAAGATTATCCTAAACGTACGGCATTTTGTCGATGGATCAATAATAATCCTCGTGCTGTATCGTACTTACTTTTTTCAGATGAAGCAACATTCACCCGTGACGGCATTAATAATACTCACAATTGTCATGTATGGCCAGACGAAAATGTCCACGCAACAGTCGAAAGTAATTTTCAACATAAATTTTCGGTAAACGTGTGATGTGGTATGGTCGATGGTTATTTAATTGGCCTTCTCATTTTGGAGAATCGCTTCACAGGAGACAACTACTTACAGTTTTTCCAAAATGAATTAGGTGGACTACTAGAGGATGTTCTTTCAAACATCAGAATGCAAATGCACTATCAGCACGATGGAGCTCCTGTACATTTCGCTCGTCAAATTAAGCAATATTTGGACGAGAGGTTTCCTGGTCGTTGGATTGGTCGCGGTGGTCCTATTAGTTGGCCTCCAAGATCTCCAGTCCTCACAGCACTAGATTATTATTTATACAACTGGTCGAATATGAAGTGTACAAAGTGAAAGTGGACAATCGGGATGCAATTCAACGTATTAGAAATTCTGCAGCCGATCTTAAACAAAGACATGACTGATCCGGAGAGCAACAGGCGCCCTTCGTAGACGAAGCAGAAAATGTTTAGAGGTGAATGGCGGTTTATTATAAGAACTCTATGATTACCAAAACGGTAATGTATGAAATTTTGTTTATTCTTAATTACGCTATAACTTGAAAACAAATAAAAATCAGATAACATTTGAGTCCTTTTTACATTATTTGCACGTATACAATACACTCCTGGAGTTTGGTCCGTTTCTCCCGACTCACCCTGTATACACACACGCACGCACGCACGCACGCGCGCGCGCACGCCACACGCACACACGCACACACGGACACACGGACACACGGACACACGGACACACGGACACACGGACACACGGACACACGGACACACGGACACACGGACACACGGACACACGCACGCCACGCACACGCACACACGCACACACGCACACACGCACACACGCTCACGCACACACGCACACACGCACACACGCACACACGCACACGCACACACGCACACACGCACACACGCACACGCACGCACACACGCACACACGCACACACGCACACACGCACACACGCACACACGCACACACGCACACACGCACACACGCACACACGCACACACACACGCACACACGACACACGCACACACGCACACACGCACACACACGCACACACGCACACACGCACACACGCACAGCACACAGCACACGCACACACGCACACACGCACACGCACACGCACACACGCACACACGCACACACGCACACACACGCACACACGCACACACGCACACACGCACACACGCACACACGCACACACGCACACACGCACACACGCACACACGACACACGCACACACGCACACATACACAGCACACACGCACACACGCACACACGCTCACACGCACACACGCACACACGCACACACGCACACACGCACACGCACACACGCACACACGCACACACGCACACACGCACACACGCACACGCACACGCACACACGCACACACGCACACACGCACACACGCACACACGCACACACGCACACACGCACACACGCACACACGCACACACGCACACACGCACACACGCACACACGCACCACGCACACACGCACACACACACACGCACACCCACACGCACACACGCACACACTCACACACGCACACACGCACACAACCTCGTTATCAATAGACCAGTTCCTAGACGCAGAAAAGACACAAGACACAAGTGCAGCACTTTAGTTTTTGTGAATTATCGCAAAATAGAAAATATACAGAAAGTAGATCCCAGCACATTATTAAAGAGGATTAAATTTTATTTAAAATGAGCTATCGTACTTAAAAATTGCTTTACCATAAGTTGAAAAAAAAATAGGGTCAAACATGAAAGTTTCAAAATGTATGTCTGTCTCTCTGTCTGTATGTGTTCCAGCGCGATATCGTCCACAAGGATAATCCGATCGTCATGAAATTTGGTACCCAGGTTTGGAAACATGAGCAGACGGAATGATGAACTTTTGAGGAAATCTGTCCAGTCGAAATGGCGAAATTCCAGATTTCGACTATTATAGAGTGTATAAACACGAATTCGTAGCAAACCGGCACGTTTTTCGTTTGTTCGTGAACTCCTCGGTAGCGCACGTGCAGCGGTTTGGTTGATGTCCCGGCGTTCCGTGTTCAACACGCATAATGTACGAGTTCTTTTTATCTTATCTTATTAGACGTGTTAAGGCATTTCTGGCCATTTGAAACGATTAAAAAAATTTGGTCTTTGATCAAACATTTTCGATTTTTTTCATTTTTACACGTTTTGAGACATTTCTGACCGTTAGAGATATTTGGAAAAAATTTTGGCCCTTAGGTCAACAATTTCCAAAATTTTTTGCATTTTTATACGTTTTTCTGGCCATTTGAGATGATTTTGGGAAAAACTTTTGGCCTCTGGTTAAATTTTTAACATTTTTAATCGTTTTGAGCCATTTTATTGGAGGTCATGTTGCACACATCAGATTTTTTAATGAGAATGCTACAGCTGCTGTTGAAGAATATCATCAACGGTTTTTACACCATAGACATCCTAATAAATATGTATTTATAGGAGTTTTAACAAACTGTGCAGATTGGAAAGCTTCCGGTGTTAACATAACATCTGAATGAGCTACCACAAGGTTAAAAGAGGTAGGAGATATTCTGGTGTAGTAGCAGAACATGCAACGACCAGCACGAAGAATTAGTATTCAATTGGGCATTCCACAAACAATAAACGTACAGCACCTACAACCGGAAGATTATCCTAAACGTACGGAATTTTGTCGGTGGATCAATAATAATCCTCGTGCTGTATCGTACTTACTTTTTGCAGATGAAGCAACATTCACTCGTGACGGCATTAATAATACTCACAATTGTCATGTATGGCCAGACGAAAATTCCCACGCAACAGTCGAAAGTAATTTTCAACATAAATTTTCGGTAAACGTGTGATGTGGTATGGTCGATGGTTATTTAATTGGCCTTTTCATTTTGGAGAATCGCCTCACAGGAGACAACTACTTACAGTTTTTCGAAAATGAATTAGGAGGACTACTAGAGGATGTTCTTTTAAACATCAGAATGCAAATGCACTGTCAGCACGATGGAGTTCGTGTACATTTCGCTCGTCAAATTAAGCAACATTTGGACGAAAGATTTCTTGGTCGTTGGATTGGTCGCGGTGGTCCTATTAGTTGGCCTCCAAGATCTCCAGATCTCACAGCACTAGATTATTATTTATGCAACTGGTCAAATATGAAGTGTACAAAGTGAAAGTGGACACTCGGGATGCACTAATTCAACGTATTAGAAATGCTGCATCCGATCTTAAACAAAGACATGACTAATCCGGAAAGCAACAGGCGCCCTTCGTAGACGAAGCAGAAAATGTTTAGAGGTGAATGGCGGTTTATTATAAGAACTCTATGATTACCAAAACGGTAATGTATGAAATTTTGTTTATTCTTAATTACGCTATAACTTGAAAACAAATAAAAATCAGATAACATTTGAGTCCTTTTTACATTATTTGCACGTATACAATACACTCCTGAGTTTGGTCCGTTTCCCTGACTCACCCTGTATAACACACGCACGCACGCACGCGCGCCGCGCACGCACACGCCCACACGCACACACACACACACAACACAGGAAAAAGACAAAACGGACACACGGACAAGACAACGGCGGTACTAGCAACGGAATTTTTGATGTTCGCACAAGCACACGTCACTGACACACAACACGCAACAACACTTTCAACATTGCATGCAGTCACACACACACGCACACACGCATCACAGCACACGTTTCACATTCCGCACAATTCACACGCAAACACACGCAACACGACACGCATACAGCAGCTACACACTCAAACCCACGACATCGCACACACGCACAGCGCACACCCGCACACACAGTCACACAACCACACATTTCGACCCCACTTCACATTCAGCAATTTACACGCACTGAGGCACACGCAAAGCACGCAGAAATTCACAAACACTCACAAGCAAACAACACGGTTCGCACATCATTTCAGCAATCACACGAACACAGACACATCATCACAACAACACCAGCTACGTCATTACACACCACACACACACACACACAGACACGTCACAGTTCATCACAGCACTCAGACACACGTACACACGCACAACGCACACACGCACACACGCACTTGCACAACGCACAGTGCACGCACACACGCACTATTCACGCACACACGACACGCCATAAACACGCACAAAGGGGCGGGCGAACACACGGGCGCAAGCCAATGCAAGTCACACCGTTAGCACCGACACAACACGCTTACCTTATCGCATCACAGGCCGCCCGGGACCTGCACATCTTTGCTACACCTGCAAGGCACAACAGCATCGCATATTTATCTTACATAATTACGTGCCGCAAACACAGTCACTAACTGATTAAAACCCAATAATTCTGTCACACGTTACTTACTTAAAACTAACCCACAGCAACACACAAGCACAGACAACACAACGCACACACGCACACACGCACCACGCACCACGCACACACGCACACACGCACACACGCACACACGCACACACGCACACACGCACACACGCACACACGCACACACGCACACACGCACACACGCACACACGCACACACGCACACACGCACACACGCACACACGCACACCACACGCACACACGCACACACGCACACACGCACACACGCACACACGCACACACGCACACACGCACACACGGCCCCACGCCACCACGCACACACGCACACACGCACACACGCACACACGCACACACGCACACACGCACACACGCACACACGCACACACGCACACACGCACACACGCACGCACGCACGAACGGCCCCACGCACGCACGCACGCACGCACGCACGCACGCACGCACGCACGCACGCACGCACGCACGCACGCACGCACGCACGCACGCACGCACGCACGCACGCACTCACGCACGCACGCACGACACGCACCCACGCACGCACGCACGCACGCACGCACGCACGCACGCACGCACGCACGCACGCACGCACGCACGCACGCACGCACGCACGCACGCACGCACGCACGCACGCACGCACGCACGCACGCACGCACGCACGCACGCACGCACGCACGCACGCACGCACGCACGCACGCACGCACGCACGCACGCACGCACGCACGCACGCACGCACGCACGCACGCACGCACGCACGCACGCACGCACGCACGCACGCACGCACGCACGCACGCACGCACGCACGCACGCACGCACGCACGCACGCACGCACGCACGCACGCACGCACGCACGCACGCACGCACGCACGCACGCACGCACGCACGCACGCACGCACGCACGCACGCACGCACGCACGCACGCACGCACGCACGCACGCACGCACGCACGCACGCACGCACGCACGCACGCACGCACGCACGCACGCACGCACGCACGCACGCACGCACGCACGCACGCACGCACGCACGCACGCACGCACGCACGCACGCACGCACGCACGCACGCACGCACGCACGCACGCACGCACGCACGCACGCACGCACGCACGCACGCACGCACGCACGCACGCACGCACGCACGCACGCACGCACGCACGCACGCCACGCACGCACGCACGCACGCACGCACGCACCACACACACACACACACACACACACACACACACACACACACACACACACACACACACACACACACACACACACGTTTGGCTTTATGAAACTCAATTTTTTGATATTCGTATGTAAAGTAAGGAAGTTCTCTGTTGATGAATAATATATAAAGTAACAACTACTTTTACAAGAATTTGCATTGTGGAAGTTTAGACAAATAAGAAAGTGGGTATGTAGAATGGAAGATTTTCATATTTCTTCGCGATAATTTCTAAAATTAAATATAGGGCAATGCTAACGTGATAGTATTAAAGCGTAAACTTATACATTCATATACTCTGAACAGAAATTGGAATCAAGTTACATGTGGACACCTTGCGAATACATAAGTGTCAATTTTATCTAAGAATAACTTTTTAGTGTATCCTACTTTTATCCTTTGAGTAAATTTTTACTAGGTATTTTTGAGGCACATGTCGAAAAGTTATGGCATGAATATTCATACATGAATAATTAATAAAGGTAAAAATTATAGTGCACGTGTTTCTGCAAATTATTTTCATGGTCTGTGAATTTCCTTGAAGCTAAAGATAAATTAATTTACATAACAAGTCACCAGCTTCTGTTTATTTAGAAAATGATCACAACAAATTACATAATAGATACGTTACAAGTTTTCGATTAAAAGCACTTCAGAGAATTTAGGCCAGTAGAACGAGATAACAGGTAAAATCGGGGGTTTTGCTCAACTGCACAGTGGTTGGGGCGGGTAAGGTGTTACTTAATTTTGCGCACAGTAGAATAGCCATAAATAAGTCGCAATAGGGGGTTGGGGTCGATATAAAATCGGGGTTGAAATGCCTAATTGCGAAGGTTCACAGCTCGTTTAAGTACCGAAATAACTCGCTTACCTTTGATCGTAATCACAGGCCGCCCTGGGACCTGCAGATCTTTGCTATACCTGTAAGGCTACAAAAGTATCGCATATTTATCTTACGTAATTACGTGCCGGAAACACTGTCACTAACCTGATTAAAAACCCAATAATTCTGTCGTTACGTTACTTTACTTAATAAATCTAACTTTCAGTGAAATTATAATTCAAAGAAAAGAAAACAATTTAATTCAATTTACAACCACTTGAAATTGTATAATTCAATTCACTGCAAAATACACTCAAACTCATCAAAAAATAATGCATAAACTCAACTTTTGTTAACTGTTACATTATAATCAAAATAATCCTTGTTAATCGTTCGAACGTAATTACTTCACTCAAAACAAACAGCAAACAAAATATTTCACGTTAATTTCGATTATCTCATGCAAATAACAAAACAAACAACTAAAATGCATGTAAGCGATGCGCTGTATAAGGAATGGGGTTCACAGCTGGATTCACATAAAAAAAAACACAACAAGTTCACTAACCTATACATGTGTATCATAAATAAAACATAACAGAGGTATAAAACAATCTCGCGTTTCAAAGACCTCCCGCAATATTTAAATTACCATCCTTGCCTAAAATGCTGTGATACTAGCTGGTTTCAACGTCTGCATTACTAAATTACTATAAATTTTACTAGTATGCCAAGTCAATACAACAAATCAAAAAACCCACTACATTTGGTTATAACACGGTTGAATACGCTTGCATCAAGCTTTAAGCGGTAGAATATTAAAAAATGATCCTACAGAACAGCCTATTCAACCGTTAGCACATACAAAAAAATGTGCAAAACACTTTATTAAAAATTGTCAATAACACAGGAACAATATGAACGGAAATGCTTACCCTAAATTTGATCAGCCTTTACATCGATTGGCTTCTTTAATCTACCCCCTTTCGTTGTACAGCAACCTGGTGAAAAACCAAAGGGTGGACCCTGCATCGGATGAGGCAATGTGATCGACGTTGTAACTACGGTCGAATCCTTGTGCTATGACCCACCTCGTGAAAAAAATCGGCGAGTCGCTTCACTCCCAAGTTGCGTTTTGATTAATACCTCAACTGGTTGTACGATACATTGATGTCTATATTTACCCGTTATTGGTTAAGTTTACTCTGTTTGTGTACAAGTTCTGAACGGTAATTATTTTTAATAAAGAAAACCTTAATTATTTACAGCGAGTGTTTCGTTACCGACGAGCTATGAACTTCATGTATGGGAAATTAGGAACAGAGGTTTTGTTTTCTTCTGTACAAAGCGATAATCACTCCATAGAACAGGGAAAGCACTAGGTTTAACGATTAACACCTCCTCTAGGATTCTTAATCTTGCAACTTGTCACTTTGGACAAGTTGCAACGATAAATCAGTCGCGTGTTGGTAGAAACTACACACACAAAATCCCTTCAAAGGGTTGATCGGGGAAATTGCCCCTTCTAACGACAGTTCTTTCAACGCGGATCTAAGGTAATGCCGTTCCACGATAATCCACCACCTGCGGTAACGTTAACTTGTTAACACTTCTGCGTCTACATTAAGAGTGCTCTCGTGAATAAGTCACTTTCCGCCATAAAAGGGCCGCTTATATTTTTAATACGCGCCAAAACCGAGCGAAACTCGAAAACCGACGGGGAAATTGCATCACCAAGAAAACTCATCACAACAAGCGGGTTGTTTTTAAATGTAATTGATATCCAGTAAGTTCATAAATTCAGTGCGACGCTAACGCTTAACGTCTCGTATCTAAAAGCGAATCTCTTTGTTTACGCCCAAAAATTTTATCGAAAAGCTTTCGCCAATCTGTCGCCTAAAACGTTTAAAAACCGCGATATATGTTCTTCTACACTCTTTTGAATACAAAGTAACGATTTTAATACGGCATTAGTTTTTCCACCGACGCAATTTTAACGACAATACTTATTATGATTGACAAAATTTACAAAATATAAACTATTATTTACAACGAACTAATTAATTCTCAACCAAATTAGTAAAAGAGATTCCACTACCTATCGATACCAATACCTAAACCAAATCTTAAAGCTTGATAAACAGACCAAGAACTTAGGAATTCTGAAGGTGATTTGCAAAAAATCCGAATACTTCCCAAATGCGTAAAAGAAAAACAATCTAAAGGCTTCCAAAAATGTATGCGTCATCAGGTTAAATTTTATGAACCTATACTACCTTTCAGATGTCCGACATTGATGAATAACTTATAATTTCGAAACTGACGGCCAATATTTGATAGGATCACGACCATGTTACACTTGCAAAATTCATGTATGTCAACAGATGTGGCTACTATGGTTATCAAGAATAATTAACACTGGGTTTTGCTGATTGCTTAATCCGCATAAAAAAGATATCTTCGTTGCTCGATTCACTATCCGAACATGTAAAAGTTGCACCGATTTGTCCATTCTTTTCCAATTGTGGATTCATACATTTTTATTAAACGTGTGTGTTATTTTTTCCGCGTTTAAACGCAATTTTTCTTAACTCCATAAGAGCCAGGCCGAAAAACAAACTTGCTAGCGTGATCACATGGTTGGAAATTTCTGCTTCCTGATCTGGTCTAAACATCGTAGCTTTTACCAAAGGCTATGATTATGATTCCATTTGTTAATTTTGTAATTTCAATTTTCGCCTTAAAGTTGCTTCGGGAATTTCAAATGCTCAGAAAATTTCTCAAATTTTTCTTTTATTTGCAACTATTTTATATAAAGCAGCATTTACTTTTACCAAGGAGTAATTTCCTGTTTTGGTTTTTCTTTTGTACTTGAGTGGCATCTGCAAATAAAACACTCGAATGTTATATCACAACTAAATGGTTATCGGTTAAGATGACGCATCTCAGAAGCGAAAGGCAACGCACACCGCGCCATCTTAACCTATACAACACTACAATGTAAATATTATAATAAATGTTATTTATCGCAAATAGTTCATTAAGTAAACCTATATATGACATAAAAAAACTAACCATATATTACTACTATGTCAACATACAGATAAAATGTTAAAACTGAACGGCTTACCTTTAAAGACTATAACAGTACCGCGCAATAACAAAAACACGTCATGCACGTTTAACTTGCAAACTCTTACTGACGATTGTAGTAGACGGTTTCTATTCGTTATAGACACGCAACACTATATTACGAAATGGTTTGCGCATCAACTAGGTCTCTCTATCCTTTGAATTAAGTAGTAACTAGCTGCGTCATCTTTGACTCCGCGTCATCGCCCTCTTTAGTTACTTTTAATAAGTAGAAAACCTCGGATTTCTAAGCACAAATAATTCCCGAAATAATCATTCAATATGAATTTTAAAATTGCTAAAATAAGCATTTATAAGCACAAATAAACGTTTATATGCAACAATAAGCATTCCTTATGCACCAATAAAAAATTGCGTTATTTGTTTCCAGTGTGAAAGGCAATAATGGTTTTTTAAAAAATAAAAACAACAGTAAAGTAGTTCATGTATTTATTATATTTATGTTAATGTTCTAAAAGAAACATAAAACGATTAACCCCTAACAACTACGAGGTTTTTTTTAACAACTAAACTCATAAAAAAATTAATGGTAATTTGAAAAGCAATACGTAATTAATACTTTTTCTAAATTTTCTGAAGTAAAACTTCTTCGCTTTTCATTGAAAATTAATTTATGGGCAGAAAATGATCTTTCAACCTCTACCGATGTTAACGGTGCAAATTAAAAAAACTACACTAGTTCCAAAGGAATATTGCTGGGCGAATCAAAATTTCCTTCCCCTGATAGTATTTTATCAATGACATCCAAAGTATGGTATCCAAGAATTTTATTAATAACGAAAGTTTCTGCTATTCGGTGAAGTCCATGTGCTAGACACGTAACATGTACTAAGTTAAGGTAAAATGTTTTCAGTAATTTTCCTACAGCTACCATAGTGATCTGTGTACATGAGTAAAACATTTTGTCGTTAAACTCCGTGGGGAATAGAAATCTTAAGCAGGAATTACAAAATAAGCTACCGTATTGCTATTCGTTTTTCTAAGACTTTAGAACATACCAAATATGATCTTGTTGAATCGAATTTGTAATTTGCCTACTATAAAATTGGCAACGTAATTTCCTCGGCATCAGTAGTTTCGTCAACTGAAAACCAAATTGGATGTCCTGATACGTCTTCTCGTATTTGCTGTATGGCAGAATTATAGCAAACGTCCAGATAGTTTTTTCTTAATGTTGATTCCGTAGGAATACTGCGATCACAATATTTTTCCAAAAATGTTTTAAAAATTGGATTTTCAACAGCTTTCCACGGGATATTTGCAGCGATTAAAACACGACACAAATCTTCAGAAAAACATTTCTTTTCAGTTGAATTGGTTAAAAATGTTTGTTTTAATGATTGTTTTCGAGCAACACTGGCCTGATGCAAAGATGTTTTAACGTGTTGTTGAATTTGATGTTTTTTGTTGCTTGATACCTTGAAAACACAAAAATGCATTATTATTTAATATTAAATTTATTTGTTTATTATTCGAACAAAACTTATGACCGAAATTATGTAATTAAAATTAAAATTGCGTTAGATACTTACTTCTTTGTTGCAAACATTACAAAATATGACGTCACCATCAGATGAAAAGCAGTCGTTGTCTTTTAACCACTGCTTAATTAGCACACCTTTTGGAAGTTTATCCTTTCCCATTTTTGTTTTTCAATAACCGAAGGTTATAGTTTAATTATCTAGTAATCAGTTGAATTTAATTAGAATTAATTTCAATTGCTGTTACAAAGTGCATTGAAGCAGCAACAGCAAGTAGTCACTACCGAATGTATATGAAAATTCAAACTGAGAATGTTTTTGAAGTAGAAGGGATAGAAAACCACATGTTTTAGGGCTTGACCATTCGGCACCTTCAAAGCACGAGGCGATTACGCGCTGTACACTTGTTTACGCTGCTGACTCTTGGTTTTGAATATACTTGAGTAGTAAACAAACATCTGTGCCTACTTAAAATACACAATTCTCGAAAATCTTAACAAGTAAGCCGTCGGCTTACGACATAGTTAATCTCAGAGTGGTAGCTTATTGTATCTGTCGTGTTTATTTAAAACTTTACAAAAACACATTGTTGAAGAGATTTTAAAATAGAAAAGCTTAAATTTTAAATATAAGTTCAAACGTAAAAATCTCCGAGCAGAAAATAAGCACGTTTTACATAAATAAGCACTTAAACACCAAAATAACACCAAATTGTCTGAAACGACTTTATTTTTATTTTCAAGGCAGTATACCTAATACACACAAATAAGCATTTGCTTAGAAATCCGAGGTCTATAATAATAAGTAATAAAAATAACTCGCTTATTTTAGGTGAGAAATAATATTGAAGGCATTATTTATGTGATTTTTAACGTTGTTACTATGGTTCATTTAAAAATGAAATATAACGCAAGGTTTTTGATATATGGCATAAATTTATGTTCTTGAAATGGGAACCATACGGTATTTCCCCCCATAGAAAAGATTGCTTCTTCTGTTTTTCAAAAATTTAAACAGGATAATATTATTTTCAATAACTAAAAAGATACAGAATATACACTGTGGCAATTGATATATTTTGAGACGGCCTGGTAGTACGCTGCATTGCTGTATCTAACCAACGGGTTCTTATGGAAAATTTAAATTTTTATTCCTTCGGTAGTTTAAATACCACACAACTTAAAAAAGTGTCGAAATATCACTGTTACAAGTGTTTTGCTGATTAATTTTAATTTAATTATGTGTAATGATACAACAAATATTATATAAATATATTTCAAGAATCAAGAAAAAGTTTGTTTTACCGAATATTTATAATGCAGCAAATGAAATAAGACTGTTGAGAAACATGAATAGAATAGAAATTTATTAATTAACGTATCTTCAGATACATTCACGTATCCAATTGTTCCATTGAAATCACATGATAGGTTAAATAAATATGAAAATAATTTTGAAAACAGCTATTAGCAAAATGCAGAAGCTAAGATCCTTTTCATGTAACTTTTAGTGTAGATTATGATGCCAAAAATTGTTGGTTTTTGGAAATATTTGAAATCCATTCAACGTCAAAATAAATTAAAGAATTTATCTGTTAATTATTACATTTGTAATGCAATTTGTTATTTTGTTTAAAGCTGCTTTCTGAATTATTTTTTGTTTTGTTCGACCTGCCATATTAGTACAAAGTCAAATAGGTGTATATAGTATCTGAAAAGTCATTATATATACAATCTATTTTATTTTTCAAATTTTTTATTTTCCTAAATATGTAATAAATTAAACGACTGCACTTTGGACCTTTCGATATTAATTACTATTTTGCAAATATTTTTCAATTGCTTTAGATTTCAAGAAAAGTTTACAACTATTCAAACATGATTTCTGGTATTCACTAATGGTTGAATCTCTAACATTCAGTGATCATTTAAAAAATGCATCATACATTCTGGTGATCGTTGCTCAACTGTTTTTTCTGCTTTTGTTGTTTGAGTGAATGTTGTTAATTTGTATCTAAAAGGATATTCATGCTCGATGTATGGAATCTGCTGCAGTAATCGATAGCTATGACAAAGTATTTTTAAGCAGTATAATTGCCTGATATCATGTTTTGGTTTATTCAATATTGTTTTTAAACGTTTTTTGTAGTACGAGGGATGTGCAGTATTTGTTGTCCCTATCATAGATGGCTTTGAAATATGTTACTCCTAGTAACCGCACTTGTTTTGTGATTTTATTGACAAACAAACTGCCAAATTTGGTTAGTCGAGCTTTAATAGTGTCAAAGTTTATATTGCACGATGATTTTGAAATTTATCACCTACAAAGAATGGTTTAACAGCTAGAGAAATTCAGATAGATATGGTTGGCGTGCTCCTTCCTATCAAGTAGTAAAAAATTGATCTCGAGCGTTCAAATGTGGCAGAACAACCTGCGAACATGCAAAAAGTGCTGGTCGGCCGTATTCTGCGTGTACTAAAAAAACATTGATATTGTGAACGACATGGTCAGAAAAGATCGTCGATTGACAACAAGGCGTATAACGGAGATAACAGGCCATTCAAATGGTACGATTGTAATAATAATAAATGACTATTTAGGGTTTCATAAGGTGTCAGCAAGATGGGTACACCGAATGTTGACGCCCTAACAAAAACGTTTGAGAGTCACTTCAATAGCCAATTTAGTCTTGTTTAACCGTAATCCTAAATGTTTCCTCGATCGTTATGTTACGGTTGATGAAACTTGGGTTCATCACTTCAATCCCAATTGCAAACAACAGAGTATGGATTTGCGTCACCCAGGATCTCCCCCTTCATGTACATTTCGTGTACAGGCTTCAGCGGGCAAGATAATGGCTACAGTTTTTTGGGATTCCGAAGAAATTTTAGTGGTAGATTTCTTGGAACGTGGCCACAATCAGTAGTCAATATTATGCAGCATTAGTTACATAATTTCGTTATTGCATTAATGAAAAAGGAAGAGGAATTCTCTTTCATCAAAATAACGTCCCAGTTCATAAGAGACTTATTTCTATTCATGACGCTTATGGAGCATCCACCTACTCCCCTGATTCAACTGATAGTGATTTTTAATTATTTCCAAAGCTAAAAGGGAGTCTTCGGGGAACAAAACTTGAGAGCGATGACGCAGTTATGGCAGCTATGCAGAACTTGTTCTGAGATCAAGACTTCGAGTTTTTCAAGAAAGGTATTGCTATGCTTGAACATAGGTGGAATAAGTGTTTTCACGTTCAAATCAATACATCCCCCGTATTTCTAATTTTTAGACATTCGTTAAAAACACCCCTGCCTACAAAGCCATATAGTAAGATTTATTCCATAAATGCGTGGTTAACAATTTTTAGATGCTACCTATCATTTAACTTTTTAAATTTAATAATAGACCCCTTAATTTTTGATAGTGCCTGACATGCTCTTTCCATTTAAGACATTTATTAATGTGGTTAATTTTATTTAATTAGCATCTGTAGGATAAAAATAGATACTGTTATTTACTCGGTCTTCGTTTTTGATTTTATATTTCGGTTGCGAAATTTCACTACACCCGGCGTCAATGAAAAAGTCTATCCTCAAGGTAGTTTTAAAAATGCACACAAATTTTGTACATCCCTTAAAATCCAAAACTGATCAGGTAGATTTTCTATTGTTGTGTTGTACAATGCAGGTCTAAGTCCCAGGGCACGATATAGAGCCAATAAATTGAAAAGGATTCGTTAAATACCAAAATATTAGTTTTTTTTGTGAAAGTTTTAGGATTCATTTTCCCAAATAAATAAAATAAAAAAATTTTCCGGTTTCTTAGAAAAGCATTTGGGATGTGTGTAAATTAAATAATGCCACCCTACCTATGGAAATTTTATGCCAAATAACCAATTTTTATTTTAGAAATCATAACATTTTTCAATATTTATCAAATATTTATCTTATCGAATTATCTAGGATGTAATCGAAATCAATCAATGTAGAAAGTACATATCTGAGAGATACGAGTTAAGCTCGTTTGCAATTTCAATACTATTTGTTAACGTTTTATTGTTTATCTATGTTTATTTTCTTTTGTTCTTGGCCACGGTTAGAAATTTTTTTAATAACGCTCCATATGTTCTTACTTTGGCTTTTGTGTTCGTCTGTTTCGGTTCCGTAACAACGTTTTGTTGTTTTTATTAGCTAAGTTAACTTATTTTTATAGATTTTATAATCCTTTAATGCTCTCAAACATTGGGGTCTGATAAAAATTTCTACAACATGCTTTTAGTATTTACTGATTTCATGAGAGCGTTGGTTATCCAAGGTGTTCTTTTCGTTTTATTTTTTGTTTTATTTAATCGAAAAATAGAGTTTGCAACAGACATTTTTAATTTTGAGCTTAAGATATCAATTGATAGGTTTATATCATACATTTCATCCAAACTTTCTATTTCTAGTAATAACAACTTTGTTTTTGTTTAAATTTGTGTTTTGTGACAGTGTATTAATAACAATTACCGACTTATAAAATTTTATATTTGCGACTATAGGATTATGATTAGTAATGGAATTGTTGATTACAAAAGTATTGCAATTGTAAAAACTTGTTTGCGATTTTTTTAAAAATATATGATCTAGGTAACAATTTGAGTTTTTACTTTTTCGTTTATTAAGGATATAAATCTTGTTTTAGGCATCATATTCAATTATTTTTGAGGACTGGAATGAATATCTATGTTTAAATCACCTACAAAAAAGTTTAAATCAGTTTGAACTTTAGATACATTTAACATATCTTTCTCTAATTCATTGTTAAAAGTATCAACATTAGTTGAGGGCTGGGTATAAATGGCGGTTAACATTATCGTTTTATTATTATTTATTATTGATATCGATACTCATTAAACTTAACTTATAATTTACATAACAGTCGTTTATATACATGATCACCCCGTCGTTTTGATTTATAATTCCTTCATTATACATATATCATCTTAATCCTGGCATGTAGTCCCATTAATAAAATCATAAGTCCATCAAAGTTTTTATTTATACTTCTTATGTTATTATGAGATATGGAAAAGTGTTGATGAGAATTATTTTCTGATTTATTTTTATTTATAAATTCTTCCTCCGAAACGTTAAAAGTTCCTTCCTCATAAGCTTTATAATCACAAATATAATTCATACATACACTACAAAGTGGATTGTTTCACTCGTTAACTCGAGGCTTAGTTTAGGCATTATATGATTTAACATTCAAAATCATTAATTATGTGTGATTTATCTAATACATGAAAGAAAAGTTTCATTAATATGTAAAATTAACTAACTATTATGAAAACGTCGTTAATGCTAGTTTGAAGAGTATACCACAACTATTTATAGTTATAGCACAACTTGTGTATTTTAAGCTAACACAACTCTAGCTTCAACTTCATAATTAAAAAATAAATAAATGCGTTACCTACAACGTAAAGTACGTCCCAGAATATCTAAGAGTTATAAATCATCTTGATAGCGACAGGTCAGTGGCGTACTTATTAAAGGCATATACTATAAGGTCAGTATAACATATTGACTTTTTCGTTTCTTATGTTTGTATAAAACATTGAAAAAAAACATACTTATAATTGTAATTATGACCTATTAATACATACAAAACAAAAAAGAAATTTAGTGGTTTAATATCTAAGTCTTTGTCTACGTAAACTGCAAGTTTTTTTATCAAACCAAATAATATTTGTTAACGTGCATTTAATCTGTTTCAAGTTTCAGCAGGGAAACCTTTTGTGACGTCATTAACATGTTCTTTTTTCAAATTTCGGTAAACCAATTTAGCATTTCATTTAATAAGAAATGAAGCGACAGCTCTATCTTTGTTAGTTACGTACGAGATGAATTAATACAAACGTCATCTTTACTGAAGCAGATAATACATTATTGTATAGGATAGCGAGGATCATCCGAAATTCCTAGAATATTTGTATTAGTTCAGAAAGTACTCATTACACTATTAAGTTAGAAAGATGACTCATTTAATAGGGGATGCATTAAGATGCAAATACCACATTTGTTATTTTAAAACAAGTACTTCAAATCCTCAGTTACCCTCGAAGTTTGGTTGAAAACGGTAGCGAAAATGGCACCTTTCGATGTTTTCCCGCCAAAACATTTAAACCTAGTTCGCTCTCTGGGAGTGAAAAAATTATTCTGAATGTACATAATGCCTTAAACTATCAAAATCCGACAAATATTTGAGATAGTGTAGTAAAAATGTGTTCTAATATGACGGGAGTGGGGAAGTCAACATTATACAGATTATTAAACGGACAGAAAGAAGGTGCTTTGAAAGAACCGGCTTACTAAACCGGAAGAGGAAAGAGTGCATATCAGAAGAAAAATCCAATCCTTCTACTTCAATAAAGGAATTTCTACCCTTAACAAAATAGTAGCAGTACTAAAAAAAGACGTTTATAGTCCACAATTGTCTCGATCCACACTACATGGGACAATACAGGATCCTAACTTTCGTAACTGATAGTCTCTACATTGTTTCTTGAGATGCAAATACCTTCGTGAAATGAAGGTTTCGTGCCGAAGGTTTCGTGCCGAAGGACGGCTAATCTTTTATGTCTCAAAGGCATTTGACCAAGTTTGGCATAAGTGTTTACTTGCCAAACTCACCTCGTTGGGTTAAATGATACGCTCATCAACTGGGTTTCTAATTTCCTTGATAAAAGACGAATACGTGTCGTAGTTGATGGCCTTTTCAAAAGCATAAGCAGAAATTTGTTAAGTATGCCATTGATGAACCCTGTGCTTTTCGGGATTACCGTACATAGATTACCATTATATCACTGCGAACACAACCCCATAGAGTTAGTGTGAGCTCAAGTAAAGGTGACGTATGTCGTAACAATACAAGTTTTAAATTTAGTGAAGTGCGACAGCTTTACTGTAAACCATAAACAATGTTTTAATTTTCAAATTTGACAAAATTGTTTACTACATCTTTAACAATTTTTAACAAACATTACTACTGACGAAGATAACTGTAAGTTATCGAAACGTTTAGATTGTATAATTTAAAGTACACCATTAAAAATCCCAAAAGATAAGTATTTTATCATAAACAATGTCAATTCAGAATAGTAGAAAAGTGTATTTATCATGTAATTAAAGAGGAACGGCGGATGAAGGCACTTGATGTGATAATGGAATAAACTATAGAACCCGCTAAAATATCCGTACGTCAAGTTGACAGCTCTTCCGAATCGGATGAGGATGGTACAGACTGATTGTTAGTTATGTATCGCATCTGTTACCAAACCTCACCTTTATGAGAATATTAAATGAAAATGTAAACTACATTTATTATTATTTTATATTAATCATTATTTTATATAAATCAAAACATTACCATTTTGAAATAGCCATATCTAAAATAAATGTGGAGTACAGGTTGTCCCATATTCGTATGTTTTACACAGGACAATTCGCCGTTCGCCTTCGCCGATTCCCGTCGCCAATTCGCCGTCACAGTTGGCCGTCGGTCAAATTCGCCGTAGACGATTCGCCGACAAATCGTTGCTTTTGATGTGCTATTATATTTCTCTATGATAATGGACATTACTTTAAATAGATTTTCTATGAGCTGGTAATGAGTGTCTCCTTAAAATTGGGTTTTTATAAGTTTATAATGAGAGTCTTTACTTTAAATAGACTTTCTATGACATTCTGTATTTTAAATAAATGGTTTTCCGCAATTTACCTCAAATAATCCTTTGATAATTAACGTAATCTTAATTTAATAATTACATCTCGATATTGCTATAAATACAAAAGCATAGAACAAAAACATTTAGTTGTACCGATTCTTTGAGTTAATCAGGTGGTTGAAAGTTGTCATAATGGATAATGAAATTTTGTCGAAAGAGGAAGAGAGAAATTTGTAGAAAGCGGTTTTATTTATGTGTTTGACACAATTAGTAAAAGTGACGTTGGTGTTAATTAATTTTGTGTGTTGGCATACCTAAGAACAAATTAATTTTATAAATTCGTCTAAAACATGACGGCGAATCGTTTACGGCGAATTTGACCGACGGCCAACTGTGACGGCGAATTAGCGACGGCGAATCGGCGAACCGGCGACGGCGAATAGTCCCAAATGTTTTACGGGTATCTCGCTTATTTTTAGGTTTTCACGACACCGTGCTACTTTTTAATGAAACCAAAGATGCATTAATCAAATTTGCCATATTCATCTTAGTTTTTGTGCTACAGGGTGATTTTGGAAAATTGCATTTTCAGTCATCCCTGTAACTCTGTTATTATCAGACATATTAAAAAGTAAAACTGATATTTGTAGATTTTTACGTAGAATCCAGTAGCGATACTCAGATTTCTTTAGAGGTCACAGTTTTGAGATATTGACATAACCTACTTTTTTTTAATGGGACACCCTATATATTTTTTAAAATCTTTTTCCCCTGCTTTTCAAAATATAGCAAGTCTATATTTATTTTATAAATAACGTGACAAATTTTTTCTATAATTTACATTGATAAAAAAAAAAATTAATTAATCACAAATATTGTTCAAATTGCAGACCATTATGTCTCCTACAAGTTTCACAAAGTTTATAAATTCTTTGAATAGCATTTTCCAAAATAAATGATTGCCTTCGTAATTCTGCAAATGCGTTTTCCGTTGTAATTTTTAATTGTTACATGTTGGCATATTGCCTTGAATAAATTTTATTCTTTAAATACCCCACAAAAAAAACAAAACCGAGAGATCCGGTGATCGTGGTGGCCATCAAACAGGTCCATTTGTTCCAATCCATCTCCTGGGAAAACGTTCATTTAGCCAGTTTTGTATTATTCTATCATTGTGGGCTGGAGCCACATCCTGCTGGAAGAATATATCGTTCAGTTGAGCCAGTGGAATATCTTCTAAAATGTTCATAGTTTTTCTTGTAGAATTTGTAACTACCCATTAGAGTTTAGGTTTTCCATAAATCTTGTAAACTATTTTTCGGTTAAAAATAAGCAGGAGACATTAAATCCGAACCTGCCTTGACGCTTTCTAGGAAAAATCACGTGGGTGTTTTCTTGACTCCAAAACCGCGAGTTGTGTCTATTAAGAATTCCCGAACTTGTGAAATGTGCCTCGTCTGACCAAATTATTTTTTTCAAAATTATTGTTCCTGAGTTTTCATATTTATAAACCAATTGCAGAACTCAATCTACGTTTAGCATCACCAGGGTGCAGATGATGAACAAGTTTATACTTGTAGGTTTGAATTTATGTTTTTAAAATCCTTTGCACTGTTGTTTTAGATACACCGGTCTCTTCATATATTTTCCTGCACGAGGTTTCAGGAGTGGCTTGAACAACTGCTAAAACGTTGATCTCTGATTCCTCGTTCTCTTTGTTGTAAACTCGGGGTCGAGGTTTGTCAAAACATCCATGTTGGCAAAGATTAAATTTTAATTTTTGAAATATTCTTCTGTCGGTTGTCTTCTTTCGGGATATCTATGACAAAATTGGTATATAAAATGAATACAAATTCTAAGGCAAAGATTAACTGACCTGTTCAGATAGAGTTCTAAGGCCTGGTCTGCGTTTTATTAGATAATATGAAGCAGGTATTCATATCATATTTCTCAAAGTTTTCAAATTTTTGGTTTCGAGCCATATTAAAAATAATTAAACAACAACAACAAGAACAAGAACGATAACAATAAACAAAAACAACGAATAACAATATATATCAGCACTAAATTTGGGAAAATGTAACCAGGAATAATTTTAGAGAAGCAGAAACTTCAAAATTAAATACCTAAGTAATGGCAGAACGTTAATTATTTTGTTTTTGCGTTACCATGGTTACCCACGGCTATCCACTATTATCAATGTAAATTATAGAAAAATTAATTTTGTCACGTTATTTATAAAATAAATATAGACTATGCTATATTCTTGAAAAGCTCTTGGCAAGGGAAAAGATTTAAAAAAATATATAGGGTGTCCCATAAAAAAGTAGGTTATGTTAATATCTCAAAACCGTGACCTCTAAGGAAAATCTGACTACGCCACTGGATTCTACGTAACAAAATCTACAAATATCTGTTTTACTTTTTACTATGTCTGACAATAACCGAGTTACAGGATGACTGAAAATGCAATTTTCCAAAATCACCTTGTAGCACACAAACTAAGATGGCTATGGCAAATTTGATTAGTGCATCTTTGGTTTCATTAAAAATAGCACGGTGTCGGGAAAACAGCAAGGTTCTAACCTAAAAAATAAGCGAGATACCTCGTAAAACATACGAAAATGGGACAACCTGTACATTCACGCCTTTGGATTGTTTGATAATTAATCTACAATTCCCTATCTCTGAAATCCTAACCTCACGTCTATGAGTTGTTTGATCTTCAGGCATAAGTCGAATTTTAAAGGGTCGTCCTTCGTTTGCCGTTTACCTGTACCGTCTTTATTTAACACAATATTTTGCAAGCGTAACATTTACAGTATCTTCGTTTAAACTAGCCCGGTCTGCTACTGATTTCTGTTTGCCGCTTGATTCTCTTAAATCTTATTATTTAAAAAAAGTTAAAATTAGTGAGTTAACTAAAAATTTAAAATAAATTTAGGTAAAGATTTGTATTGCAACTGCACAAATGTTATTAACGTTCCGCATTTGTATAACAATAACTTTCCTGGTTCGTTTTAATAGATAAAATTTTATTATTGGTTTTCATGTTTGTGTAGCATCACATGCCTACACATTTCTTTTATCAAACCTTTCTATAGCACTTTTATAAATGTTTAACCTTGACTGTGTTAAATGTTTATGGATTATTATTTTAGTGCCCTTACGGCTTTTTTTATTAAAATAAATTAAATGCTTATATTTATAATTTACAAATCTAACCACTACCGGCCGACTATTGCCTTCGAACCTACGACCAATTCGATTATAGCGAGCGATATCGCCATCAGAAATATCTAACTTCATATTGTCATTGAGCAACGTCATCACTTTATGATCTATTTTCTCACCGAAAATAAAAAAAAATCATTTCTTCTTACTATGCCGGGTGTCTCAGATAAATTTATGGGGTTGTGGCCAAAATAAAAACTTGCAATTTTAGAATCAGGTATGATTGATTGCGATCTCTTCAAGTAAACTATTTGCAGACTTCTACTGCTTCCGGTTATACCGGAAGTCCCATCTACTTTGTTATTGTCAAAGGAACACCCTCTATATTTTTGTATTTTTGGATAGGAACCATAATTTTGAATCCTTTTTATTGAAACTATACCATGCTCATCTATTACGGTTTTTTAGATAACAATTATTTTCCGAAATCTTGACTGTAACTCCTATTTGGATTGAGACAAAAAGTTAAAATCCAATTAGGCTTGTTGAAGATAAAAATCTTTGCCTGAGAATAATTCCTAAATTTATACCTTTGAGTCAGAGCTCAAAATGTAAAAAAATAATTTTTTTTAAGTGGAATACCCTATTTTTTGTTACGTAATCGAATTGGCGATAAGATTTGCTACAAAGTGATCCAAAAATGCAAAAATATAGTGTTCCATTGAAAATAATAAAGTAGGTGTGACTGACTTCCAGTATAACCGGAAGCAGTAGAAGTCTGAAAATATTTTAGTTGAAGAGAAGGCAATCAATTATACCTGATTCTAAATTTTCAAATTCTTATTTTGGCCACAACCCCATAAACTTCTAATGAATGGTCTCGCTGAGACACCCTGTATACTCGTTGCAAACGCAACATATACGCAAGTGTTAGGAAGTCTTGAGCTGCCCACATCAATTTTTATTTGACAGGCGACTATGTCAACAGTTCAATTTTCTTTAATGTTGTGCATGAGTATTTTATTCGAAAAGCCTATCAATTTACATGTTCTCGTGGTATTCCCCTGTTTCTATATTAGCTAAATTTAAAACATTTATTACGTGTATACCACTAAAAGAATCCTGTAAATAATAAATTATTTTATAGCAGATATTTTCAATGTCAAATAGATTACAGATGATTACTGCACACGCTATACATTTATTAGAACAACCTTTTGATATTTAATCAAGATTTCATAATAATAGCAATAATTTTATTTACCATAATTGTTTAATCAATTTGTTTTTAATACTTTCAACGTTTATTTAGGCACTACCAAAACGCAGTAAGATTTAAAAATAGTCAACATGTACTAATTCTTTTTGTTTTAATAGATAAGCAAATAAATAATTTGTACCTGTTATGTAAAAAAGACAATGCAGTAGCTAGTTAAGAGCGTCAAGTATTAAAGTCCTTGTCCGTGGTGACCCATATCACATTGTAATCATCAATTATCGCTTATATATTACTGTATTTAATAATTGCTACAATTTTTAATATAATTAGAAGTGGTCTTGACTTCCTAAGTGTAAGAAGAGTTTAGCGAAAATGGGCTTGTTGATTGGCAATAGCAATTATGATGTAAGTAATTGAATTTATATATCATTTTCGGTTTTTATATAAATTTTCATAATAAATGTATTTTTTTAACCGTTTAGAATTCACTATCTGTTATTAAACAATCTAACCATGAATCATTTTTTTTGCAAAATAGAGAATCTGGGGCTTATTTATGAGCATTTAGTAGTGTACGCAGAAAAATAAGAAAGTAGGTATTTAGAATGGAAGATTTTCATATTTCTTAGTGATAACTTTTAAAATTGAATACAGGACAATGCTAACATGATAGTGTTAAAGCCCTACACTTGAACATTCAGTTACCCTCAATAGAAATTAGATCCAAATTACAATAAGTGAACACCCTGCCAAAACATTACATATTTTATCTAAGAATAACAGTTTAGTTCACCCCACTTCCTGCTATTGAACCAGTTTTAATTAGGCGTGTCAAAAGGTTATGACATAAATATTCTTGCATTAATAATTTAAATAGGTAAAAATTCAATTGCACGTATTTCTGAAAACTATTTTCATGGTCTGTGAATTTCCTTGAAGCTAAAGATAAATTAATTTACATAAGAAATCACCAACTTCTGTTTATTTAGAAAATGATATAATCAGTTACATAATAGATACCTTACAGGTTTTCGATTAAAGGCATTTCAGAGACTTTAGGCCCGTTGCAATGTGCGGTTTTAAGGCCCAAAAAATTAGACGCTACTTAACTGCAACAGAATGAGAGATATGGCGTGATCAACTTCGCACAGAACGTTTTTTTAAACAATAACTAAGTTTGGTTCCAAATTTACATTTTTGTGTTAGATAAATTGATCGTTATATTTTTATGGTTAATACTCATCTAATAGGTATCGCCTACATTCGTTTTGTATTTGCTCAATAGATGAACAACGATGAGTATGAAAAAAAATACATACACATTGCGACTTTGGAACAAAACTCGTCATATTTAATCTCAAAATTTACAGAACATTAATGTTTTTTGCAACGAATTTTCGAGCGCCATCACGTTTTAAGCACTCTTATCTTTACACCTTTCCGCCAATGCCTGAAACCCTGAAATTGGCGTCGTGCATAAAACCTAATAAAGTGCACTCGTATCGTAATATACTTTGGTTTTATATATATATATATATATATATATATATATATATATATATATATATATATATATATATATATATATATATATATATATATATCAGGTGTAACGATATAAAGTAAGTAAGTTTATGCCAGAAAAGCAGGACGTGAAAAAGTATGATTTTTTAAATAGAACACGTATTTGATTTTAGTTTTTAATTCTACGTGTCCATACAAACATATTTTGTCATACAAAAGATTGGCTGAAAGTTTTTAGTTCTTGAGATATTCGCGTTTAAAGATTATTATGGTCATTTTCGTGGGGTTGATGAATGGGCAATTGTTCCGTTATTTCACAATAAAAAAAATTGATATTTCGTGTGAAAAATGAGTGATATTATACTAACGTTTAGACCGAGTAGTATTTCTAATTTTCTCAACAGGGTGTTTGTTATAACCATTCAAATTTGAAAATTCTCAAATTAAAAAAATCAGTTTTTTTTAATTGCACACCCTATATATTTTTATTTCATTTTATTCGGGATTAAAAATCTATCATTTTGTCAAATATATCCTATATCTATCTTTGATAGTTTTCGAGTAATTTCGATTTTTTCACACTAGCTATTTTATTTTCGATAACATTGCATTGCATGGATCTTGGTAGCCATGGAAAATAATAATTGCGCTACTAAGATACAAAGGTTTCCTACTTGTCAAAATAAACACATATTAAATTTGTCGTTTTCGCATTTAACTTGTTAAATTGTATCAATTATGGATTATTCGACAAATGAATTAATTGATATGATATACGTGTTGAGGCTGAAAAAACCCTTTATTGGCACAACGAATCTACAAAATGAAATATCCTGAACGTCGAATACCTACTACTGTTGGCTTGGAAAATTTGATGGATAGATTTGAATCTAGCGGTAGTGTTAAATACGTAAAGTTGTTAATAAAAGGGCAGCTAATGAAGAAAAAGAACTTGAAATATTATTAAATATTCAAGAAAATCCCCAAGTGAGTTCTAGAACATTAGCGACGATATGTGATACCTCCAAATCAAACGTGAATCGAACAACGCTGAAGTATAAGTACCATCCCTATCACATTGAGCTTCATCAAGAATTGCGAGAAGAGGATTTTGCAAGACGAATTGAATTCTGCAATATCATTAATCAACGGCTGCAATTAAATAACAACTTTTTGTGCTCCATATGGTTTCCGATGAGGCGACGTTTAAAAGTAATGGGGCTGTAAATCGGCATAATATGCACTATTACGCCATTGATAATCCATTTTGGCTACGAAAGTTCAAAACCAAAATCATTGGTCACTAAATGTGTTGTGGTATATTAATGACCAAATTATCGGTCCCTATTTTTGATGATCCATTAACGGGCCGCAGCTATTTGCATTTCTTACGTGAAGAATTTCCTGTTATTGAGGATATCAATTTAGAAGGACGACTAAATATGTGGTTGCAACAGGATGGTGCACCTCCACATTTTATCGGGACGTAAGAATTCTTGAACCAGCAATACCCGGAGAAATGGATAGGACGTAATGGCTTTATATTATGGCCACCCAGGTCATGCGATTTAACTCCACTGGATTTTTCTATGGGGATACATAAAAGATCGGGTGTATATTATTAAACCTACAACAAGGAGGACATGAAAAATAGAATTCGAAGCTTGTGCACAGTGACCTCTTATGTTATCCGAAGTGAGACAGAACATGAGAAAAAGGCTCAATATGTGTATCCAGCAAGAAGGCCGTCTATTTGAGCATTTACTAAGACGCAATGTTGAATAATTATTGAATTACTGTTTCTCATTAATAAAACTGTTAATATTCTCGCTTAGGTGGTTTGTGTTTTATTTCGTCGCAATTGTTTTCCATGGCTACCACGATCCACAATAATGTTATAGTATCGTATGTAACGTAGCTAGTGAGAAAAATCGAAATTACTCGAAAACTATCAAAGATAGATATAGGATATATTTGACAAAATGATAGATTTTTAATCCCGAATAAAATAAAATAAAAATATATAGGGTGTGCAATTAAAAAACTGATTTTTTTAATTTGAGAATTTTCAAATTTGAATGGTTATAACAAACACCCTGTTGAGAAAATTAGAAATACTACTCGGTCTAAACGTTAGTATAATATCACTCATTTTTCACACGAAATATCAATTTTTTTATTGTGAAATAACGGAACAATTGCCCATTCATCAACCCCACGAAAATGACCATAATAATCTTTAAACGCGAATATCTCAAGAACTAAAACTTTCAGCCAATCTTTTGTATGACAAAATATGTTTGTATGGACACGTAGAATTAAAACTAAAATCAAATACGGGTGTTCTATTTAAAAATCATACTTTTTCACGTCCTGCTTTTCTGGCACACCCTGTATAACTTCCAATATTTAAAAAATGCACACTTCTTACCTCTACCCCATGGTCCATACAATATTTACACAAATAATTCTAGTTAAGCATAAACTTACTTTACTCTATCGTTGGGACACCCTGTATATACATACAGGGTGGTCCGAATTTATGCTCATAACTTCGAGGGCGTATTCTACTTTAAAAATAATATAAGTTTTCGGTATAAACATATATCCAAAAATCCTTCGTTTCCAAGATACAGGGTGTCAAAGTTTTTCAAAATTTTTCGATTTTTGTTTAAACCACCTTCTCTAAATCGACGATGTACCTCCCTGAACACTTTTATGTCAGGTTGTCTTCTATTAGAAAATCTCCGACGATATTCCCTAACCGCTTCAGAAGAATTTCCATTAGTGAAACCGTAAATAAAATGTATGTCCGCATATTCGGCGTTTGTAAACACATTAGGCATTTTAAAAACACGTAAACACTTAAATAAATTCAACTGAGTTGTTTACACGCAAACGCAATTAAACTTTATTTACGTTTTAAGTTGTCAAAATGTCAGATAGCAAATGATTACTATGCATCATAGCCTACTCTAATTATCTTCGCAGATTTGCTAGCAGGGTGTCCTATTTTTGGGTTTCAGAACCTCTTTTCCCCCAAACTTCTTCGGATGCGACAATGACTTAAAAAACTTGATATGTCAATTACATTTAAACAATTCTTCATAAGTTACATTTGTTCGAGAAACGCATTGTTTTTGAGAAAATGCGAAAAGCGTAAACTAAAATTCCTATGTTTTTGAACAGTTCGTGCACTTTACGAAAAAAATTGAAGAGACAAAATTTTTCTAAATTGAATAAGAAATCTAAATCTGCATCAAATACCCAGGGCGTACCACAAAAAGTTTGTGGGGATTAAATCACACCCCAAAAATGGACCACCCTGTAGAATTTAAAAATTTTAAATACTCAAATTAATGCTGCTTGATAAGGTAATAACTTTACCAAATTTCAAATCAATATCTGAAAAACTCTGGAAGCTATTAAAAAAATCGAAAAATTTTACAAAACTTTGACACCCTGTATCTTGAAACGAATGATTTTTGGATATATGTTTATATCGAAAACTTATATTATTTTTAAAGTAGAATACGCCCTCGAAGTTATGAGCATAAAATTCGGACCTTATATATATATATATATATATATATATATATATATATATATATATATATTATATATATATATATATATATATATATATATATATATATACAGGGTGGCGCATTAGTGTGACAAAGTCCCATATCTCCTTTATTTAAAGAGATACAAAAAATTAAATACAAAAGTTGTAAGATATGGTCTGGTGCATATTCCAAAAATATTTTTAATTATACAGGGTAGATCATAAAAGCTTAGAAGTAATTTTAAATTTTTTTAAATAGAAAACCCTATATATTATTACATATTTAGATTCTACATACAATTTTAGACACATTTTATGTATAATGTTCTATACCTAAGTCCAACCGTTTTTGACAAATTTCAAATCTTTGTCAAAATGACGTTTGCAGGCCAAAACATAGGTGGAAATCTTTTCTAAACGAAGCCTTTATCAATTAGTTATGGTTGGTTTCCTTGGAAATGGGGACCTACTCTAATGGGCTGTATTGATATTTTGTAATACATTCATACAGGGTGATCAAAATGGACAATAAAAGTAGATTAAAAACCTATAGTCATTTTTTAATGGAAACCCTATTTTTTAATTCTATCTTATTTAGCATTAAAAATAGGGTGACTTTGTAAAGAGTGTTATTCCAAAAATTGTAGTTTTGAAATAATAACAATTTAACATTTTTATTGTAAAAGGCTATACGGCTTTCAAGTTTTGTTGTTAGTTGGCCGTGACGGGCGGGAAATAAAAAATCGAGCACTTCAGATCGAAATATTACAATTTATTGAACTCCATATAAATGATTATTTTATTAAACGAACTTAAAGTAAAGACAATATTTTTTGATTCAACAAATTATGTCCTAATCCTAATCATAAACTTGACAACTCTAATGTAACTAAAGCTGTAACTAATTATACAGATAAAAGTACTAGAAACACGTCAAATACGTACTACACATTTCAACACTAACGTTTTGAAAACAGTTTCTAATCCTAATCTTCATGTCTTCCTTGTTGTAGGCGGTATTTTATGAACCTGCTCTTTGACATACCCCCATATGCTAAAGTCCATTTTAGTAAGATCTGGGGATCTAGCAGGCCAAGCAACAGGCCCTCCCCTCCCAATCCAACATTCTGGATATCTACCATTTAGGTAGATGGTTTTGCAGAAAGTCTAAGTATACTTCCCCTGTTACTCGTTGATCAAAAAATATGGTCCAATTACATGATTACCGACAACACCTTCCCAAACATTTAAAGACCATCTAGTATGAGAAGTATATCTTACAAAATGTGGATTTTCGGTAGAATAGTAATGAACATTGTGTCTGTTTACACTTCCGTTTCTGTGAAATGTGGCCTCATCTGTAAATAAAATCAAATGAACAACATTTCTTTGTTGGTTTATTTTGTTTTGAGCCCATTGACAAAATTCCAGTCGTCTTTGATAATCTTCAGGAACCAACTCTTGAAGTAGTTGAATGTGATAGGGGTGCATTTTTGAGACTTCAATATCCGCTGTACCGTATGTCGTTCAACACCAACCTGCTGAGTATTGTCCAATATATGGATTTTCGGTAACTGTTAATAGTACATTTAATTGATTTTCCTCAGTCTGTGCACGTTTTTCCCTAGTATTTTTTTCATATAACACATTGCCAGTTCTTTCAAAACGCTCCAAAAGCTTTTCAAATGCCCTTCTTTCAGGTTGCCGTCTCTGGAAACCGTTGTTGATACAGTCTTCTTGCTAAGAGCGTTCTTATCACTAGCTCCCAAAATAAAAATCATATCAACCATCTCGACTTGCGAAAAATTCATTATTTACAATTTTAATTCAAGTTTTAAATCAATTTGCTATAAAATACACTAATGCATCACACAAATTATCAACTGACAATAAATAATGACGTTTCTGATGATCTCTATTATTTTTATATGCCACGCCTCGCCGTCACGCCAACCAACAACAAAACTTGAAAGCCGTATAGCCTTTTACAATAAAAATGTTAAATTGTCATTATTTCAAAACTACAATTTTTGGAATATACACTCTTATACAAAGTCACCCTTATTTTTAATGCTAAATAAGATAGAATTAAAAGAATAGGGGTTTCCATTAAAAAAATGACTTTAGGTTTTTGAATCTACTTTATTGCCATTTTGATCACCTGTATGAATGTATTACAAAAATATCAATACAGCCCATTAGAGTATGTCCCCATTTCCAAGGAAACCAACCATAACTAATTGATAAAGGCTTCGTTTAGAAAAGATTTCCACCTATGTTTTGGCCTGCAAACGTCATTTATGACAAAAATTTGAAATTTGTCAAAACGGTTGGACTTAGGTATAGGACATATACATAAAATGTGTCTAAAATTGTATGTAGAATCTAAATATGTAATAATATATAGGGTTTTCTATGTAAAAAAATTTTAAATTACTTCTAAGCTTTTATGATCTATCCTGTATAATTAAAAGTATTTTTGGAATATGCACCAGAATATCTTTACAACTTTTGTATTTATTTTTTTGTATCTTTTAAATAAAGGAGATATGGGACTTTGTCACATTAATGCGCCAATTTTATATATATATATATATATATATATATATATATATATATATATATATATATATAAGGTCCGAATTTTATGCTCATTACTTCGAGGGCGTATTCTACTTTAAAAATAATATAAATTTTCGATATAAACATATATCCAAAATCATTCGTTTCAAGATAGTTGTCTTTTAAATAAAGGAGATATGGGACTTTGTCACACTAATGCCACCTATATATATATATATATATATATATATATATATATATATATATATATATATATATATATAGCAGGGTGGATACTCTAAGTGGAATAAATTCTGTAACTCAAAGAGGTGAAGTCCGAGAGAAAAATCATGATAGGCATTCTTTATAATTGTTTTCAGCCCTCAATCTGGGGTTTACAGTTTCTGCATATATCCACCCCCGGGGGCGAAGCCACCCCTAACTTTGTTTTAAAATGTAAAGGTAGGTCAAGTGATACACCGTGTGAAAGCTTGTCTTAAGAGGAATACAACGCAGTATTTATTTTCTGTAAATTTTAATCATTATTTTCTTGAACAAAAAAATCACAATCAAAAATAATTAACAAATAAACGCACTCTCTTAGCAAAGGAAGTTTCATTTGAGAACTTTTTTAAACTAAACCACGATTTAACAACTTCTCTGCAAAGAAATCTTTTCTTATGGGGTCACTCATAACTTTAAAGATGTTCAAAATGATGTCCATTTATTTTTTGACAAAGACCCAATCGGCGATAAAAACCATTTCTCACGTTCTGAAACATGTCTTGTAGAATATTTCAGATTTCTGCAGTAACTTTCGCCCTCACATCCTGAAGGTGGGTCGGTAATGTAGCATAAACCTTACTCTTCAAATATCCTCATAAAAAAAGTCAAGATGATTAAGATACGGGGATCGTGGTGGCCATTCAAGTGCACCGATTCGTCCAATCCATCTATTTGGGAAAATTTGATTTAAATAGTTCCGTACTGGCAATGCATAGTGCGGTGGAGCACCGTCTTGCTGAAATCAAATTCTCTCATTCAAGTCATTTGGATTGTTATTTGGTAGTAGACCCCTTAAATTTGGGAGCAGGTCATCCGTGATTACAGAAAGATATAACTGTCCACCAAGATTACTATTCAAAAAATGTGGCCCTACCACTCGATCTCCAATAATCCCAGCCCATACATTTAATTTTTGTGGATTTTGCGTGTGAGTTTCCTGCATCCAATGGGGGTTGTGGTCAGACTAATAACGACAATTCTGATGATTCACTTCACCATGCAAAGTGAAAGTACATTTATCCGAAAAGAAAATCCATTCCAACTGTAAGTGAAAATGGTCAATGAAGTCCATCATTCCTTCACAAAACTTAATTCGTCGGCCTGGATTTTCATCACTCAATTCTTGTAGCATTTGCATCTTGTAAGGGTTCATATTTGCAGCTTTAAAACCCTTAAAACAATTCTATGACTGACCTCATGATCGCGCGCTAATTGCCTTGCCGAAATGATGGGGTTTTTTTGAATAGCCAACAAAACGTTCAGCTTTGTATTTTCGTCAAATGCCTCTCCTCTTCGTCTTGGCAGATTCCTGACATGACCCAATTCTCTATAGCGCCTTTCTATTTTGCTAATTGTGCCTTGAGAAAGTCGCGGTAAATCGGAATGATTTTTTTGAAATAATTTAGCTACCTCAGCTTGAGTGCGACTTCGGTCACCATATCCGATCATCATTAACGTCTCAATGCGAAGGGCTTCCGTTAAATAAGCCATGCTAAATAATTTACTACGATGTGAAGATGTGAAAACAACATTAGAGGTATTATTTACTTAAATAAACGAGTACGGAAAAATACAAGGAACAGACAATATTGTAATTTACTAATGTGGACGCTAACAAATCAAGCAGGTAACTAAAATCGAGACTAAAACACAGAAGATTAAGAGCGTTTTTTATCAACGATAAGACTTGGCTTGCTGAGATAATAAATACACGTTATCAATACGGGGCATTTTTATCTCTACCGACCATTCAAGCATTGTCGAAATTAAAAAGCATTTAGTGAGTGTAAGAAACACAGAAGATGTTTTCTTTCAACGATAAGATCAGGCTTGTTGCTATAATAAATGCATGTTATCACTACGGTATATTTTTACTTACCGACATTTCAATCATTTTCGAAATTTTTCACTTTATTTTTCAAATGCCCGAGAAAATAAATACTGCGTTGTATTCCTCTTAATACAAGCTTTCACCCTTATATTTGAAAAAAAAAGTTAGGGGTGGCTTCACCCCAGGGGGTGGATATGTGGAGAAACTGTTACCCCCATATTGAGAGCTGGATACAATTATAAAGAATGCCTATCATGATTTTTCTCCCGGATTTCACCCCTTTGAATTACAGAATTTATTTCACTTAGAGTATCCATATATATATATATATATATATATATATATATATATATATATATATATATATATATAGGATAGTACATTAATTACGTTAGAAGAGTATATCTCGTGTTCCCATTTGTGCAATATTCCAATTAATCAGTGAAAAGGAATGAGATAAGTATAAGTTTTTACAAAATTGAGTTGCAAGTATTACAAAAGAAAAGTAAAACTAATGCCGTTAGCCTACGTGTACTAAAACTGCACGTTACCTCCTTCATTTGCATTTAGCACATACTGCGTTCCATCTCCTTTCTTGGGATATATATTTTCAAATCAGCTAAGTAGTATATATATATATATATATATATATATATATATATATATATATATATATATATATATATACATATATAGTGTCCCACCGGGAAGAGCCATGATCGATATATGAAAAAGGTCAATGGGGTCTACCTTTTTAAAATATTTTCACCAGCTTGCCTGTTTTAAATAGAACACCCTGTATATTTTTGCAGTTTTGGATTCTAAGTTTAATTTTAAGTCAACTTTGTGTAAAGTTGGTTACAGCACCATATTAAAAATGTTGAATCTTCAATATTCGTAACAGTAACGGTTGAAGCATCGCTACTTCAAAAAATGATTGCTTAATGTATAAGGGCCCTCAAACTCTATAAACAAATTAAAAAAATTAAGTAGTTATAAAACTTGATTTTTTCAAATGGAACACCCAGTATATTATTTTACGGCCGAAAGAAGAATTAAATTCTGAATCGAAGGATATAAATTTGTATGCACCTATCTTTTAATGTTTCCCAGTTATAACGAATTTAGTTATAAAAACGTGTAAAAACTGAAGTATTTCATTTTGCCAAGTAGGCTGAAAAAATAAAACAATTGAGTTTGTCTCAAATGTCAAATTTGTTGTCAGAAGCTTCTTCAGCATTGTTTGTGTTCACAAAAGTGTTAATACAGATGCCATCACGATTAAATTATGCTTATAAAATTTATTTAAATTTATTAGTAATTTATGGACAGTGTTATAACTAGAACTTGCGATGCATTTGCTGATCGATATCCCCATGAACAGAAACCATTACGACACGCTGTAAGACGCATCATACATAATTTTAAAAACTTTGGTACTACAAAAGGAGGTATGCAAAGAAGTCAACGTATTGTTGATGACGGAAATTCTGGGTACTTTCGAGCTTTTCCAATTATGTCATTAAGGCAAGCTGCTCTGGAATCTGGGGAACGAAATTTCCAAGAAAGCTGACAGTTCAATGTTTACTGTGCTGTTAGAATAATGTAATAGTCGGCTTAGAATTTTATAAGACGATGTAAATAGCAAGTAGGTTTGATGTGATTTATGTACCTACAGTGGCCCCTCCAAATAGGGGCCAGTTAGTTAATAATCTTCTCCAAACCACTTTCTATGACTAATTAATTGCTAATGACGAACCTTTTTGCAGCCTCCACAATCTCCCGATCTAACTGTTTTAGATTTTTTCATTTGGGGAGCTATATAAAGTAAGGTCTACGAAACGCCATTAACAATAATGGATAACTGAATGCGGAGAGTAAGGAATGCATTTCGGAATCTGTTCTAAGACTCCACTAAACGTGTTACTCATACTGAGTTAATTCGTAGATGCCAAAAAAAATTTTAGAGGTTGCAGGTCAAAGTTTTGAACATTTGTTGACTTAATATTTTTTTTATTATTGTTTACCAAATTATTTTCCTGTTATAACTACTTGTGTTTCTTGTATTTGGTTACTCAAAACTGACTTATTTTAAATTACTATCCCATTTCATACAATGGTTGGTATAGCTCGTTAATATCACAGAATCAGTACTTCTATGTATTATTTTCATACGCAAGCATTACATCATCAGTTTATCAACAAAGCGATAACAAGTAAGAACCTTTCGATAGTATAAATAAACGAAAATTAGTGTATTTTATTCATTTTTAAATTTGTGTTTAGATACAAATGCTGAACGAAAATATATTTCGTTGATTATTTCTAAAGGATTGTTTTTGCATGTTAATATTATAAAAATACTAACATAGAATTAGAATCATTTTTATATAATGCTGTAAACAAAACAGTCTGCATTTAAAATTTGGCTTAATTAAACATCACTTTTGATTCATTTTTATTATTGACTGTTGCAAATCTTAAAAGCTTATACAAACAATGCATGTGTAAATACGGAGGAAAGCAAGTTCAATGAATTGCAAAGTACAGGTAATTTGTGAATGATAACAACCATTTATCACTTTATTGAGCAGCTGGATAGTTTCGATAAGGGGAAAAAGGGAATTTGTTGAGTAATTATTAAAGTTCATTTACACAAACAGAAATGTGATAAACATAAAAGTAAAGTTTAGTTAATGTACCTTTTCTTTATAAATTAAAATCATTTAGCTGACGTTGAATCATTCCATATTTTCATAAAGGTAATATAAAATTTGTACTCAATAATTTTGAAATTATAAAGGATTGAAATAGAACCCAAATATTATTCCTTGTAGCCAGGTGTATGCAAGCAAGGTAATAATCGCAGGTAATACGCCCTTTACAAAGCAATCCCCAAAGTGCGAACCATCACAAAATAGCCCCAATAGAAGGACGAATAAAGAGAACTATTACAAAATGGTGCCCAAAGGTGAGGACTATTGCAATTATATATATATATATATATATATATATATATATATATATATATATATATATATAATAAGTATATATTAAGAAAAATGTGCCATATTAAACACTACAATATTTACAATTTACAATAAACAGGAATGGTTTAGGCATCGCTACATCTGAAAGTGATTACATAATATCTGAGGAACATACACGGCTCTCAAAATTATAAGCCAATAAAAAAAATTAAGAAGTTATAAAACTTGATTTTTTCAAATGGAACACTCGATACATTATTTTACAGCCGAAAGAAGAATTCAATTCTGAATCGAATGATATAAATTTGTATGCACCTATATTTTAAGGTTTCCCAGTTACAGCGAATTTTGTTATAACAGCATTTACAAACTGAAGTATTTAATTTTGCCTAGTAGACTGTGATAAAATGAAAAATAAAACAATTCAGCATATCGTCACCACTGAAACTGTTAAAATAAATAACACGTGGAAATACTATTTAAATTTGCTTTTAATTTATTTACAATATGAAAGAAGGTATTCAAAGGAGAAAAAGATTGTTGATGTCCTTTGAACGGTGAAGAGACCTCAACTAGGTTGTGTGACTGATCCTCCGATCATATCACCTTCCCACCAACTTGGAATCGCTTCCTTTGTTCTCCTTATCTCTTTGTTATAGAGGTCGCTCGTAACTTTCTTTCCAACTTAATGATTTTTTTTTTAAATAACTGCTTGATATATTTACACTGTCCAGTTTTGACTTAATTGTTCAGTTGAACTACAAATAGCTTGCGCATCAAAATTCAAGCTATTTACAAACCGCAAATGCTCTCTTTTTACACATCAATGAATTCGAGTTATTGTCCTTTACACTTTGGTTTACCAATTTGGATCGATTACTGTCTATTATATTTATTGTTCACTATTTAAACACAATTGATCACGGCTCTGATACATATAAACGCGTTATTTTCACTTAGTACGTTACTTTTAATACGTATTTTAAATTATGGTGCAATCCTTTTTATTTCCACCAACTTGACAACAATTGCACTCTTTATTATTTTAGCTTTTCCTAGGATTAATACGGAAAATATCATTTATATTCTCTTTACATAACACTAACTGACTCTTCGTTATAATTACGCAATATTAACTGCAGCATAAATCAAGCTGCAGCAATCGCTTTTCAACCAACGCTTACTAGAGGCGACTGACTAAGAAATACACCTCATTATGATAGCCTCTCTACTTACTTACCTTTTACAAAACAGTCATATCCGCAAGTTGCCGCGTATATTTAAAAACTTTCCAATTTACTATGCAAATACTCATCGAAACAAGCTCAAGCTTTTTATCTTAATATTAATTACGTTCAAGTACAAATAACCAATAACCATTAATGTAATATAACGGCGCGAAATTCGAATTTATAATGCCTCCATTACAATATATACAACGCGCCTAAGATAAGGATGAACAGCATGGGGATCGTGAAAATGGTAAGAGATACGAAGGCGGTTAAATTAGAGAAAAGTTGTATAATTTAGGGCATGTTCATATGTAGTTTGCAAAAGTTCATTATTGTTTATCGTTTCCGAGATTTAAAACAAAATGTGAGTTTTGCGTTTTTCTTTTTTCGTAATTCCTTCATTTATTTTAAAAGATTTTAAAAACCAAAGGTACTTCTTCACTGTCACTTTTTAAATTTTATTAGATGACGTTTTCAATTTTTTAATTCGACGTTTCGTCTCCGAGAAGCCATCATTAACTTTATTTTTTTATATCGCCGCAACCAACGAAACACCCTGTATTCGATAGTATTTGTTGTTACGAACATTATGGTGTTGAAGCTGAAAAATTCGGATTTTCAATTCAACATTTTTCACGATATCAGTTAATATGAAGGCTTTGATAAAATAACACTTGTTTACATTTTGTTGAAAACTGTTGAACTTAGTTTTATTGCGTTGAGATCGTTGTTGTTATTTGAATCGTACGTATTTTAAGCTGTTTTATCACCATTACTTCTTGGGTTGTATTTTTGTTTTGTTTAGTTACTTTATAATTATAATTAATCAATAAGTGTATCATTAATTTTTTTATATACAGTATTATCATAAATAGGGCTGAACACATATGCTGTAAAGGTAGAGCATATATGAACTAAACTATATGCTCTAAAAATTGATTTATATATGCACATCACATGTTACATCGCCTTTACATATGCTCCAATACATGCTCTAAAAAAGAATTTTGTTACAGATTCACAATAAAAAGTACACGTTTTCTTGCTGTCGACTATTATCTGATAGAAAATTGTAAAATAAATACAACTATTCTTCCACATTGTTTTAATAATCAATAATGTAAAACGATTATAAATTAATAAAAAATCATCTACAAACTACTTGTTACAAATGATCATATGCTTTTCAATACTTTCTACCAAAAAACTTTGGCCGTTGTCTTGCAGAATGGCGTTGTACATGGAAAAGTACCTTTCTCCATCACAAGAAATTATTGGGCAATATTCAAACAAACATGATTTTGTTGTTATTTGTGCTGTCCTGAACACTTTCAATAAGTGCCAAAAATTCGGTTAGAAGTAAATTTGACTTTTCTAGTTTCTCGATATATTATGTCAGGAATATTGTGGAAATGTAATTTTATATATGATGACTGGGAAATTAGTTGGGAATTTTCAAAATTGTTTGATAGTCACCAGAAGATTGGGAACAACTTGGATCGAATTCATTCACGAGTTTTTTAATTATCTGCAGTTTTCATAGTAAAATAGGGCAGCTTCGATCCACGTCCACCATCTAGTCAAAATTGGTTGTGTGGGTAAAGAAATGCGGTAAACCTTAATTCTTGCCGAGGCTTTCAAATACACTTTTTTCCCATTATTAATTAATGAATTTACAAGTGGAAATTCAGTTCTAACCGCTTTAGCCATACGATTAAGCGTATGAGCCAAGAAAATTGTGTGAACCAAATTTTCATAGAATATTTTTAAATTCTGTCCTGCCTTAATCGTATATGAAGCACCATCGGTCACCATATACAAAACTTTATCCGTCGGAATTGGATTTGATATATACAGCAACGAAAGTGTTTCATTAATAAACCTAGAAATTGTTAAGTGGTTTGTTTCATCTAGTTGTTTAACAGCTACTGAATAACAGTTGGAAGGATTACCATTCAAAATACCAACAACAAAATTTGTAGTTTTATCGTTACTAAACCCCATACAATGCTCAGAAATTTCATTCAGGATCTGGACGTTGTTCGGCGAGAAATTACAGTTTCGTTTCGTTCTAAGAAACATCTTAAATTCTGGATTGTCGAGGTTGTTTACCCGAATGTTACAAGACACCATCAGTTTGCATGAATCCTTATTAAAATTAGGCTTTTCATGCTTATTTATCCATTCCAGCAGTAATTGCTGCTTGGACTCATTTCCAACATACTCTTTTCGTTGATGCGGACAGGTACGTACATGGTGATCCAACTGGAATTTTTTTGGAAACTGCGAACTAATATTATAAAAACAATTTATTAATGACCTACATAATACATACGATATCGATTAAAATCAATGATATTGTGTTATTAAAATAATAAACGTATGAAGAAATAGTCTGCATTTGGAATGTTTGGACAATTAGAGAAAGTAAAGCAACGCGACGTCACCATATCTAAGGTAAAATTCTGGTGTTTTAAAAATGTAACGCCCGCTAATGGGATTGTAATTGAAACGTTTTAATCTTTGGATACGTACTTATTCTTCACACACAATTACATACACGCACGCCCCACACGTACGCACGCATGCACCCACACCACCACACACACACCACACACACACACACACACACATCAAAACACTACATTTCCATCAAAGCAATTGTATTACGTTATCCACTTTTTAAATAGGTCTGACCGCGAACTTCACTGTAGTGTAACCAATCGAATAATAAACAGTTTGATGGAATTTAGTTCTTTTATGCTGAAATCAATTCCATTTATAAAAGAAACACTTAGAAATTCCAGTAATTAACAAAACAATAGGTCTCTACAGTTTGGTAATCTGCACGGAATATTTATTGTTATATACTTTTTTTTAAATTTGAGGGATTATAGATTAGTGCTGTTTCTTCTATGTAAATAGGATTCCTTTATTGCAGGACGGGCTTAAGCATTTACATTGGAACAAACTTAATGTTCGTAACAATAGCAACTAAGTCTCTTTTAAATAAACAAAATAGGTACTTTCATAGAGTAATTCATTTTACCTGGAGTGTAATGAGTGAAGGCAAACAATAGTAGGTACTTTAATTTTTAACTAAATAACTCCCAAGTCGGTAATATACTCAATTATTACAATATCTAGAGCTTACGCATTAATAGTTTTTATTTCTTTAAAAACTTGGGGACAACCTTTACTTAAAAATACATTATTATTCATTTAAAGCTCTATACATGCACTTAAATATGCCGTATGCTCTGAGGCTTTAATATATGCCAATATGCAAAACAAGATTGCCTTTATAATATAGTCAACATAAAAAAATCTAAATACTAAATAGTATATTACATACCGAGGGGGAAAGTGTTCCATTCTTGTCGAGAGAAATATAGTTTACCGAAAGGCGAAGCCTTGAGCTTAACTAGTTCTCGAGACAGGGAATGGTACTTTTTCCGAGGTTTGTAAACGATTTTATTCACAATTAAAGAACAATGTAAGGCTGATAGTAAGCAGGTATTTATTCTACAATCAACGTATATACAATAATAATATAGAGCAACACTAAGAGTAATTATAATAATAAAGTCATACAACAATAAGAGTTTATAAAACACGAACAGTTTCTGGTAACAAAAGAGTTCATAAATCTAACGGTAAAATTGTAGCACAGACTAGCACTCGCGAAGTAAGCGTTGTACACTTGCGTCACGTTACCGTGGGCTGGTTGACTTGACCTGGAGGTGTCCGGGGATGTAGCCCTGAAGCACTACCTGGTGTAGCAATAGTTGGGTTCTACACGTTAGGGTGGAGATCCCGTAATGATCGTTCAGTTCGTTCTTACTAAAAGAAGCAATCCTGACTGATGATTTGGTGTGGGAAAAGGAAAGTGCCACGTATTTCATTCCCTCCACAAGGGGGAGGGCGGGCTGCTCGAGCTTTCCGAGCACCTTCAGCGACAATCATGGATTCCCAGCATAAATACATACATACACGTACACGTATATATGCATGGTGGGATTAAGGATGGGTGTGATCAGGATAGGATGGGAAGGAACGGAGTTAGGGTTCTGATGGGGAAAATACTACCCCAGAATTCGCCTAAGTAGCTGCACATGGTGTGCATATACGTAGTGACCATGCCGTGACATGTGTATGAGGAAATCCCCCTGAAAAACCTCATACAAGATAGACGCTAGCGGGAATCGAACCCATTACCTCCCGAATGCTAAGCAGGTCGTGTCTCCAGATTCGTTTTTTTCATTTTAATCGGTAGGACTACGGTATACAGGGCAGATGCCCCCTATACCTTTATCGGATCTACATGCCATTTCATTCCTACCTAACTTAAATTAACTTAAGATATGTAACAACAAATAAGCATATAACTACATGGTATAATGTTCATATCACTCAGCACGATCTTCGGCCTCTTGTGCCTCGCCACGTCGTTGGCGTCGTAGTTCCATAATCCCGCGATGGCGGGATTCGGGTGGGCCGCTAATATCGTCTCCTGGTTGGCTGCGGCGGTTTTCATGAAGTCCATTAGAGTTGCCATCTTGAGGTCCTTGTGGAGTCGGTCGTTCCTGATGTACCAGGGTGCGTCGGTGATGATCTGGAGACACTTGTTCTGGATGGCCTGAAGGCGCTCGATGGTCGAGGGAGCGACGTATGCCCATGCTTCGCAGGCGTAGGTCAGCATCTTGTTGTCGGTCGCTGTTCCGCCCCATGAGCGGATACATCTTCTTGATGATCCCGTAGGCCTTGGCTCTTCTGTCTACGACGTACTGGTACCGTCGGAGCTGCCTGTCCATGAGGAGTCCCAGGTACTTCATGGAATCCCTCCATGGGATATGCTGGCCAAACATGGAGATGTTCCTCGTGGGCCTCATGTGTCTGGTGAATAGGACCACTGTGCTTTTCTCGGGGTTGATTCCGATGCGCCATTTGGAGTACCAGCCTTCCAGGTCGTCCGCTGCTCTTAGTAGGATCTTGCCCGCCTGGTGGTTGCTGTGTGACTGGACGAGGACTGCGGTGTCCTTCGCGTAGGTGGATAGGGTGGTTCCTGCGGTCTTCGGCAAATCTGAAAAATAAAGACTGAAAAGCGTAGGGGCAAGTATCGAACCTTGAGGAACTCCCCCGGTAGTTCTCCTGGGAAGCGACCTGAAGTGGGGAGATTCGGTGTGGCAGGTGCATATGGTTATAAATCAGTTAGACTAAGTTTCCACTTACGACTTATACGTGTGGCGACCTCTGGTAGCGTATGTACTGCATTCTACTTAGTGTATGTTGGGGTGTCTAACTATTAGGCGTTTAAGGATTTGTTACAACAAGTAATATTATACAGTTCAAATTAAAAAAAAATGGAATTCATCCATCACGGATTCTCGTTTAATACTGAAGGTCGTGACAATGTGACTTTTAATTTTTATTTTAATGAGAAGCCATAAATGTTATGATTACTATTTTTCTATTGGTTTTGTCAATAATTCATTTATTAAATATGCTTATTAAAGAAAACATGTTGCTTGCTTCCACCTATTGCTTGCGTTCACTCACCATCTACGCACGTGAGAAAAAATGGTTACATACTCTTCATCCTTTATTAAAATTGGCGAGTTGTCAATTTGACATTGATAGTTTAAATCGATAGTAGCTCCCTCACAGGTTGGAGAGTGGTCCATTACTGACCACTTCATCTGATTACCGGCTCCTTTTTTTGTTATTACTGACCGCTTAAAGTAAACCTTTAAAGGGTTAGAAAAGTGTTTTACAAACTAATTGTGAATAAAATGAATTGATTGTGCTCAGTAGGGAGCAACATACAAATATGCCCAGCCCTAGTCATAAAGGTAGGTTTGGAAAGAAAAGGCGTATGTAACTAACAATCAAGCTCTATCATCCTCTTCCGATTTGGAAGAGCTGTCATCTTGTCCTATGGATATTATAACGTGTTCTATACTTTCTTCATTATCACATCAAATTCCCACGTATCGTTATTTCTCTTTAATTACATGATTAACACACTTTTCTGCATTAACATTGTCTACGGCTTGCATTAAAAGCTGTCGTACTTCACTCAATTTAAAAACCGTATTTTTACGACCTACTTCACTTTTTATTTGAGTCCAAACTAATTCTATGAGGTTGAGTTCGTAGTGGTATGGTGGTAATCTATGTACGATAATCCCGCGAGAAGCACAGAGTTCATCAATAACATACTTAACAAATTGTTGCTTAATCTGATTTGTATGAAAGTTCTCGTTTGAGCATAGTGTCTTCAAACTGTATCTGTTTTGATGTTCGAGTCTAGAATGGTAACTTGCATTGTCCAGAACAATTAATTAATAAGTAAACTATTTTCAGGACCCATTACCGCCAGCTGTATGTATAATAATTAGTCGTCGACCGTGCAGTTGACCAACCCTCTTGGTCTGCTTGATGACGACTTGTAACATTTTTATCTTGTCAAATTTTTGTTACAGTATACGGACATTTGAGGGCTATTGGTATTTAAAAATTGTGGAGTTGCAAATAAAAGAGTATTTGTCATTAAACAATATAGCACCTAATACACGATCTGTATTTCGTTCTGTATATAGTTGCTCTACATTATTACAGTTAATAACTGATCAAATATGCTCAGCAGTAACCAAATTCACTTATTAATACTACTAGATTATGGAAATACGTTCGACACATTAAATCATGACATTTTTCTTTAATATTAAAGTATAGTGGATTTAGTGAAAGTGCTGTCACTTTCATTTCTGTTTCTTTCTTTAAGATGTCAAATAGTGCCTATAGATAATATACAATCACATCCTTCGCTGGTAATTTCTGGAGTTCCACAAGGATGTTCTTGGTTGTCCTTTATTCATTATACAGCGTGTCTCACTTAAAACCCCAGCGCCATTTTCTCGACGACTGAAAGGGATATTCGGTTTCTGTGACAGCGTTGAGTCATTAGGATATAGATGGCGTTGAGATGCAAATAAATTAATAGATCCCAGGGAGCTTGAAAATAGGTAACTGGAAAGGGCACTTAATTCCAAGAATTTTCTATGATATGAAAATTTTTAGAATTTTAATAGGATACTCTGTACATTTTGATAAACAATGAAAGAAAATATTATTTTTAGCCCCATTTCAAACGTAACCATACATCCACAATTAATAATAATAAAGTCAATAACACAATTACGTAGATAATTAACTTTCACTTTACATAACCCAAACAAGTGAACAATTATTTAAGAAGGCAGACCGAGATTTCATCTATAAAGTCAGATTAAATGTTCAAAATTTTTTCTATTGTTCTGAACATACATATTATATCTCTTTAAGGGTTCAGTTCTACAAAACTTTAATAACGTCTCTCTGTTAATCGCTACCACGGAACCATAAATTCTGTTATAAAGGTCAGCCACATCTTCAATGGGTTCTTCGTAAACAGTACCTTTCAAATAATCCCACAAAAAAGCCTAATGGAGTTAGATCAGGTGACCGAGCTGGTCACCTGACAACACCATCAGTACCAATTTATCTTTCTGGAAATGTACGAAGTAATTGTTAACAATTTCAGCATTATGCTGTGGCGAGCCATCTTGTTGAAACCAAATGGTAGGTAACTCAATTGGAATATTATTTAATAAACAAGGTAAAACATTTTCTAAAAAAACAAAATATCGCTGTTCGTGTAACGTGCCATGAAAAAGATGTCGTCTTACTATGTACCCATTAGTAAAATTATTTGCTATATAAATTAAGGATTATTTCTCATTGAATTCTTTTATGTTACTATTCGAGTATACGTGGTGATCACTGTATAAGATTATAAACTGCCAAGGTTAAGTGGTAGAGCAGAGCAGGAAGCTATGATGTAGCCTACTGAACTTCACCTTGGGATTTTTTTTCAAAGTTGAATATATACTATCATTAATTCTGTATTATTAGTCTTTTGTAACTGTGGTTTCATATTAGTTGAGTTCATCGGACTATTTCCACAGTTTTTGCTTTTTGAGCGCGACATTTCGTAAGCTTATTCTGCTTCTGTTATCAGGCTTAGTCCTGAGAAGGACTGTTTTCGCATTTGAGTCGAATTCACATGTTATGATTTTTTACCAAGCACTTGACTACTCTCAGATTCGAACTTGGTACCTTTCACTTACATGTCTGATACCTTTACCGTTGAGCCACTGAGTAATCCAATACATATTTTTTAGAAATTAGTATAATTAATTTTTAACTTTTCATACATCTAAAATTCACATATTATAACATTTGAGATAAAATAGGTTACAACATGGAATTTCACGATTAAAAGTGACTTACGCCAACCCGTCAAAATGGACGACTTTTAGGTCTTCACAACATTAAAGTTCGACTCTTACACTATAAATCCTCTTAATTCAAAGGCTAATTTAAAAAAAATGTTTATGGGATAATTTATGCCAATGTCATTCGAAACTGCTTTCATTGAGATTTTAAGTATTTTATTTACCTAATACGTGATCTAATACACTCAAACTGAAGTACAAGGTTAACATCCATGCGCATAATATTACAGAATAATGGATCCAATTTTTTTATACGTACCTCCTATTTCTGCTTTGACCTGGTTATTTATACTGGTTGAAAGGTTATGGTCAACAAAATTTTAAATTAATAACTGCATTGCACTTTCCTCAACACAAGAGATATTCTTTAAAAATTCAAGCCAAAGGAACGTCCATGTCCGACAGAATAAACAGAATAAACTGGTCACGTCCGATATCACAGGATAAACTGGTCAGCTTATTTCAAATCTGACCTCTGTTGGGTTAAACCTCAAGGTCATCAATATTTTCAAGGCGGTTTGATAATACTTAGTCTATTAGAGACGTAGCTGCTAATATTTACTAAAATAAAATTTCAGAATGTTTGTATTTACGTTTTCAGATTTCATATATTTATTTGTCATCTTGATTTAAAAAAGTTTACGATTAAATACCCAAAAGATAAGTATTTTAACATTTTCAATTGATAACCTCTGGATGCACATTTCTCGTATATGCAAATATTCAAAGGTGAAATTCAAAACAGTTTTCATTGGATAATCCATAGAAATATGAAATCATTTCTTGTAGAAGTTGTGAATATTTTATGGACTGTGCCAATTTTAACTGACTTGAATGGAGTAGTGAATGCGAATAACATATATCAACTTGGTATGTTTAATTTTACAGACATTATTATCTTGTAATTTAACTTAATAGTTATTTTAGTATTAAGGGCATAATGAACTTTTTATGGCAGGAGGTGCTATTTCGAGCCCGAGCGCTCCAGCACGAGGGCTAGGAAAGCGCCGTAGAACCATAAAAACACTTATGGCCGCAATGCAAACAAAATTTTTGTACGATTAAAATGTTTAATATTTAAAAATCAGGCGTGATCAATTGATAATTTATTTGATGTTTTGGTTTAGTTAGTTTTAAACGCAACAACTGAAATATTCCCAGAAATAAGATGAATGAAATTGAGGAATTGTATTTTATAGCTTTGTACATATTATATTATTATTATAATGTAATTGTGCACAAAAGAAAATGCTATATCACGCTAGCTAGGTATTGTGGTTAAAATTCCGAATGAACGAGTGAGATTAAGCGTGTTTTCTGATCTTAATTTTAAGGTAGCTAAGTTTGTCCTAATCAGCGCTGCTTGACAGGAAGAGGAATAAGTAGCTGCATTAGCTGGTGTTTTCCCATTTCGTGCGTTCCCTTTTCTCAAATCCCATTTCGTGCGCTAAATTTCTAAGTTCAGTATTTGTACCTATATCATTGTTCAATAAATGTAGAAAGTTCACGAGATTGAATACATCATTGCTTTAAATTTAAGTCGACCTCATTTCAATCAGTATTTCATCGATTTAATTACCTATTTCTTTATTAAATTTTTAAACTGCGTTGTCCAATTGAGTAGTTAATGGGGATTCACGTGAAAATGATATTAACTCTTTTTTTTAATTACCTGTTCCCTTATTAAGTTTTAAAATCGCATTGTACATAGGATAATATACTATTAATTGTGTATTGTAGGTATGATTACAAAAGTATCCTACTCATTGTTCAGTTAAGTGTAAATATATAGTTTCTCACTCCATCCATATAGAGATGATATAAATAGGTTGATATTACGAAAATAAATTAGTTCTTCGGAAGTCTTAAGCGCAACAATATTGAAAAACACTCGTCTATTTATTGTTACCTGTGTATGATTACAACATTTGTGATGGAAGTGATTGAATCAAAACGTTGAAAACCCGTTATCCTTTATTTTGGATACAAATTGAACAAAGCAAAGAACAAAAACTCAACTCTTTGATGGATTTGCATACGCAGGAACTGCCAAGGAGCGATTGTCACTGATGAAGTAAAATCAAAACCGTTTGTATAACGCCAAAAGGAGAGCAAGAGAAGAGGTTACACCAGTATAGCGGATTTATTGTCAAGAGATGATGGCTGGGAATTCGTTACAAGTATCCCAGAGTTTACATCAGTGAAACATGCACTATATCTTGAGCGACATAAATCGCTAGGTCTTAGCTTACTTCCGAAAGAACGAGAAGATATAGAGATTCCAGAGTTTATGAAAGAATTTCATTATTGACGACGTTGTGAAAGACGGAATTCTTGTATTGGCAATAGTCGAAGGTCACCTACTGGCTGGAGGTTATTGCTTCCTATTCATTGGAAATTTTAATAGTTGCAGTTCACTGTTTTACCAATTATACACAATTCACGTTGATATTGGTAATACAGAATAAAGAATAAATATCATTCCTGCCGTGTACGCGCTGCTACTTGACAAAAAGAGGTGACCTACAAACGACCTTTCTCTTTAATCCAAAACCAAACTAAAATTTTTGCACACGCACACGCACAAGCACACGCACACGCACACGTGCACGCACACGAACACGCACACGAAAAACTTTGGCAAACGCAAAATGAGGCAAGTGGATTTAGAGTTAGTGTAGGTTGCAAGGTTATGTATTGTTCCACACCAGATATTCACTACAATACTTTGAGTTATACTTTGAGGTAGTATGACAATGCATGCTTGTTTATCGGGAGAAGTTAAATTTCAAAGATATATATATATATATATATATATATATATATATATATACACATATATAAAAATATAATATAATATAATATAAAGAAAACATGGTGCAAATCCACCCAGAATTTTTCGTGTGATTGTTGCTGAGATCTTTTGACACACCGCAGCCCCTGGCGGAAGAGAAAGACACATGGAGACAGTCTTAATAACACCTATGCGTTGCCTGCTAGATAGCGCAGAAGTAGATAATACACCAGACTGAACCCCTATTCAAATAATACCTTACATGCTATAGTTACTATGACAATGTGCACGTTATCCGTAAATGTCAAATTTTGGAGCACTGCATCCTTCAAATTTTAATATTTCTGTCCAAAGCAGTTTACAGATTATGCCGAATCAAATTCTATCGTTCTGAACATACATATTATATCTCTTTATGAGTTCAGTTGTACAAAATTTTAATAACGTCTCTCTGTTAATCGCTACCACGGAAGCATAAATTCTGTTATAAAGGTCAGCCACATCTTCAATGGGTTCTTCGTAAACAGTACTTTTCAAATAATCCCACAAAAAAGCCTAATGGAGTTAGATCAGGTGACCGAGCTGGTCACCTGACAACACCATCAGTACCAATTTATCTTTCTGGAAATGCACGAAGTAAGTAATTTTTAACAATTTCAGCATTATGCTGTGGCGAGCAATCTTGTTGAAACCAAATGTTAGGTAACTCAATTGGAATATTATTTAATAAATAAGGCAAAACATTTTCTAAAAAAACAAAATATCGCTGTCCGTGTAACGTGCCATGAAAAAGATGTCGTCTTACTATGTACCCATTAGTAAAATTATTTGCTATATAAATTAAGGATTATTTCTCATAGAATTCTTTTATGTTACTATTCGAGTATACGTGGTGATCACTGTATAAGATTATAAACTGCCAAGGTTAAGTGGTAGAGCAGAGCAGGAAGCTATGATGTAGCCTACTGAACTTCACCTTGGGATTTTTTTTCAAAGTTGCATATATACTATCATTAATTCTGTATTATTAGTCTTTTGTAACTGTGGTTTCATATTAGTTGAGTTCATCGGACTATTTCCACAGTTTTCGCTTTTTGAGCGCGACGTTTCGGAAGCTTATTCTGCTTCTGTTATCAGGCTTAGTCCTGAGAAGGACTGTTTTCGCATTTGAGTCGAATTCACATGTTATGATTTTTTACCAAGCACTTGACTACTCTCAGATTCGAACTTGGTACCTTTCACTTACATGTCTGATACCTTTACCGTTGAGCCACTGAGTAATCCAATACATATTTTTTAGAAATTAGTATAATTAATTTTTAACTTTTCATACATCTAAAATTCACATATTATAACATTTGAGATAAAATAGGTTACAACATGGAATTTCACGATTAAAAGTGACTTACGCCAACCCGTCAAAATGGACGACTTTAGGTCTTCAGAATTAAAGTTGCGATCTGTACACATGATAAAATCAACCACAATTCCAGATATTTCAAAAAGAGCTAATGTATAACAGAAAGAATGATTACACCTATGGGATTATTGTCAATGCCAGATGATCTAATTCGTTACTGCTTTCCCATTGAGATTTTATCAGTGAAACATGCACTATATCTTAGCGACTAAACGCTAGATCTTAGCTACCTCGAAACTGAACGTATAAGGTATAATTAAGTATCCATGAAAGATTTCATTATTGACAGATTGTAATGGATCGGAATTTTGTATTGGCAATATACGGTCACCTCCTGAGGTTATCTGCTATTCACCTGAAATTTTATGTTGCATTACTGGTTGTACCAAGGTTATGGTACAATTCACGTTGAATTGGTTACAGAATTAATAACTGCATTGCACTGTTCGCTCAACTTGACAAAGAGACCTAACGACCTTCTCTTTAAATCCAAAACCAAAGGTAAAATTCTTGTCACGACACGCACATAAACAGAATCAAACTGGTCACGTACACGATATCACAGGACTTAAACAATGAGTCAAGCTGATTTCAGAGTCTGACCTCTGTTGGGTTAAAGGTTCAATGGTTCATCACATATTTTCAAGCTTTGATAATACTTGAGTTATACTTTGAGGTAGACTATGCATGCTAATATTTATCTGAAAGTAAAATTTCAAAGAATGTATATGTATATATACGTATATATCAGATATATCATATATATATATATATGTCATCTAATGATAATATAAAAAAGTTTACGATGGTAAATACCCAAAAGATAAGTGTTTTAACATGTGATTCAATTGCTGAGATCTTTTGATGCACATTTCTCGATATGCAAATATTCAAAGGAGAACATTCTTAATAACACCTTCGTTGCAGATGGAGATAATACCATACTGAAATATTCAAATCATATCCTATGCTATAGTACCTATCAACTGTGCACGTTATCCGTAAATGTCAAATTTTACAGGCATTATATCCTTAAATTTTAATTCTGTAATGCAGTTATTATGTGAATCTAATAAAGGAGACATAAAATCCATTCATTTTTATGGCAGGAGATTACTTTCGAGACACAGAGCGCTCTAGCCGAGGGCTAAAACGGCACGACAATTTATTGATCTATAAAACATTTTAAACTATTATTTTACGAAACTGATCTATATGACGGAAACAAAATATAATTAACGCTAATTAAAATGTTGTCTATGTATAAAAGATCAGCATGCGGCAATTGATAATTTATTTGCAACAGATAGTATTACAGATTTTAGTAATTAGTTTTAAACGCGTTTCAATACATTTATCATTATCGAGAAATAAGATGAATGAGAAATCAGGATGTTGTTATGCTAACCAACCTCATTATAAACACTGTTCGTTCATTAAGTAATACTGTTTATGTTTATAAATGCTTAATTGTCATGATTATTTATTATTATAAAATAATGTGCACAAATTTAATAATTGTTATATCACGCTAAGCATAGGTTATTAGATGTGTTAATAATTTCGAATTGAACTGTGTTTATATAATATAATGTATTTCTGTATCTTAATTATTAAGTGTTTGTCCAATATAAACAGATCTATAGAACGTGCAGTTCAATTTATAAATACCCGACTTCAAAATATCGTTAGTTGAATCTTTGAAATTAAAGAAACGTTTAAAGACATTGGCATTAGAATTAGAATTTATGAACAAAGATTTTAAGTATTGCCCTTTTCCTATACTTATTACCAAAATTAATTAGTTATAAAATCAGTAAAGAATAACATTAACAAAAATAATCTAATTTATGTTAAAGCAGATAAAGATAATACATCAGTAATTATTTCAAAATCCATATATCGTGCGCTAAATTTCTAAGTTCAGTATTTGTACTTATATCAACTGTTCAAAATTTAAACTTTAAAAAGATATCAAGAAGATTGAATGGTGTGAAACAAACCTGCAATGTCTGCTTTACAGATTTAGAGAAGCGACAAATTTTCAAGCAGAATCCACGAGCACCAAAACTTACCGTCTCCTAAAAATCTACAAAGTAAATATGCCCATTAGACCAGTAGTTTCGTATACCCCAGCACCTAATCATATTTTAGCAAATAAACTAAACAACATAGTAACTAATAATATATAGTACAAATCAATACATTCTATTAAGAATTCTTTAGAAATAATTAATAAACTACAAAACATAAAATTACCACTACGTAATAAACTTGTAAGTTTTGATGTTACTAGTATGTTCTCTAAAACACCTCTCCAAGAATGTATGCGTTTATTACATAATTTTTTATTTAAGAATAATGTTAAATTAATGTCAAGAATGTAGTTAATTTAATTATTTGATCTCTGAGTTAATTAAAATAATTTTACATTCAAGAATAAGGTTTACTTAAGAACAAAAAATTGTTTACCCAGGGGTAGTCCGATTTAGCCAACTTTAGCTAATATCTTTATACGTATTACATTGTACATTATATTATATTTATATTTAGCACTGAATTTTGTTTGGTTTTTATTTATTTTATCCTCATTTGATTTAAAATTGCATTTTTTCTGGAAAGTTGCAAGTGGTGCGATTTAGGGAATACGTTTTTTAAATCGCCAGTGCGTTTTAAATCCTCAAGGTAAAAAGACATTAATTAATAAAAACTGCGCAATGGAAATAATTAACATTTTTTCCCAACCTACATGTACATATACATATGTGCGTTATACAATCTTCTTTTTTCACTATCGCTAAATCGACTTACTACATATTCCTCTAACACTTGACAAAGTGTCACCAAGATCGGCGTGTCTGGATGCGTGATTTTCTGTGTGTGTGCGTTCGTGCTTGTGCACATATGTAGCCAAGATAACTTAAACGATACATAATCGATTTTAATGAAACTTTATGTGTATCGTTACTTTTAAAATATCTCAATTGTATCAGGTTTTAATGAATTCTTGGAAGAGCAACTAAGTCCTAAATAATCAAAAAAGTGCTTATAATAATTTTTGGCCGTATATGAAAGACGCTTAACTTGCGACAAATATTATAAGATTTTCGCAGAAATGCAGCGACGGAGAGAGGGGGGAGTTATTAGGGACAGATATATCAGAGATATAAAGATACCTGGAAATAGACCTTAACAATGAATTAACAATTTTTAGATACGACGCGTAATTTAGCGGCAAAAAATTCCTAATGTAGAATTTTTCATTTTCTCAATAACGATTAATTTTATAAGAAAGAGTGTGGACATATTTTTTAAAGAAAATTTAATTTTACATAACTTTTATGTATAATGTTTCTTAATATAACGCAATGTAAATCTAAAAATTAATTAAATATGAATGAAACTGTTTAAACTATTATTATTATCTTATAGAAGCGGGAGGCTTTGGAATTTTTTTAAAATTAACATGTATTTATGTCTATTAATCTCTACCTGACATGAAGTTCTAACCTCACTCTGACATTTTTTTTTGTTTTTACAATGTTACCTGTTTTCGTTATGAACGTATAAAATAAAATAGAGGTTGCATAGTTACCTTAAAAAAAATTAAAATTGCTTCATTTCTCTGTAAGTTAGCAACTATATGTCTATTAACCTCTGTCAGCCATGAAGTTTTAAACGTCTGTTTGACATAGATTATTGTTTTTGTTTTTACAATGTTGCACATTTTCGCAATTAACTTATTATCAAAGAGGTTGCACAATTATTCTAAAAAAATGTTAAGATTATTTCAGTTCGTTTAATTTCCATTTTGTTGGTTGGATGTTTATAGAAGCAGGCGGCGTTCGAATTTATTAAAGTTAGCATTAGACGTCTATTAACCTCTGTGTGACATGAAGTTTTAAACGTCTGTTTGACATAGGTTATTGTTTTTGCGTTTACATTGCTGCCTATTTTCGTAGTGATCTTATTATAAAACAGGTTGCATAATTACCCTAAAAAATTGTTATTAAAATTATTTCATTTCTTTTAATTTCGATTTTGTAGGTTGGAAGGTTATGTGGTGTTCCACACCAGATATTTTTTTATTTAATAAGGCACATCAGCAATCGGAATTACAAAAAAGATTCTATGTGCTAATTGTTTGATTAAGTTGGTAAACCTGAAGAGGTCGTTAATTACTTCACGCACATATGGGATAAGAGTTCTTAATGCCTTGGAGTAGCTAGAATAGTCCCATAGCTTGCAACCATACCCCAAATTGGGCGTATTATAGTTTTGTATATAAGAAGCTTATTTTCTACTGCTCGCGTAGAGTTTATGCCTTGAGCAAATGCATCTTTTTGATTTTAAGGGCGTCTTTTTATGTGTTGTTTCTAATTTAACCTCTTATCCCAGTGCAAATCGAGATATTTGGCTTCGTCCGATTGCGGTACCTGAATGTTGTTAATGTAACTGGAGGGAATATTCCTCTTCGCGTTGCAAATGTTACATACACTGACTTACCTCATTCACGTTGATTCTCCACAATTTCTCCACTACATGTATGTGGTCTGGCAGTAGTCTTGTAGCAGTTTGCGAGACTTGATTGCACGTAAGAACGGCAGTATCATCTGCAAATGTTCCCATATTAGTACACGGCCTGTTTGGTATGTTAGCAGTGAACAGTACTCAAAACATTGCCTTGAGGAGCCTCTGAGGTGCTTGGTTGTAGTGTCGTAGTATTTGATTTGGAAATAACGGTTAGAAAGGTAGGATTCAAATAGGAGATAATTATGGTGTGAAGATAGTGCTTTGATTTTGATTTTGGCCAGCTAGCCTTTGTGCCACACCTTGTCAAATGCCTTCTTTACATCCAAAAAGACAGCTATGCATTACTTTTTACCTTCAAGAGATTTTTAAACAATGTTTGGTATGTGGTGAGACTGTTGATTGAAAGAATGATGTCGTCTGAATGCAAACTGATAGTATGGGATCCATTCATCATCGATGAGCCACTGAGTAGTCCAATATAAATTTTTAGAACTTATATATTATATATATATATATATATATATATATATATATATATATATATATATATATATTTCGTGGTTGCGCAGTAGTTTATTGCGCATGTTGTGCCGTAACTTATTGCGTGGGTGTATTTCGCTTAAGCTCTTGGCGCATTATTGGAATCCATATGGGTTTCTTCTCTTCATTCATGCCTAATTTTTTAAGTACTAATAAAATAGGAGATGATCAATCGCTCTGACACTCTTCAATTATATCATCCTCACACATAGTGTTAATTTTCTTTTCAATTTCCCTTTTCTGAGATAGAGGTTCTATGGTTTACGAAAACTGGTGTCGCATTTTATTTTAAATGAATTTTTCTTTATAAATATTTGTAGTAGTTAATTTGTCATCTGGTAAATAAAATGCATCAGACATTTTTTTACAAATACTTTCTATCGTGAGTTTTTCTTTGTAGTTTAGATAATTTAAATTAAGAAGTCCAAGCAATTCTTTTGTTCATAGAACAAAAGAATCGATCTATCGGATTTCTCAAACTTAAACGCTTAATAATCACTTAATGGTGTAATTTTTGGATTGCAATGAATCACCTGAACTGGATTATCTCGGGTATTTAGTTTCTTAACTGATATTTCTCCTTTCCGTGATTTAATAAACGTGTTAGTCACGGAAACATTTTCACATATTTTATTCCCTGTGGGAACACATTCATCATTTGTATATACTCTTATACTATGAATATAATCACACCTTGGTGGAATAGCCACTTATCCCATTGATTTCTATCTAAATTATTCTTAAAAATCTCTGTATTGATACCTAAACATTCATACTTCATAACACGAATGGAAGCACCTGTCTCAATTAATAACTACACTAACATTTTCCTGCATTTATTTAGCTTATATTTAGATGACTCCTAACGTATACATTATTTATCATCCTCCGGAAAAAACTAACTGATATTATCCCTGCTAACCGCTCCCAACAAATAATCTCTCGGTCTACTACAATTTGTGTAGATAATTATATTAATTGTTGTTGTTGTAGTTGTATTTATTAAAATTATGCTGTTAGCGGTTTTATCTACTAAAATCGTTTATAAAATTTGGTTTTTGAATCAAATTTTGTTGAAAATTTTCATTAAAATTTCTTGGTAAAGTAAAATTTGAATTTTTTGTTTAAAATATCTATTCCTATTACTACCATAATGCATTATCTGAGGACCTATTTGATTTCAATACTTCAGCCCATTTACATTTTCAAGCCTAAATTTTCAAGGTACATTCTTATGACTTACAAAGTTAGTAGCTGCTATAATTTTTAGATTACTCGAGATGCATCTTTGGACAAACTTCCACTACCTTTTTCTTTACGATAGACTCAGTTTTGTGCACCTTCTTTAAGTTCTTTTCAGTTTATCCGCTAACTCGCTTACTTTGCCGTAAAGCTATTAATGTCCCGTTCATTTATATTCTTCGATATAATTCCATTCCATTCCGTGCGTAGGTATGTGCGTGTATACGTACAAGCATGCATGCGTGCGTGTGTATGCTGGTATCCACGATAAGTCCAGAACGATAACATGTACTGTTGATTAGATTTAGGGAGATATTCAGCGGCGGAGATGGGGATTTATTTTGCCAGTTTTTGGCTTTTATCAAATATTTCTGAAACAGCTGCATATTTTAAAGATATAAAAATAACTAGGTATAGACCTTAAACATATCGGTTAATTAAGTTCTGTGCAATTTTTTGATTGCGTAATTTAGCGGCGGAAACATTTCCAAGGTAGAATTTAAGTGCTCGTTCAATAATTTTTATTATCTGAATAACGATCAACTTTAAAGAAAATGTGTAAACATATTTGAAAACGAAATTAGTTTCTTTAGCTTCGCTCGCGCATTAAAATATCTCTATTATTAATCGTATCTATTAATACAATTGATTATTAATAGTACGTTAAGTATTAGGAACGGTAACGATCGAATATTGTCTCAGGTCAATTAAACCCTTAACGTTTGTGATTCTCATACTATTCTTCGTGTGATGTTTTTTTCATTGGTTGAATCAAGAAAACGAAAATATAGAGTAGTCATGGTTTCCATAGATACCAATGCATAAATGAGACGTATTTATTTTACTTACCGCTCTGTAGGGCGGTAAGTAATCATTTATCAGTTATGTTTGCTTTTAACAACTATAGCAACCAATTATGAACGGTAAAGTAGACATGGTAAATTGAGAAATATGATTTGTCGGACAAAAATAGTACTATTCGCATTATGCATTGAGTTGTTAGCATCCAAATTATTATCGGTGCACCCGTCGTATATTGATACTACCAGTGCGTCCAAAATGATCGACAATCCGGGAAAAATCGGCGTTGTCTGAAATTGAAAGAGTTGGTTTTCTCTGTTGGTTAAAAGTTAAAAGAGCCCGATTCAGAAGGAGGAGGCCTCTGCTTTTAACCAACAGAGAAAATCAACGAATGCGGTTTCCTTAAGCAATAAAGTGTAATATTATCAGAACATATATATATATATATATATATATATATATATATATATATATATATATATATATAAATATATATATATATATATATATATATATATATATATATATATATATATATATATATATATATATATATATATATATATATATATATATATATATATATATATATATATATATATATATATATATATATATATATATATATATATATATATATCATACATACATACATATAAGCAAACGAACAAAACCTTTATTTAATTAATTAAACATTTAAATTTAAGAAACGACAAAACTTTTTAATTACTAAGCAAGTCACAAAATTTACAAAACGAATGCTTTCGTCCAAATAAATGTCTGACTTTTCACTGTATTCTTCGGAACGCTCTTTTCAATATTGCCATCAATGGTTTATCACGAAATTTTACGAAATCGTTTCATTTTTACAATAAATTTAACCTCGATTTTTTAACGTGACTGTCAGTGTTTGACAAATGCTTCTTGTTCATGACAAGAATAGCTCTGTTACTATGGTAGTTTAGTATGACATCATAGCAGTTGAATTACAGCTGTAATTCTTAACGTTCAATGGCATTATTGCAGTAGTCTTAACGAAGTTACATTGCTGTATAGGAGTAAATTATACACGAAGGAAATATTCTACCATATTTGTGGGTCCCTCGATATATACATTGATGATCTCAAGCGGTATAGTGGTGTATTTGTGCGGTTTGTATTTAACGCTCCACAGGGCTGTCCATAGATTATTCCCGGTTTATCGTTAAAAACGCTGCTCTTGAATATACCAATGGGTTTAATAAAGATAAATAACCCAAGCTGCAGTTTCTGGCTGGTCCCCTTTTGAATGATCTATCACACGTCACGCTTCACTACGCTTTAAGCAATTAAGTTTAAGGGGTTTCACTTTATAAAGTTGCTACTTTATTTTATGGAATTCTTTTGGGATGTTAGGATTTTGTGTTTTTGGAAAGTTCCTTGTTTGAGGATACCTTGCTCGATTGTGCTGCTGTAAGGTTGGGTTTCTTAGGATCTGGGTATTATTGTATCTTTGCCGTTTTTGAAAACATATTTATAAAACCATCTGCAAATAATTCTACTGCCAAGTTTGATATTCTAATGACATTTTGATTTGGTTTGTATGATTATTCGTATGAGAATATGAGTACTATTTTGCACATTTTGGATTATTTAGCTTAATTTCTCATTATTCAATATTTCTTCATGCAGTTCGTATTATTTGATTATTTCTTTTGATTTATCGATAGTAAATCTTATTTCACTTACTTATTTAGGCAGTCCTGATGATTTTAAATCTCTGTGGAATTATATAAGAAATTCGATAATTGCGTAGATGGAATAACTTCTTCTAAAATTGGTTTCGCCAATAGTTGAGACACGTATTCAACAATAGATGTATGCATTCTGTTACAACATTTCGCTAAATTTTACGTAGATTCTTCTGTAATTGATTTTGGTACACATATTGCTCAAATGTTTCAAACAATAGTTTTCATATTGCTACAGGTTTTAGGTTTATTCCTAAAGATACTATAAATAAATAAATAGTTTCTAAGTTGTTGTTTTGGCCTATCTACCCAAATCCGCTCTTTCTTCTATATGTTTTATTAGCATCTACATTTATAGCTCCAAGGGTTTGCGGTACTATTTATCATAATTGACCTATTAATTAATTTATTTAATATATTACTAGTATAACCAAAAGCTTTGATTCAAGGCGTTATAGTTTTTAAAATGAACGATTTTTCTAACACATGGCATTTAAGCTAGAAAGTTGTTACAGGCTAAATACTCACTAGAGCATCCAGCCTGTAAAGGCCACGGCCTAGCTCTGTGGTGCGGGCGGGGTTCTCGCTTAAAGATCGTAAAAGGCACTCGTGGCAACTCCAAAAATCGTCAAAATTGGTAGATAAAATCAAACAGGCGCCACCTGTTAAAATCATTTGTAGCGGGAAAACGTCATGAACTGATGTTATATTGGCCTAACAGGATACTAAAGCGTTCACTTAAAAATCTACTACTTCTACAGGGTCTACTGCAAAAATATCAACACCAGGTTCACCTAAACTGCAATAAAATCTTAAGCTTTAAGTACAAAAGCCGTAAAATGCGAAATAAATCCTAAAACTAAATATTTCGATAAATCTACGTCAAAAATTATTAATCCAAGAATAACTAGAAATACGACTATTTAATTATTCCATCAAACGAGAAATATACGTCGCCACAAAAAAAACACGCGATCAAAAATCTATGAAATCCTAAAATTTATCGGTATGTAATACCCAAATTCCAAAATAAGTTACCTAGGTGTCATAACAAACAATTATATTCGCTTACCTGTTCGGCAAATCAGGCACTAGAATGTCTCCAATCGATGTCGATACCTATAAAAATACTTCAAAGATATCTCGCAATTTTTCGATATACCCTCGTATGCACCAAAAAAAAAAAATTACAATCAGCTCTTCGGCCAGCAAACTCATATTACGTTATCTAAATAAATTAAGTCAAACCATAATGAATCCCATTCCTCAAAAATTTACCTTTAATTAATTACTTAAAAAAATTTAAATAACTTTCATTAAATGAAGTCAATTACTAGCAATCTTAAATGTGAATCAAAAGGTTTCTATTCGCTTATTACTTTACGTCAAAATTGTAGCACAGAGTACAAATCACAATAGATTAATATCTATCAATAAAACAGTTATAAACAATAACAATGGTCGTATATTATGACATTTACATCTCAAACTTTGATACAGTTACCAAAAAAAATAAAAATATTAAGTTTCGCAATTCCAAAACCATAAATCTAGAATAAAACTAATAAAATTCACTCGGAGCTTACAAGACCATTTAAGGTCAGTTACCATGTGTTATAATACCTTTCATTAATTACAACAGAAATAATACAAAATATCGGTAACATAAACTTTCGGTACACAGAATTTGCACAACAAAAAAAATCAGGATATAAACAATAAACTGTGAGGATGAATACGCCTGTTTTCAAAATTGCCTGAAGGGCCTATATACGATAGATTACACAAGCAAGCGTTTGCATCCTCCCACATAAGCACAAGTTACTTCAATCAAAACTACTTGAACTAATTCTTCATTTGATTCAACTATTTACAAAGCGTTACTTGATTAATTTTACTCATTGAAACTTAAAATTCGATATATTTATTTAAACGGCGTCTTCTCATTAACGATATATACAAAGTTCTTGATGAATATTATGGTTACACTTAAACTAAAAGCTTTCTTTATTTACAACGATATTCGTTTGTTATCCACTTAGACATTTACACGAAGCCGTCAAAGTCAACTAGTATACCAGAACCATCTGCTTTACTTGAACTTTATACTTTTGATCCGCATACCAGGCGCAAAAGAACGCCGAAGGGGTTAGGGCTAGCACCATTCGACACTGAACCCAAATTACACGGATGAGAACATGTCGCTATACGACACTGATATGATAAGTACTCCAGGAGGCGAGAAGATACAAAATAATCTTCCAATTAGGGGTAACGAAAATCAAATTTCCACGATAGCTTCACTTAACTTCCTCTACCTCCGCGCACCAACCCTCGTGTATACGACGAAGCGCAAACGAGCCTTGGCCCTTACAACATCATTCCAAGACTGAGGACATCCATTCAAAACTTCTTCAGTTACGCCATACTCAATTTTAAAAATGACAACCAATCATACTAGTCATACATTCAAATTATAAAACGCGGTAGAAACGATAAGCCCCTTCCCGTAAATAATAAAGAGAAATTACGTCGTGCTACGAACTGTAATCCTAAAGGGTACCTCAGAATGCAAAAGCAACGTCAGCTTTCACAGCAATCAAGACAAAATGTTATCGTTAAGTTATTTTTCCTTAGTACTTATAGTAACTCAGCTAAATATTGTCTTCTCATATAATGGTGATTTTTAATTGAAAGTGAATCGGTAAACTGTATTCAGTTAGAGAATTGAATTTCAAAAAACTGGAAACTGTGTATTCATATTTTGAATTCAACTGGCCAAAAATTATAATTATCAATACAGAGTAATTGAAATTGAAATTAAAGGTTTACTAAATAACACTTGTAATCATACATTTGCTATTAATTACAGGTTTATTATTATCAAATACAAAGTATGTAATTATGAAAATGTAAACTTTCACCATTAACACTCATAATAAAATACTTATCTTTTTAGGGATTTTTTAATGGTGTACTTTAAATTATACAATCTAAATGTTTCGATAACACTTACAGTTATCTTCGTCAGTAGTAATTTTTGTTAAAAATTGTTAAAGATGTAGTAAACAATTTTGTCACATTTGAAAGTATGTAATTATCTATGAGTTTTCCATTTCAAAATGCCTGGCAAATTTTTAAACAAATGTTGCCAAGAGCTTGTATTTTATGTGTACGAATATTTATGTCAGGAAAAAAAAACTTTGACCATTGTGTAACGTTGAGACAGTGCAATGAAGAACATCCTCAGCTGTCCCCACATTAAAGAACATCGAGAGTAAGAAAAGGAACCCCCAGTTACCTTAAATTATCCAGAAACCTTGTAAGAAGTTAAAAACAGATGTAGTATACCTGAAGGTATACTATATGAGATACCATTAATGAGAAATATGCTTAAACGGAAGTGGTTATTTAAGAAACACTCAGCCAACAATCATTAGCATAAAAAGAATTACTAGTAGAATTTCTGTCAACCGTAAGCAAAATAAATAAAATATTGTATTCAAATTTAAAAAAGATTGCAATTGGCGAACGCTGAGTCTGTGTCTGTGTCAGTGCCTGTGTCTGTGTCTGTGTCTGTGTCTGTGTCTGTGTCTGTGTCTGTGTCTGTGTCTGTGTCTGTGTCTGTGTCTGTGTCTGTGTCTGTGTCTGTGTCTGTGTCTGTGTCTGTGTCTGTGTCTGTGTCTGTGTCTGTGTCTGTGTCTGTGTCTGTGACCGTCTCTGTGTCTGTGTCTGTGTTGTGTCTGTGTCTGTGTCTGTGTCTGTGTCTGTGTCTGTGTCTGTGTCTTGTCTGGCTGTCGTCGCTGCGTCTCGCTGTCCTGCGTCTGCTGTCTGTCGCCGTGTCCTGTGTCTGTGTCCGTGTCCTGTGTGTCTCGTGCGTCCGTCTGTGTCGCGTGTCCGTGTCCGTGTCCGTGTCCGTGTCGTGTCCGTGTCTCGTGTCCGTCTGTCCTGTGTCTGTGTCCGTGTCCGTGTCCGTGTCCTGTGTCTGTGTCCTGTGTCTGTGTCTGTGTCTGTGCGTGTCCTGTGTTGTGTGCCTGTGTCTGTGTCCGTGTCCTGTCGTGCTGTGTCTGTGTCGTGTCTGTGTCTGTGTCTGTGTCTGTGTCCGTGTCTCCGTGTCTGTGTCCGTGTCCGTGTCCGTCCGTGCCTGTGTCTGTGTCTGTATCTGTGTCGTGTCTGTGTCTGTGTCTGTGTCTGTGTCCGTGTCGTGTCGTGTCCGTGTCCTGTGTCCGTGTCCGTGTCCGTGCGTCTGTGTCCGTGTCCGTGTCCGTGTCCGTGTCCGTGCCGTGTCTGTGTCTGTATCTGTGTCTGTGTCTGTGTCAGTGTCCGTGTCCGTGTCAGTGTCCGTGTCCGTGTCCGTGTCCGTGTCCGTGTCCGTGTCCTGTGTCCTGTGTCTGTGTCTGTATCTTGTGTCTGTGTCTGTGTCTGTGTCTGTGTCTCTGTCTGTGTCTGTGTCTGTGTCCGTGTCCGTGTCCGTGTCCGTGTCCGTTTCTGTCTGTGTCTGTGTCTGTGTCTGTGCCTGTGTCTGTGTCTGTGCCTGTGTCTGTGTCTGTGTCTGTGTCTGTGTCTGTGGTCTGTGTCTGTGTTTGTGTCTGTGTCTGTGTCTGTGTCAGTGTCTGTGTCTGTGTCTGTGTCTGTGTCTGTGTCTGTGTCTGTGTCTGTGTCTGTGTCTGTGTCTGTGTCTGTGTCTGTGTCTGTGTCTGTGTCTGTGTCTGTGTCTGTGTCTGTGTCTGTGTCTGTGTCTGTGTCTGTGTCTGTGACTGTGTCTGTGTCTGTGTCTGCGTCTGTGCTATAGAAAATTTCTAAAGTAGAATTTAAGTGTTTGTTCAAAGTTTTTCAAAATTTGAATACCGATTCATTAAGAAAATGTGTAGACATGTTTTTAAGAAAAGAATGTAATTTTACATAATTCTTCTTTGTAAAGCTTAATATAATCCAAACTAGGGCTAAAAATTAATTAAACAAGGTTGAAAATTCTTAATTGTATTATTGGTATTTTATAGAATCGGGCTGCTTTGGAATGTTTTTTAAGTTAACATTTACATCTTTATTAATGTCTATCTCACATGATGTTTTATACGTTAATCTGACACAGATTAATGTTGTTAATTTTACAATGTTGCATATTTTGGGTAGGAACGTGTTACAAAGAAGGTTGCTAATTATTCTAAAAATTATTATCATTAATATTGCATGATTTTTTAAATTTCCACTTTATAGGTTGGAAGGTTGTGTGTTCTTCCAGACACTTAATTATTTTAAGCTACATATATTTGGTATTATTTTTTTAGTAACGAATAATCTACAACTTTAATTTCTTTTATAGATGGCGATTGATAATAAAAAATTCCAATTTGCTATTGATAGAGGAGGTACTTTCACCGATGTTTTTGCACGATGCCCTGGTAAAAAAGTTCGTGTTTTAAAATTACTATCCGAAGATCCTCAACACTACAGCGATGCACCTATAGAAGGAATTCGCCGTATTTTACATGAGGTAAGTGATTTTTTACACTTATTTGGGTACACAATCGTTTCCTTGATTTAACGATGAAAAAATTTAGACAAAAATTAAAACAAAAGTGTGACATTAGAAAGTTTTGCGTTCATTTACTAATATTTATAATAATTTTTAAATATGGGTTGGAGTACGATGGGAGCCAACGCTCTCAAAGAATCAGAAGTTCTGAGAAGATTAGAAGTAAACCAAATAAAGAAACAAATAGAAATTATGACAACTTTTCTGCCAGATTTTCTGATAAAAATACCACAAGATCAGTTAGACGTTATTCATAATTTCGTTGGCGTTTTACTTTTTGCTGATATCACTGGTTTTACTCCATTATGCGAAAAATATAGTAAAACTGGAAAAGGTGGTATATATCGTCTAACCGCAACTTTAAACGCTTACATTGGTGCGCTAGTGGAAGTTGTATACTTCTATGGTGGAGATGTATTTAAATTTTCAGGAGATGCTGTTCTAGCTCTTTGGAAAGCAAATCCTGATGATTGTTTATACCGTGTTATACATCAAGTTATTGTATGCGCATTATTTATTCAACAAAATTTAGGACATTTTGAAACGGAAGTTAATGTACTGCTTAAGCTAAAATTGGCTATATCTTGTGGAAATATGACATTTATTGTTATTGGTGATAAAGATCATAAACACTATATTGTAATTGGTGATGCTATTAATGAGGTTAAGGATGCGGAACGTGTTAGTGTTTCTGGTGACGTTGTAATTGCACCAAACGCTTGGGGCCATCTTTCTGAGCAAAGTTATGAAGTGACTCATGAAGATAAAAAATATGTTAAGGTAAATACAATTTATAATTTAATCAACCAATTATTTGTGTTATATTGACAAGTGTTTTCGTTTTCATTCGTTTAGTAAATTTTTGTTCACTTTGTACTTAGTTGTAAATCTTCATCTTATTGATATCTCAAAGAGCACAGCGATTTTTGAAATCCTCTGAATCGATTTTAAGGCTTTCAAATTGCACCAAACCGTTTACGGAAATTTGTTTATCGAGGAACAATTAGCATGTTGACCTTGATATATTTTTTATTTACTAAATTGAAGAACAGTGATGCAACGTTAGTAAAAAATTATTTTCAGAACGGGATTTTTCAAACCAAAACCAGCGTCGTTTATTTGTTGTTCAATTATGATAAGAGGATATAGAACACTTTACTAACGCTCAAAAATGAAATTGTGTATATATTGTATATAGGTAACTAAAAAATTTAAATACCATTATCTTCTAACATATGACAAACAGTAATGTGTTTAGAAACCACTACTAATCGTCAACATTCATTTTGGCTAGCGCTTTAACTTCTAATTGTAACCACGTTATTAGTATCTGTAAAATTGTTCTATGGTAACATTTAGCTGCTTAAGAAATTTGATAATAACGTTGTTTCTGATTCTACTTCTTAAACTGACATAAAATTTTTTGAATATACGACGTCCATCGATATATTAAGTTTCACTATATTAAAAAGAAGAAAATATGGTTAGATCAAAAACTTTGTTAGCACTAGATACGGCAATGTGTGAGCTATTTTTCGACATAATCACCGCCAGACAATTGTCATATCGTGGGATTAGTTTCTGTATTCCTGTGTCATAGAAATTACCGCGTGGGAACGGAAACAGTATGTGACAGTCTTTGTACGTATTAATGTACGGTGAATAATCAAGCAGCTCCCATTCAAAGCCCTGCAGAAAATTGCCGATCGCCGAGGATACGTGGACGAGCACTTTCATAGATCATAACACCTGCAGTGAGCACTCCACGCCTCTTGTTTTTAATGTCCTTTGGCAATTTTCCTAGTATTTCATAGTGCCAGTCAAGGTTTACTGTTTCACCTCTGGACAGGTAGTCAAGGCGCATAATGGATTTTCTCTCCCAAAATACTGTGCATCACTTTCTGCACCCACACAGTATCTTTGATGAATTTCGTCCTGACCAGAAATCTACTGTGACACCAAAGGATGACTGCTGCTTAGAAAAATGAACAACCTACGCCTTATAGTCTGCGATAATCCTGTTAAGAACCTCGTCGCCATGATTATGATACCGGTAATAAGCGCTTCATTTTGTATTTAGGTGTAAGGATTTCGACATCCACCTGGAATACAATTTCTTGAGCAGCAAGTGATCGGCGACAAATTCTTGCGCGATATTTGTGGATAATTGCTGGCGAGTGCCGTAATCGTGAAATGACGGTTTTTTAAAATACACTGCCTGATCAGATCAACAAGGTCATTATTGATAAGACCACACCACCATTAACATTTTGATAACCCACGGCAAATTTTCGAATCAAACAATTTTTGGACAATAAAAAAAATTTTACAAATGAAAACATATAAAAGTATTTGCCTTAAGTATCTAATGCCAGTAGTGTATATTGAGAAATATTAATGATTTTCTTTCTTTTGCCGTAAGTTAAGTAGCGAGTGCACTTAACTTTTTATATAAATGTTAAAGACAAATGTCTAGACTCCACTACTATCTGGTGGTAGTAGTGCTGGTGGTGGAGCTCCGGTGTAAGAACCGAGCTAAATTTTATTTTTTTTTCGTTCTAAATAACTCAAATGCTGAAAAGGCGACTGTATTCAAATGTTACATAAGTATTTAAATCAGTCGACTCAAATAACAGACGAAGGGCAGGTTTTGCTGGTTGGACATGGATTTGGCAAATTATAAATGGTGATCGGAAGAAAATAAAAATTTCATGAATAGAGTTCATGTAAAGCAAGCCTTCCAGGGCCACAGAGCTACATGTTATAGCGCCCACTTATTGAGGGATAATGATAATCGTCGTGACAGATACGTCGTTAGCAAGATTCTAATGAGACAAATTAAAATTTAGTGAAATTTGTAAATTTAAAAGAAAAAAAGTACTTTATACCTAGTTTTCAATAGTGTTTCCATGAGTAGGATAAATATTTGAGATAGTTCAGACGATTTATCAGGTAAACAAAGTTTACGTTGCGATAGAAGTACCACAATTCGCGCAGTAACGAGTATTCCAGTCATGCAGCAATAAAACAGAATAATTATAAACAATTTTATTTCAGTTTATTAATCAAATTAACACAATGAATATATAAACTACATAAATGAATGAATTAATATAATGGCATGGTCGTAACTGCGGTTTGTTACGTTGAAAACACTAATGCAGACATATTATGTTGCGCCAAGTCCAAGCTATATCTCTTATGATTGGTTCTTTAACTTGCATGAATATGTAACATTATATGTAATAAAGTAATAATATTAAAGCATCAACTGTGTCCACCGGTTTCGAGTTCCATTCTAGACTGTTTGGCCTAAAGAGCGTCCAGGCTTGAATGTTAGCTTTATCCAAATTTTATCGTTTGATAATTATTCTTTAATATCCAATGTTTAGGGTAAAATATGAACACTGCCAAGAAAACTAATTTATAAATAAATCTGAATAGTTTCACCATTTTACATTGAATCTATTACCAAGAGTCTTTTTTGTAAATGTAAGCTTTTGAGAGAGCTTGCTTGATTAAGCTTACTTAAAATAGAATTCAATTAACAAATCAATCACTGTGACCTAAACATCTAAATAGTCAATGCATGTTTAGAAACAATTTTTATTAACTCTTTTTGGTATTTTATAAAACGAAAGCTCTCCTCTTGAATCGAATATATATTTTTGAAAATTCCTCGTACACCAATTATAGCTATATGTGAAACTGAATTATTGTATTTTAGGTTTTAGATCATGCACCAACTTTTCTGAAGGAAACATTTCTGAGAAATCAATAACACAAGGGTTTTATATATGCTGCAATTTTAGACAGTCAATGTAAAAAAATAATACTGAAGGGAATAGATGAAACAACTGTTAAAACGATTAATTTAGTAAACAAAGTAAAAAATAATTAATTCTGAACAGTAATCGCTCAATAAATTGACGCATCATTGTACTATAATGCATCGAGATCAAATGTCGGTGGTAACACGCAGATAGTATTAGGGATTTTGACCCTATTCAAATCGCATCCAACTTACAAAGGGAGCATTTGATAGACTATATTGCAAAAACTTGGATCGACGTAAATCAACTTAAACCGACTTAAATCCACTTAACTTACATAGACTCAGATCGACCCGGATCGACTTAAGTTGCCTCGAATCCACTCTAATCAAGTCAAAACCTCTCGAATCGATGGAGCATACTCAAATTACCTACAGTCGAGAGGATTAGATTCAAGTCGACATATTGGTTTATTAGCAAACATAACTAAATTGAATTACCAAATGCTTCTGGGGGTCGTTTCCACCATTACTTTTAAAAAGTGCGCACACGCACACGCACATTCACACGCACATGCACACGCACACGCACACGCACACGCACACGCACACGAACACGCACACGAACACGCACACGCACACGCACACGCTCACGCACACGCACACGCACACGCACACGCACGCACGCCACGCACACGCACACGCACACGCACCACGCACGCACGCACACGCACGCACACGCACACGCACACGCACACGCACACGCACACACGCACACGCACACGCACACGCACACGCACACGCACACGCACACACGCACGCACGCACACGACACGCACACGCACACGCAAACGCACACGCACACGCACACGCACGCACGCACGCACACGCACGCACACGCACACGCCACGCACACGCACAGCACACGCACGCACACGCACACGCACACAGCACACACACCACACAGCACACACGCACACACACGCACACACACAGCACACACACGCACACACACAGCACACACACACACACGCACAGCACACACACACGCACAGCACAGCACACGCACATACCACAGCACACGCACACACGCACACCAGCACTACGACACACGACACACACACGACACACACAGCACGCACACACAGCACACACACACACACACACACAGCACACACACACACACACACACACACACACACACACACACACACACACACACACACACGACACATACACACACACACACACACACACACACACACAACACACACACACAAAATTGACAAATATGTGCACCAATCGTATTTCTTAATCTTAATCAGAACCTTCGCATACTATTGTTCAGCGTATTTTAAACAAAAACAAATCCATCGAAAATACGTTACAAATCGAATGTGTTATAAATACGATGTAGTCAAATGGTAGATACATATCAATGTTCAAAAGGTATCATATTAAAAGCTTACAACAAATCCCATCTATAATTTTTAATAATAAAAAGGAAAAACTACTCTACGTTCCGACTCAATGAGTAATCTTCAGGTGGTTATAAATAAAGGCGAATATAAAAAAAATTAAAATTAAAGATATATCCCTGTAGTTAGGTATAATTTAAAGTAGCCAATTAAATAATCAATTAACGGGAATAAATTAATATTAGAAAAATAACTAATATTACACCATTATAAGTGCAAACAAAATTTAAGACTTAAGGCGGAAATGAGTAAATTAAGCTTCAAAAATTCGGCTTAAAGTAGGCTTCATAGATGGAAGGTGTAAAAGTTTATGGGAATACGGGAAGTAATTAGTTAAAGACCAAGAATTGCTTGTCGTGTAGCTCTTGAATTTCATTCAGGTAGAACTCAGAGTAATTTTTAGGGGAAATTATGAGTTCTATTTGTTTTCTTTTCAAGATAGAAATCTCACTTAAGCTTAACGTAATCAAAAAACACTTCATTTGTTATAAAAGATACGAGGATGAGACCTTGTTTGTTTTCGAAGGGGATGAAAATCAACCAAGAGGATGTTTTCAGTTTAAATAATTTATTTTATGTATTAAGATTTACTTTTAAAATAGGAAGAGGAAATGCCCTCAATTTCTTTGATATAACCATTTCCCATCTAGACCATTCGCTTAATTTTAATATCTTGAGAGAACCATATCATACCGTTCTATTAATTTCACCCCATTTCCCATAAACTCGCATCCTTTCACCATTCGTTTAGCTGCCTTTATACCTTGCCCTTAAGTAGTGACAATTTTGAGAGGGAGTTGACTATCGTTTACTCAATTGCCTCCAGCAACGATTATCCTGTGGAAACATTAAAGTCAAAAAAATTCCTCCTGTGTCAGCAAACTACTCTACTCCAACCTATTCCCATAGCTCTACTTCTGAATGGGTTTCCTTTTTTTCTACATTGGCCAACATTACTATTTATTTCAAAAACATGTAAGGGCATATACAGGGTGAACCGAATTTAATTTGCGTATACAGAGATATCGAAAACCGTAATAGATAGAGTATCGGTTAAATGAGAAATAAGTTTCGTAATTGTTGGGTAGTACATGAGTATAAAAAGTTTGTTTTTTCCGACTAGTTCCGGAGATATTCGACAAAATCCCAAAATGCTCATTTCGTTTTGAAGACTAGCGAATCAAACAATTTTTGGACAATAAAAAAATTTTACAAATGAAAACATATAAAAGTATTTGCCTTAAGTATCTAATGCCAGTAGTGTATATTGAGAAATATTAATATGATTTTCTTTCTTTTGCAGTAAGTTAAGTAGCGAGTGCACTTAACTTTTTATATAAATGTTAAAGACAAATGTCTAGACTCCACTACTATCTGGTGGTAGTAGTGCTGGTGGTGGAGCTCCGGTGTAAGAACCGAGCTAAATTTTATTTTTTTTCGTTCTAAATAACTCAAATGCTGAAAAGGCGACTGTATTCAAATGTTACATAAGTATTTAAATCAGTCGACTCAAATAACAGACGAAGCGCAGGTTTTGCTGGTTGGACATGGATTTGGCAAATTATAAATGGTGATCGGAAGAAAATAAAAATTTCATGAATAGAGTTTATGTAAAGCAACCCTTCCAGGGCCACAGAGCTACATGTTATAGCGCCCACTTATTGAGGGATAATGATAATCGTCGTGACAGATACGTCGTTAGCAAGATTCTAATGAGACAAATTAAAATTTAGTGAAATTTGTAAATTTAAAAGAAAAAAGTACTTTATACCTAGTTTTCAATAGTGTTTCCATGAGAAGGATAAATATTTGAGATAGTTCAGACGATTTATCAGGTAAACAAAGTTTACGTTGCGATAGAAGTACCACAATTCCGCAGTAACGAGTATTCCAGTCATGTAGCAATAAAACAGTATAATTATAAACAATTTTATTTCAGTTTATTAATCAAATTAACACAATGAATATATAAACTACATAAATGAATGAATTAATATAATGGCATGGTCGTAACTGCGGTTTGTTACGTTGAAAACACTAATGCAGACATATTATGTTGCGCCAAGTCCAAGCTATATCTCTTATGATTGGTTCTTTAACTTGCATGAATATGTAACATTATATGTAATAAAGTAATAATATTAAAGCATCAACTGTGTCCACCGGTTTCGGTTCCATTATAGACTGTTTGGTCTAAAGAGCGTCCAGGCTTGAATGTTAGCTTTATCCAAATTGTATCGTTTGATAATTATTCTTTAATATCCAATGTTTAGGGTAAAATATGAACACTGCCAAGAAAACTAATTTATAAATAAATCTGAATAGTTTCACCATTTTACATTGAATCTATTACCAAGAGTCTTTTTTGTAAATGTAAGCTTTTGAGAGAGCTTGCTTGATTAAGCTTACTTAAAATAGAATTCAATTAACAAATCAATCACTGTGACCTAAACATCTAAATAGTCAATGCATATTTAGAAATACTTTTATTAACTTTTTGGTATTTTATAAAACGAAAGCTCTCCTCTTGAATCGAATATATATTTTTGAAAATTCCTCGTACACCATTAAGTATATATGAAACTGAATTATTGTATTTTAGGTTTTAGATCATGTACCAACTTTTCTGAAGGAAACATTTCTGAGAAATCAATAACACAAGGGTTTTATATATGCTGCAATTTTAGAAGTCAACGTAAAAAAATAATACTGTTAAAACGATTAATTTAGTAAACAAAGTAAAAAATAATTAATTCTGATAAGTAATCGCTCAATAAATTGACGCATCATTGGACTATAATGCATCGAGATCAAATGTCGGTGGTAACACGCAGTAGTATTAGAGATTTTGACCTTAGTCAAATCGCATCCAACTTACAAATGGAGCATTTCATGGACTATATAGCAAAAACTTGAATCGACGTAAATCAACTTAAACCGACTTAAATCCACTTAACTTACATAGACTCAGATCGATCCGGATCGACTTAAGTTGCCTCGAATCGACTTTAATCAAGTCACAGTTTTCGAATCGACTGGAGCATACTCAAATCGACTACAGTCGAGTGGAGTAGATCCAAGTCGACATGTTGGTTTATTAGCAAACACAACTAAATTGAATTACCCAATCCTTGTGACGGTCGTTTCCACTATTATTTTTAAAAGTTACTATTAATTTTGACTTAATATTGAGCACGCGCGATCCGCACGCACTCGCACCGCACTCACACTCACGCACACGCACACGTACGCGTACACGCACACGCACATGTACACGCACATGCACACGCTACACGCACACGCACCACACACGCACGCAACACGCACCGCACACGCACACGCACCGCACGCGCACACGCACACGCACACGCACACGCACACGCACACGCACACGCACACGCACACGCACACACAGACGCACTCGTACAAGCACACGCACACGCACACGCACACTCACACGCACACGCACACGCACACGCAACACGCACACGCACACGCACACGCACACGCACGCCACGCACACGACACGAACACGAACACGAACACGCAACACGCACACGCACACGCGCACGCACACGTACACGCACACGCATCCCGAACACCACACTGACACCGCACACACGACACACACACAACACACACCACACCACGCACACGCACACACGCATCACGCATGAACGCACACACACACACACACAAGCACACACACACACCACACGACACACACACACACGACACACACGCACACACACACACGCACACGCACACGCACACGTACACACACACCACACACACAAATATACAAATCATGTGCACACAACGTATTCTTAATCTATCAATAAACTATCAATCAACACAACCAATTCGCATACTATTTTCACTATTTTAAACAAAAACAAATCCCATCGGTCACTCAACATAACGCGTAGTACAAGAATTAAAAAGAATATTGTTAGTTACAAATCATGGTTAAAGTAGGTAGATACATATCAATTAAAGGTATCAATACAACTTAAACTCAATCATATAATATTACACCATTATATAGTAAAAAAAACTACTACGTTTCGACTCAATGAGTAAAGGCGATATAAAAAAATTAAATAAAATATATCCCTTTAGTTACGTAAATTTAAAGTAGCCAATTAAATAGTTAATTAACGGAAATAAATTAATATTAGACAATAACTAATATTACACCATTATAAGTGCAAACAAAATTTAAGACTTAAGGCGAAATGAGTAAACGGCTTAAAGTAGATTCATATAAAATAGATGGGAGGTGTAAAAGTTTATGGAAATAAGCAAGTAATTAGTTAAAGACCAAGAAATGCTTGTCGTAGCTCTTGGATTTCATTCAGTACACTAACCGTTCTGCAGATATATCGTCACTTTAGTATCAAAATAGAGTCTACTAACAAACAAATTGGGAAATTTTTGGAAAACATGTAAAATTGTACAGAATCATTAACATACGCGAAATGTAATTTTTCTCAATTTTTCAAATGAAACACTCTGTATACTTTTTCACATTTCGATTCCCCGTGAAAAGTAGATACTACCCAACAAATTACGAAACTTATTTTTCATTTAACCGATACTCTATCTATTACGGTTTTCGATATCTCTGTATACGCAAATTAAATTCGGTTCACCCTGTATACATATTTCTTTCTGAAATCACAATAATTTAAAATCCGTGTTGGTCTTTACCAACTAATCTGTTCGGATTGTGGGTTTTTACGTTAGTCAAACTAGTAATTCAGCACCAGAATTAAAGAACACTTTTTTTTATAAAATATAATAATAGTCAGAAGGATTCTTTCGCTAATCATATCATAACCACCAGCCACTCCTTTTGTAAAGACTCATTTTTGACGTTTTTCAACTCCGCAATAAAAACAAAAAGACTTAGACATGATTGCCTCTACAAATCACCCTGAACTCTATCTGATTGAAATTCATTCCTATAATAACAAGAAATTTTTTATTCTTCACCTAGGCATTTCTCGTGTCCATATAACCGCCTTTAAATCTCCCGTCTCATAAATACGTTGTCTTATTGCCCCTTTAAGCTACAGTATGAAATTTTCATTTCCGCCTTCAGCCTTACGTAGTGTTTGCACTTGTTGATTTCATTATTTTCTATTGATACTTAGTACAAGAGCTGAATGAGGATAACTACAATTGCCTTTTGCAGTTTTGTGGATGATCAAACAATTAACTGTCCTGACCTACTGTTCAACGTCAGTTTTTCCAACGAATGCTTTTTCTTCATTAATGGTACAATGGATATATTTGTCGTTCATAATCAGAAAACAACCCAGGCAGTACATACACAATATCCCGAAAAATTTACCGTTTGGACTGGTACCTATGGTGATCGCCTTATATGGCCTCCCGGCACTTAACTGGAGTATTGGGCAATATCCGATTTAATGAGCGTTTTTAAAAGATGAATTGATATGCCAAAAAGACAGAGTGTTGGACGAAGTGGTGACAATGAATGGCCTTCAAGATTTTCATATCTATCCCCTCCACATTTTCTCCATTAGGTGTATTTGAAGATCCAATGGAACGCGATCCGAATCTTTCGTGGATTTACAACGTATCGTACATAAATTACGTATGGCAAGGTAGTGTTATTTTAAACACATTACATTACATTAAAGCAAGCCTTTTCCTATTCTATAATATTGACAAAAGTATTTACCGAGGAGGATAGCTGCAATTTCTATTGAATCGTTAGTTTGCAAAGTTTCTTTTTAAACAAATGATTTTTACTCAAAGACGTAAATATTTTTTATGCACACCTGCGATTTAATTTTAAATGTTTAATAAAGTAGCACGTTAACAGTTCACAGTTACTATTAAAAAGAAAATTAAAAGGATTTTAGAATTGGCTAACGTTTGACACCCGTTCCCATTTAAAATATATCAGCTGCAATTCACCCTTGTATTAGGAAAGAAGTTCAGTGAGGCACTTTGTATAATATGTATATGTAGATACATATATATATATATATATATATATATATATATATATAACAGGATGGGTGGACGGAGGATTTCTGTTACAGGTATCAAAACAAATTTTGGTGTGGTAATACACGATCATTGGTCCTACATTCTAAAAATATTTAGGTATATACAGGGCGATTGAGAAAAATATGCCAACCCAAACCTGTATTTTTGGATTTTTGGATTCACTGTTACATTTAGAATAAAAGTATAGAAATTTGTATTTGTGTCACTAACCGTCCCGCAGATATCGTCACTTTAGTACGAAAATAGAGGTAACTTTGGAACCACGATGCGAGTGTTGTTAGCACGATTTTGTAAATCTGTTTATAACACCGACTATTGATAATAGTCTACTAACAAACAAACTGGGAAATTTTTCGAAAATGTGTAAAACTGTACAGAATGATTAACTTACGCGAAATGTAATTTTTCTCAATTTTTTCAAATGAAACACCCTGTATATTTTCTCACATTTCGATCCCCCGTGAAAAGTAGATTCTAATTGATTATATGTTTCATAATCATAACACGGAGATATTGACGCTTTATTTGAAAATATTGACAAACAGAAGAACAAATAAAACAAAATACAGAGCAAATAAGAAAATACGAATGGCAAATAAATTCTTTAACTGATAGGAAATATCTATACACCTAAAAATATGTTGTACAAGTAAACATAAACGAATAGAACCATAAATTCAAATTAAATGATCAAAATGCTGACCACGTCTAGCTAAACACTTTGCAATTCTCTCGGTAAACGAAAGATTCACTCGTAACAACATTAGAGGCGAAATGGATTGAAACGCAGCTCTAACTCTAATTTTCATATCTTCGCTTGTGGTGGGAGGATGTTGGTAAACTTTTTCTTTAACGTAGCCGTAAAGGAAGAGATCAAGGGGCGCAAGATCCGGTGATCTGGCTGGCCAGTTTTGCACACCACCTCGTCCTATCTACCTCATGGGATACTTTCTATCGAGATATTGCCTAACGTTGATTGCATAGTGTGGAGGGGCGTCATCCGGTTGAAACCACATCGTACGAATATTAGTTACCTCGATACTTTTCTAAAAGCTCGGGTAAATCATTTTCCAAAAACTGTAAATATCTTTCTCCAGTAAGACTCCCATCAAAGAAAAAAGGACCAACCACATTAAAATTGATTATACCACCCCACACATTAACTGACCATCGATGCTGGTGATCAACAACTCCTAATATGTGTGGATTAGGCTCTGAATAGTGATGATAGTTATGTGTATTAATATTGTTATTATAGTGAAAAGTTGCCTCATCCGTAAATGGAATGTTAATTAACAAAATTGAGTTCTTCATATGCTTTAGTAGTTAAACATTGGCAGAAAGGTTCACGATTTTGAAAATCTATTTCACTTAAAGCTTGATGTTGCTCGATATTATAAGGATGCAATTTGTTGTTTTTAATAAAGCTGCGAACTGTATCTCTATTTCGGTCTAGGTATGTACTTAGCTCTCTGGTACTAATTTGCGGATTTTCTATGAGATGCCACAACTTGAAACTCAATTTCTTCATTTGGGCTTGTTTTTACGCGCTTGGGATAACACACACTTCCTGAATTAGAAATCTCTCAGCTACATTCATAAACGATTCTTTCCGCGGCTGTCTTCTCTCTCGGCTGGGTATCGTTCACAGTACAAATGGGTAGCCAGCAAGCACTTTTTGAGCTTTGCTGTAAATAAACATCATATCGACAATTTCTTCTTTGAAAAAATTCATTTTATACAAAAATTGATAAAACGATAATCCAAAAACGCACAGACTATTGGCACAATATTTAAACGATCGTACAAACGTTAAAACAATAGATGCAATTGTTCCTTTTTATTACGAGCGACTAGCCTACCTCATTTGTTTTGTTGAATTCTATTGTCATAGTAAATTTGTATTTTAGAGTATTTTTACGTAAAAGCGTCAATATCTCAAGAAGGATCCGTATCATGGCTATGAAACCTACTGTCAATTAGTAGCTACTTTTCACGGGGAATCGAAATGTGAAAAAATATACAGGGTGTTGCATTTGAAAAAATTGAGAAAAATTACATTTCGCATAAGTTAATCATTCTGTATAGTTTTACATGTTTTCGAAAAATTTCCCAGTTTGTTTGTTAGTAGACTTTTATTAATAATCGGTGGTATAAACCCATTTACAAAATCGTGGTGACAACGCTCGCATCGTGGTTCCAAAGTTAACTACTTTGGTACTAAAGAGACGATATCTGCAGAAGGGTTATTGATATAGATACAAATTTCTATGCTTTTATTCGTGTGTGCGAGTGTGCGTGTGTGCGTGTGCGCGTGTGCGCGTGTGTGCGTGGGTACGTGCGTGCGTGCGCACGTGCTTGTGTGCGTGAATGCGGGCGTGCGTGCGTGTGTGTATGAATCAACGCTTTTAGCTGAGTTGCATTTATCCGAGGTAAGAACCTCCTTTATTTTCGCTGAGAGAAGCTTTTCACTTTAGCCAAAACTAACCTTTTTTAGTGGATAGAATGCCCCTCTACTTTAGCTGAGAACCTTAGTCAAAATCAACCCTATTTAGTAGTGTCACACATACTCGAGATAAGAAGCTTTTTACTTTGGTACGAGAACAAATCCTCACATTGGTCAAGATAAGAACCCTTTTTACTTAGCACTTCACACACTGAACCCACATTTTTCAGGTTTTTCAGTGTATATGAAGATCAGTGCAGTATTTGAAAGTGCAATCAAATACATTTTCATCACATATATTTTCGTTACTTTGGCACTTTACTGTTTTTGTTTGGTAGCAAAGATGTTAGGAAACAGTATCGGTTTCTTTGATTTATTTTTTATGTCTGCACCTATTAGTTACGTTTTATTCAGGCAACTTTAATAAATCTTCTTTGTATGAAGATGATAGTTTACCCAAGAAAACAGTGCCTTAGTTGATAGTTGGCTAGGATTAACTTTCTCTACCGTCTTCAACCGATGGGGTGTCCATTATGAGACCTTCAGCGGTAGTTGGAAGAGCATAAAGTGGTGCAAGAGGATTGTCTGTACAGCTGGGAGACTTACCTTTCGTCTGTCTGACGTCAATAATCGAGCAAAATGTGCTCACGGAAAGCATTGCTGTTAAGCGAATAGATGCTAGTATTTTGAAACCATTGATGTTAGATTGCCTTGTGGCGGCTGTAATGAAAGCGCTACCATAGAGCTTAGTACTTAATTAATTGATACTGCCTTCCCAATGTGCGCAGAAGGCTAGTGGCAAACGTATTGGACTTCTTGGTAATACGGAGACAGAGTCAATGGTTTTAGTATGTGCAGTGCACCATTCTACCATTAGTGGTTTTTTGTCCGCATTAGTGTCCGCTTTCTTGCGAAAGGAAATAAACGATACACGAAAGAGTACACGCCACACCTTTGAACTACCTTGTTACACAATATCGTTTGCTTAAAAGAACGTGAACTAGCATTAACTACTTATGAAACGCGGAAAAGGGAAGAATTAACAGGTATAACAAGAAACTAAAAAACGAAATTAATGAAAAGGAAAGTAGAGATTTGAAATAAACAAATAAAATGATTACACAGGACAAATCTTGTCAATCTTGACAATCAAAAAAACATAAGCAATTGCAGATAAAGTTAAAGTAGAGAATGATTCAGTGAAACAGATACAATTGAAATCATGATATACTTTACACTCGAATTGGAGATAAATGTTTTTTATCGATTTAAAGTACCTACATTTTATTCAACCATTGATAATTTTACACGTAATCATTGTCCAAATTCAACGCATGTTTGTAGGTGTTGTAAACAATCTGGCAACTGCAGTCTTAGCCAAGTTTCACTCATAACTTTTGAGGTTGTTACTCACCCAACCACCCACCCCCATGATATACGCACATACCCACCTACCCAAACACACACACACACAACACACACACACACACACACACACACACACACACACACACACACACACACACACATAAGCACACACTCACACGCACGCGCGGATATTGCGATAGTTGTATTATCTTCAGTACAATCATAGCTAGTATTTAATTTTTGGCAATTTTACAACTTTCTCTTTATATCAATAATAACCTAAAGATGTTTAAGCAATGATATAAAGAAAATCCCTTGCTTCGATTGCTGATTGTTTGCTGCTTTAGGTATATTTAACTTTTTGTATTATAGAATGGTGTTCTTAATTCTACCATTAAATGCAACGAGATGGAATCTAACAGTAGATAGGGTAGTAAGTTATAACAAATAATATAAAATAAAAGAGGGAGGGACTTAAATTTGCAACATCGAAGAAAATAAAAATATTATTCAGGTACAGTAATGTCTTGTACTTAACTGCTTGTAAAGCTTTATGATAATAAAGGCTAATTATTAATAATCCTAAACTACACACAATGTACAAGCTTCCTCTACGTAGAATTATTTCAAAATGAGAATTCAGAGTGAACTTAAATATTAGTTCAAAGTAGTTAACTTAACTTTATGACCTATGTCAACAGGAATCGGAATGGGGCAGGTTAATGCTCTTTCAAGTTTGTGTTTACATTGCAAAATACCAAAAATCTGAAGTCGTGTGTTTTCTGTTAGATACTACTGTATTCAACTACTCTGAACAAAAGCAAATCCTCAACGTAGCCTTCCATTTAGTCGTTTTACAATGTAAACGGCTTGAGTTGTTTTTAATTCTCAATTGGTAAGTTGCAATGAACGTTTCGAAGTGGCTTACTTTTCGCAACCAGTTACGAAAAGTTTATTTCAAAGATAGTTATGAAGAACAAATATTTTTCAAGTGGAATGGTACATTACCACTTTCTATTGACGAATACAAAGCGTTTTCCTGTTTTTTCCTTGTCATGTCGTGTTTTCGTATAATTTAATTTAGTTTGAATAACCTATAAAGGCACAATGGTAAACATAGCTAGTTTCTAAAGTACGTTGTATAAGAGCTACTTTTATCAAAATATTTATCATTTAATAAATTAAATTAAATTAATAAATAAACACTAGGGTTTGAGTTCGTACCGACTGTTCGTTACGTAAACATAAAAAAAACGTAGTTTTTATCAAACAATACGATAAAGATGCGTAGGAGTCAGATATACTAGCAAAGCTTGTGTCCTATGTGCAGAATTTTGGCATTCGATATGACTTGTATGGTTTATACGGGTTAAAATAACGCTACATGTTTCAAAAAGTCTCAACATTTTACCAGTTCAACTAAAGCAAGAATGAGAGAGCATGAATTTCTCCCTTACAGCCGTGTTCAGCATATGTGGTTCACCGGTGAACGACAGCGCCCTAGGACGATGGTGTATTTTTCATTCTTCCGCAAAAAATATTTATCCAAAGCAAATCCAACCCGAGGACACATGAGCAACTTGTGATATGGGCGCTTCTTGCACAAAACCACCGTCATCTTACAAATTGTTTAAGCTGTTCTCAATTTTTATTATCATTTCATTTTTCGCCAATTGACATTAATTATAAGCACATAACTACATTAAATAATAATTCTATTTGAACTTTCTTTTTAGGTTATCAGTTTTTCCCAAAAATCTATTTAGATTTACCCATACTATCATATCCGTTTTGCGTTCTTATAATAAACCGTTCCACTTAACTTGCAAATCTAAACAAGCAAGCCAGAAAGTAAAGGAAATTAGAATCCCAAATTCTATACAGTTTAATATACGTTTGTAAGTTACAAAAAAAAAAATTTCAAACATAATCATAAATTGTTTATAAACAATTCGCTTTAAACATGATAAGATTATGAAATAAGTGTAGCAACGTGTAAAAATATCAATGAACTGCCTTACTCATATTCGTAGATAAAAGAAACCACGTTGAAGCTGTTTAATTCAGTTTCTATGAAAGAGTATTTTATTCATTGTCCAAAGTATTAGATTTTTTACTTTATCTGTAATGATAACACAATTTGTATTAATAGAAATAGACTTAGGCTCAAAAGTTTAGATCAAAGTATAGAATTATTTACTACTAGAATTAAGTCTTTGCATTCTCTGAAGTTATTATCTGTGTCCATCAGCCGTTCTTTTCGTCTGCTACATAATAATGGTTATTAATAATTTCGGGCTATAGTTCATTATAACGTCATAATGATGCTTACTTCACTTGAATTATGTAGCCCATAATTCATGCATGAATTTATAACACACTCACTTTATTTCGAGTTGCCAATCAAATTAATTTGTCAGAAACGTTAGAACTCGATCCTGGCCTTTATATGGGTTGAATTTTTTAATTTACGGACACTTCCACGTATCCTTCGGCCACTGAATTTTAATTTCAATTTACCAAAAGCGTTGCGGAAGAATGTCTTAAAGAATGTCCTGTATACGACTGTGCTTCTGGTAGTTTTAACAATGAAGCGACTTTCGTAGGTATATTAGGTAGGGTGTTAATGCCGACCGACTGCACTGTACATTTACGACCCCCGTAGTTCGAAAAAACCTACGATGCGCGACATGCGCGGTCCTTGGGATATGTACCTTCTACACACGTCAAAAGTATTAACAGAAGATCCTTCCAGTATTAATTGTGAAACTCTGTGGTTTATTAGTTTTGGTGTCTGAGATTGCAACAATCAAGTAACATCCTTCTCTTGAACGCCATCAGCCGTCATGGTATAACTATCATTCTTGACATCGACGGACCCCAAAAATTCCCATTAGGGAAAAAAATTAATTTTTAGATAATTAAGTACCTTTGTTATTAAATATTGATCATCTAGCGTTTCGATTTGCTCCTCCAAAATCCTGGACCTTTTCGATGTGTACGTCCTGTAGTTTTTACGAAGGTTGAGAAAATACGCCAAGATTATGACCATGCGTTCAATGATCGTACTTCCTTTTCGTAGATGTTCTTTGACTAGTTCGGTATCAAGTTCAAACAGGCTGTTTTGGCCGGCATGCGCAAAGATTTTTCCATTTCGATTGTCTTCATTCCTTACTACTATTTGAAAACAAAAATCTCCATAGTAATCTAAATCAACGCCTTACCCAAATTAAATTTATTTTCGCGTTACCAATCAAGTTAATTTTTCAAGTAAAAGTATCAAAATCCTTCAAAAGGAGAAAAAAGTACCCAACTTTTAACGAAATTGTGGAGGTGTTGGAGAAAAGCATTTACGGCACGCTTGTATTATGGCAAATTTGCCAATCGAGAAAGTAAACGACTCGCCTTAAGGCTCGTGGCTTAAGACGTTTCTATCATGGCTTATTTGATACATAACACACTTCTCCCATAGATAAATATTAAATTTCAATTTGCATTATTTAAGTTAACAAATGTGCCGATCTTTAAAGCAAGTTTTAATTGCAAATATAAAGTAGCGTATGAATGGGTTTACATGTAATAAATAAAGTAGTACTCTAAATAACACACTTTGTTACAAACCATTTAGGATGCTCGGTGGGGTTACGCATAGCATTTTATTTGGTGCCATTAACTTTTAGTGCCTTTGACCAATTGGGTTTTTAATTTAGCGAAAAGATTTACATTTGACATGTAAATTAGTTGGGGGACTTTCTTTAACAAATCTGATCAGGACTAAATTTGACAAGATGTCGGATCACCGAAACATGTACAAGGCTCAACGATTCAATTACAGGCTGCTGCTATATCAGAGACTCTAAGTGTTAAATAACTGTTCTTAATTGAAAAAAAACATGATACTTATTAAATTAGGTCAAGTGGAATATACCAAGCGAACATCCAATTCCTTTTAGCCAACCTCGGGGGTGTGTCTTGGTGGATTAGACTTAGTTCCCGTCTTTACGACGACTTTAAGAAACGGCGACCGGCTTGCTTTTTTACAACTCTTCCGTTTGTATACTTTATAGTGTAGGCGTTTTTTAAAAACTTTCGTGTGTGCGATACCAGGCATCAAGTGTCTGCTGATTGGGACCAGATCAGGAAAAGTCTAGCAGTGCAGGGGTAGTGCCCGAAGTGACAGAAACCTCGAAGCAAACCTCCGATCTGGTCTGATGGTGCAAGACGAGAATGAGCAAAGCGGCGCAGGCCCCATAACAAACTGCGATATTGTAAGCGTGATGCGAGGTTTTGTGTAATCAAGAAGTACGCATCGGTGCCTAACGATGTGAGATAAGCGTCGCTTATTGGTTAATCGAGAACGGGCGTTACCAATGAGATTCTGGGAACTATGTTGCAGCTTTTCGACTTTTTCTACATGTGACACAGGGGATAAAATTGATTATTCCTTACTTTGTAAAAAATGATAAATGATGAACCAATCAGGGTACCTGTCGTAAAGAATTTCAAACCTTTACAGTTGACTTGAGCTTTCTTGTTTACTACCCTTAACTACTTGTTGGAGCTAGTAGGGCAGTTCTTTCGACCTCCACATAGAAAAATAACCAATTGTAATACCACTCTCTGCTATTTACGTTATTTCCAAAAATGAGTTTTGGTTTTTTATATATTTCACAATTTGCTGGAGAGAGGATGACAAAGCCACTATATCATACAAAAACAGTTACTATATGATTTTTTAGAATGTAAGTATGTTCCCAGAACGAATTATGTTTTTTCTACCCTAAAACATAACTTGGAGGATCAGGCTTGGTGCCCTCCTTCTCATTACATACCAAATTGATTGACTTTAACCAATTGTTGGAGGGCTCCTCTAATCCACATATAGGAGAACTACGGCCTTTACATGGACAAGTGCCATTTTCCACCACGTAAATTATAAGAACTAGTTATGTTCTCATTCAACTCTCAAGATCTATACTTCAACTGAACTAAAAGGTAAGCGATCATCTACCGCCTCTTCTAAAAGTACTTGGATTCGGTAAATAACAACTCATTATTTCACATGGAGACTTAACCACAAAAAAAAAGAAACAGGCAACTGTCAGTTCAGAAAATGTACGACACACGATAACGCTACCAATGACTGTAAACTGAGTCAAATAAGTTCTCAACAATATTTACAAAATATATACAAGCCAGGCTGGCACTATTCCATAAGATAAGACTTTATGCAAACAATTAAATTGATATAAACTAAGAATTCCAATAATTATATCAGAACTTCACAGGATATGAATGTGGTCGTGATTAAATTTAGCAAATTACACATTTATACATTCGTACTAAACAATTTAAACCCCTGCATACTTTTTTTCATTAAAAAAAAATTCTTTTCCTCTAGCAACCCTAAATAATGAAATTCATTAATGTACGGAATTAATTCCTATATTATTTTACAGCCCAGACTGCAAAATTGAGAGAAATATCTATCAACTTAGTAGTCGACCGCCATACACTATTTTGCCTTTAAGAGACTAATAAGTATCCTTTGGTGTGATGACTGATAACAAGTGTTTACCATTTTGACAGATTTTCTCTATCTGAATTTTTCTATCAAAATCACGTTGTCCTAACCCCATTATTAGTTTCAACTTCAGTCTCATTATTAGGTTGAAACGTATAATGGCGCAAGGTGTATGTGATTTGAAATCCAGAAATAAAAGATAATTTAAGCAATCGAAATTGACAGTAATAATGACAAGTTTATTAGGCCCTCGAAGATAAATAGTAGATTATTTATGAGGAGAAGTATTGCTTTTCATGGCGCGCCTGTGTTTACTCCCCGAACGAAGTGTGACGGCTAATAGAAGGTAAGCCATAAAAAGTAACTTCTCCTGCAAATAAAACATGTTATTTTTTCTCCAAACCCCCGCAAATTTACGTAAAGCACTTATCTTTAATGGTAGGTTTTTAAGGAATATTATTAGCTATCGTTAAATTAAACGCCATTGTCAAGCAGGCAAGTAGTTATTATAAATTAGTTGGTTTTATGATACAATGCATGCCGCCCGAAATTGCCGCGAATGAAGCAGTATCGTGCCTCGGACCGTTGAAATCCGGTGAAAAGTATTTTGCTGTGTATCAACACTCTACTCAATGGTGTAATGAAAATAATGAAAACATTTATTCGGAAAATGTACTTCTTGCGTATTTGAACCAGACGCAAAAACGTATAGAAATCTTCGACAATGTGGTCCCGTTATTCCATGATCAAATTCGAATTATTAAGCATGGAATAAGTCAATATTTAGTTACGATGATTCCTGAAGAAGGGAAATAAGAGATATTCTGCAAAAGAGTCAAGAATGTTTACTACAGAGCAGTTTGAAGTTTTTTTAATGGACGCACCAGATGAAGTATATTTAGGAATAAAGGTAAATTTAAATCAGTTTTAATTTTGTGCCCTCCGAATGTATGATTTATTCAGATTGCTTTATTAATCGAAGTAACCGGCACATGCAGGTGCGACGAGATGATAAAAATTAATATAGATGACATTGAAGATATGGGAAATTTAATCCTAATAAAAATTTCCGATAGCTTCACGAGAAAAGTGCGGTTGTTTACAATCATCGGAGAAATGTTCATCAAAATTTACAGCGATTACACTTCATTAAGACCAAGAGATATGCGAGAAGATTTTTTTTAAAATATCAAAATGGGAAGTGCTATAGGAATGTTATGGGGATTCATACGATTAGTTAGGGTTGGCCATGGAAATGGGCTTCTTCGTCCAATCCATCTATTCGAGTAAGTGGCATCTTAAAAATTTCTAACGTCGCGGCGCAGGAAAAATGCGCGAAACGTAGGTCATGTTGGTACCACATTATTCTCCTAATATTTAATGGAACGTATTCTAATAAGCCTGGTAGGTCATTGGCCAAAAATTGGGGTTATAGTTCACCAAGCATATTGTAAGCTTCTGCAGTAGAATATGACATTTTTAAAAACAGCTCAACAACAAAACAACTCACACAAATTATAGCAACAAAAAAAAAACAATGAGTAAACTACAAAAAAATTTTAAACGAAAAATGTTAAAAGTAGATATCAGCAACTATAACTGAACACGTCATATTAGAGAATCCATTGTTTTTGCAATGAATTCTAGATGAAAAGCTTTGCGCTTCGCTCGTTATCTTTTATTGAAAGATCAAAATAAGATGTATCCCGTTTCAATTGAGGTTAATTTAAAAGTAGCAACTAAATTGGTAAGATACAGATATCTAAATTTTTTATATCTCTTTGTACAGGTGGTTTTTCAGATATAATATTATACGAAAGGTATATGGCTAAACGTTGTCCAAGAGATACTAAAAAACTAAGATACGTGTCCCGTTCTCTAGTATTATAAGTAGCATTTAGTTTAATGGCACAATCTGTATCTACGCTAACTAAAATTGATGTTTCTGAAGATTAACAGAGTGATTCTCAAAATCTACGGTTTTCATTATCATCTAAATGACTACAGTTATTTATTGGAGATAAGATACGAAAGTTTTATGCAACTTTTACGTTGAATCCAGTGGCGTCTTCAGAACAATATATTAGATGTTTGATTTGTTTCGAGATATTATACAAAAGTAGCATTTTCTTAAATGGGACACCCTAGTATCTGATAATCTCAAAAATTGCATTGCTTGGTTCTTGAGATTGCAACAAATATAACAGATGTTTTGCATTAGCCTTAATTTTAGCGTACAAACTACACAAAAACATTTAATATATGATAGTTGGCCATTAATTGAATGTTTAATAAGGCAATTGTTTTGAAGTTTACATGTCATAATAATTCAGTAACAATTATGTGATCCAGATATTCTATATTTCGATATTGGCCGATCTATAGTTTTTAAAGCAAGGATGATTAACAATAAATAAGAATTTTCAAAATTAATCTGGAGATGAAGATTAACATTTGTCATTGAGTGCTACATTGACGGAGTCCAATTTTTCAAAAATAATAGACGCAAGGCTCTAGACTTATATTTTGAAGCGAATTTAATCCGGATAAAACGACATCCTAGTCAACAACAAATCTCATCGTGTGCACAAGATTACATATCACGATTTAAGTCATGTATGGATGGCGCATATTGGAAAACCAAGTCTTAACTACAGATTTACAATAAGACAAATAGAAGCTAAGAGATGAAATCCATACATTAGCTTGTGAAGAATGCTGATCCGACGATATCTAGCCGTAATATTGGAAAGATGCCATTGGCTACAAGTAAACTAAAGTTTTTAAAACGTCAAGAAAGCAGGTTCAAACACATATAAAATAAGAAAGGATTACATAAATGTACATCCTGGAGATGAAGAGTCTGGCGTTGTAACATTTTGTCATTGGTATTCGCAGTTCAGATTAATCGGAATCTCATTTTATTATCAAAATATGAATTATAAAACCGACAAGGCTTTAATATCTAGCGAAGGAACTCAGAGATAATAATCGATATTGGTCAAATAAATCGCTCATTCAGAAGGTCGCCAGGATACAACGGTTTGGGTTCCATGTAGTGGCGCTATATCAAAAGTCCTTAACTACAGATTTAACGAAAATTTGAATGCTCAAGGATACATCAAATTTTGGAAGAATGTATAATAAGGAGTTGGATAACATGCCATTAGCTGCAAGAAATAATGTTTATTTACAACAAGACGGTGCTCCAGCATAGCCAATGGCGACTTACTAAATGTCAATTTTGGCGAAAATTGGTGGTACATATCAAGCAGATGGCCTCGTTCCCCGACCTGACGCCACTCGACTTATTTGGGGATCTATCAAATGAAGTCTATAAAACGAAGTAATACTGTAGAAGAACGAGCAAATTATTAATTGATTTGCCAAATATTAAATCTATAACACTCGTTCAGTTAATCTCACAAAACATTGAGCATGATTAACACCTAGATTGTTATATTAAGTATTTTGAAATAATTACTGTTGAGTTGTTATAAATATTTTCTTGTTTTTTGTAGTTGTTGTTTTAGTTTATTAATGTTTTATTATTGTTATTATCTGCAATTTTATTATGCCTATTATAAAATAAAGAATTGATTAAATCCATAGCCAACTAAAAAAAAATGTTTTTTTTGTATTTTAGCTATTTAGGACAATGCGAAATATTAAGTGTTATATATTGTTGCAATCTCAAGAAAAAATGAAATTTTTTGAGATTATCAGATACAGGGTGTCCCATTTAAGAAAATGCTACTTTTGATAATATCTCAAAAAATCAAACATCTATATTTTTTTTAAGAACGCCACTGGATTCAACGTAAAAGGTCATGAAACATTCGTATCCAAAGCTTTTTTTTATCTCCATAAATAACTGAGTCATAAGAGATAATAAAAACCGGTAGATTTTGAGAATCACTCTGTATCTTCGAAACCAATTTAGTTAGCGTAGATCCGATTGCGCCATTAAACTAAACACTAAAAAAGAGAACGGGACACGTATCTTAGTTTTTTTGTATCTCTTACCGTTTAGCCTATACCCTATAATATTAACAAAAAAAAAACCACCCTGTACATAAACTCGATTTCTTTATTAGATGAGAAACTAAAACAAATAGTAGATAATGAACTAGTGATTAAAATTAAAGTTATATTTTCAATTTTCAACTTTTTAACTAATAAAGATATCTACTTTTTTTACCGGTATTCTACAAATTTAAGATAGTTTCTGGTTATTATGGAAAAACATTTAAAAATTTCGAGAAAAATGGGAAGAATGTATTTGAAAAATGCCCTCTAGCGGTGGCTTTAAAAGCAAAGTATACATATATTATGTTTCAAAAACCTTTTTGAACTTTAGGCGTATTATTTCATTACCAAATGTAAAATTATGTGTGATTTCTCTCGCATGTTACAGCGAAACCATTATTCACGTTTCACGAAAATTAGTAATCAATAATGACTTTGATTACTTAATATTTATTGACCTGTATTTTTCTAAATTGTATAGCCTTGCAAAGACGTCGCTTGTTTATGATTTTAATAAAAGCTTTAAGTATTGTTTGTTTTATTAAATGTTATGCTATTAATTTTCTTTTATTAAGATTAAGATCTTTGGAAATAGAATTTGATTGATAAGATTGATGACTTTTACAATTGGTTTAGCAGCACGATATTTTTTTTTTGGATTGCGTGCGATTATTTTTAAGCTTTTACAGAAAGCACAAGTCCAGTATCCTTGACTGATATACCTGCTTAATGTAAAGTAAGGTAAGCAAGTTTTTTGTTTTTTTTTTTAATATTGCTGCAGTGTACTAGTGTTTATTTGTTTGCCAATTAGCCCCCTCTTTCTTATTTTAAACAAACTGGCGCGCTTTGATTTACGACTTTCCCTATTTTGACTTATGTTATTATATTCACTCTACACGTATAGCAACACTCCCCTCCCCCCTGCCATATTCACCCCTAACAATTAGGTGTTACAAATATAAGCACACTGCCAAATCCAATAATGCGGAACATTTAAATAGTAAATGATCACCTTATGACTTCACAAAACAATATTACATTTTTACATTTTTGTAGTAAAAAAGACAAATTAGATGTTTTGAAAGCATTCGAAATTTAGACACACAAACAGAAAGTACCGTTAATTAATGAACAGATTGATCTTATACACTCACCTTTAACAGACAATTTAAACTATTTACTATTTAAAAAATATCCTCTACAGTTTAATTACCACATTTTAACCAAACGTAAATTTCTTTAAATATCTACAATTCTAAAGAATTTTTATAATCCTTAAATTATTATTGCTTCATGACCTACTTGACTTGCAGTTAATCAACTAAGATAAGTTATTCTTATTGCGAATAACATGATTATCACACAGTTGGTCGGTGTAATGAAGTATTTAAGAATTAATGAACAATTTATATAAACTCTGTACGAATATTTGTGTTATCAGATTGAGAAGGCAAAAGCTTACACACCTCTTAAGCGTGAAGAATTTTTAATGGCATTTTTGACGTTTTCATCTGTTATATATATATATATATATATATATATATATATATATATATATATATATATATATATATATATATATATATGTATTGTAATACTTGTGAACTAGAAAGTACTCTTTTGCTAATGGTATACGCTAATTAGATGTTACTAATCTTATTTTTTATACTGGAAAACACCTTCTTTTTCTATGCAAAATAAAATTTAAATTTAGAACTATCTTAGTGTTACAAGGTTTGCATAAATTATCAAACGATAAGAGATTAAAAAAAATTGTTCTATATTTAAATTTCATATTTATCCTTATTTTATCATGTCCAGAAATAAAACGTTTTCATCATAATATTTTAATATTGCAAAATTTTTGGTTAGATAACATTTAAAATATAATTAAGGTCAATACAATGATTTATTAAAAAAAATTAATTTCGTTAAACGGTAAATTTCCTCGTTCCACATTTAACATTGTAATGTGTTTTGATAACTTTAGTGATATTTTTTAAAACAACGTTGGGGCAATACAAATTTGAGGTCAGATGGTACATGGTATATTAGATTTTTAATAATCAGAGACAAATTAATGTAGAATATTTGTAATGTGCTGTTACCAATAATTTAATTTGATAAAGAAGGCAGCACCTTTGCTCTATGCAACCTTAGTCCTGATATACATGCACCTCATTGAGTTAGTAGTTTCAAAGTATGCAAGAAAGGGTTATACCAGCAGGGAATTATCGTTATACTCAAACAGCTGATTTTTCAGGAGAGCGTTTGGAAATAAATAACTGATTTTATTTGACATTTTTTTTAATATACTGAATACCTATATCTTTTTGATCCCTTTGTTCATAAAATGTACAGGGTGCACTATCTCCTTATCTAAAAACCGCATGAGGTAGAAAAACAAGTTTAATAGAAATGTTTCTGGAAAGGCAAAGTTGCGTTTTTCTATAGCGCGTCCAAACCTCCAAATTCAGTATGGGGCTTATGGAGAAACAGTGCAGGATCTCCAAACTTATTATGCCAACAGATTACTGCACCTATGATACCGTATTACGGTTATAGTAATACGATATCTACGGTACGAGAGACACAATTCCTAACCTCAAAATTAATAAAAATGCTTGGAATGCAATACAACTTTAGATAAATCTGCACTGTACTTATGAATATACCGAAAAAGACTACCCTTAATCTATACAAATCGAATGTTTGAACTGGATCTTTTAGAAAAGCGAAGTAGGCGTATCTAATGTACATGCTGTCCCAAATTCGAGGGCAAGCATGGGGATCTCGCTTATTATAAGAGATAGGATATAGGTTTAAATTCGGCACTTTTGCTAAATTCGATGCCGAGTAATAATCTGAAAAGAAATTTGAGCTAACTCGAATGGATTTGGTTTTATGCTCAAAAAACTAAAAATTTCGATTTTTGTTTTTTGCGTTTGGCTACCTTATTATTAGGAATTTTCAAAATTCGATTACACATTATTAAGGCAACTTTTTACGCACAATTCTAATACGGTATTAAAAATATTATGAGACGTTTTGTTTATTCTGAACCATCATCAGGTTTATTTTTTCTTATCGGGGTTAAGACATATTTTTATGGCGTTGGATGGAGAATGTTATGCTGATTTTAGCAATATATAACATTTCATGGTTTGATCGACTGCGAACTAAAATACTCTTAAATTAAAAACTAAATATTACATTATCACGATACCCATGAATCAAACAAAACTCAGGAGTTGGCTTTGGTCATGTCATTTTCTAATTGTAAAAATGGTAATAACTGCAAGATCCTTCGTATTAGTGCTTTAAAATTTGCAAGTTTCTTTAGAATGTTTTCAAATTCAGAAAAACGAGACATGATAAGGATATTTTATAGCTGCAATAGAAATAGTGTCAGAGCAGAACAAAGATATTTAGAGGAATATCCGGAGAGGCAGCAACCAAACCAGAGATATTTTTTAAAATTAGACAAAAATTTGCGAGAATTTGGATGTTTTCAGAAACCTCGAAATGCATATGGTAGCGGACTAGACAGAGATGCCGAAGAACAAATATTACATCAGGTACTATTTGTTAGTATTATACTAATTATAAGAATTTCCACTCACTTCACTGCTAATTTCAGCAGACATTTTTTTTGGAGAGTTATGACTTTATTTTATCCATCTTAGGTTCAAGAAAATGCTTCAACATCTAGCAGAGAAATAGAGCAAATTGTTGAAGTGCCAAAAATGATAGTTTGGCGAATGTTAAAGCAACACCGTTATAAACCATTTAAGTTACACGTTAGTCAAACTCTTCGGCCTGGAGACGATATGAGACGGTTGGATTTTTGTAACCAACTTAATACCAAAATGCTGGAAAATCGCAACTTTCTCAATCAAATAATTTGGACGGATGAGTGCAATTTTTCCACTAATGGAATGTTTAATCGTAATAACGAGCACTACTGGTCCGTTGAAAAACCACGAATTAACAGGCAAATGCGAGGATAGGGCCACCGGTCCTTTAATGTGTGGGTTGTAATCTGGAAGGATAGGCTCCTTGGGCCAATTATTTACGAAGGTATCCTAATGTCTCAACGCTACCTCGCATTTCTAACACACGAAATATCAAACCTTTTGGATGATGTTCCGCTAACGAAAGACGGACTCTCGGTGGCAAATGGACGGAGCTCCTCCTCATAATGCTGCGATAATAAGTGAATATCTTAACGGCGAATTTCCTGATAAATGGATGGGAAATAGGGGACCACTTAGGTGGCCAGCAAGAAGTCCAGATTTAACCCCTTTAGATTACTTCCTCTGGGGCTATTTAAAAAATACGATTTATAAGACGCCACCGCAAAATATAGAAGAACTCCAGAATAGGGTTGTTAATGAACTTCGTCAAATTCCCAGGCGAACCATTCGAAGAAGCGTAAACAATTGTAGAAGAAGAATTCGTTACTGTATTCAAGAAGGAGCAAACTTGTTCGAACATTTATTATAATAATTTTTATTTGTTTGTCTGTGTAATTATTTTGTTGTTACCTATCGATAAATTTGCGTTGTCGCTATTATGACCGTGTTACATAGACATACTTGTTTGAGTTGTTTGTTAATGTTTTTTTTTTAAATTGTTTAAATGTTTTTATATTTTTTTGGATGTTATAACGAGTTTAACAAATTAAATAAGTAGAACTACTGTAATTATTCCTTGCTGGATCCAAGAAGGCGGAATCTTGTACTTCGTATTTTTCTCATTATTTTAGTTCGCAGTCGATCAAACCATAAAGTGCTATATATTGCTCAAATCAGCATAACATTCTCCATCCAACGACATAAAAATATATCTTAACCCCCATAAGAAAAAATAAACCTGATGATGGTTCAGAATAAACGAAACCTCACACAATATTTTTAATACCGTATTAGTATTGTGCGTAAAAAGGTGCCTTAATCATGTTTAATCGAATTTTGAAAATTCCTAATAATAAGGTGGCCAAACGCGAAAAACGAAAATCGAAATTTTTAGTTTTTTGAGCATAAAACCCAATCCATTCGAGTTAGCTCAAATTTCTTTTCAGATTATTACTCGGTATCGAATTTAGCAAAAGTGCCGAATTTAAACCTATATCCTATCTCTTATAATAAGCGAGATCCCTATGCTTGCCCTCGAATTTAGGACAGCCTGTACATTACACGGCAATATGATGGATCAGATTACCCTGTACATGGGATTGTGAAAGAAGCTCTATAAGCAATAGCAAATGGCAACTTTCGTTTTTCAGTACAGTTTAATCGCTCGAATCGATTTCTAGGTCTTCGGATGATGATTTTGTAACGTTGACTATAACCTCTACAATATCACTTTGAAGGTTATCAGATACCCACATCTTGCCTGCAACGATGACTTACATAATGTTGCCAATTTTCAATCGTCACTTTTTCGTAACCAAATTTTATTAATTCCTTCATGTCTTTAACTTTAAAAATCTTGTTATTCATTTTAATATGATGTATGACTTGTATCCACACCATTTCTATTTACTCCTGACCTCTTTCTTGTTCCATAACATCAAGTTTATTCTTGTCATATAGATGCCTCACTTGTGCTACAGTAGCCAAAAGGTCTCGTTTCAAGATGTTATCTTCAATGGGCATTTCTTGCTTGCTAAGCCAATCTACAATTTATTCTTTTCACTACGCCATTGTTGGAATCTTCTCTACCTTCCTGCTGTGATAAGAAGCATTGTCAATCACAATAATTCAATTTGGATATATTTGGTATGAGTTGATTGATAAACCACTTTTCGTAAGTGTCTGCATCCATTTCATTATGCATATCGGCTGTGTTCCTTTTGCATAGGAAAGTAAGTTCCGCACCAGGAATAAAACCATTACCGCCACTAGCAAGAACTGAGGCAAATCCGGGTCCAAGGCGGCTTGGTGATTTTAAACCTGTACTGTGCCCTTCAACGAATGCCTTCCATATATAAAGGATGGTTCGTTTTGCTCCAATAACTATTAACTAACTAATTTTAAATGGATCATCCTATGTATCATTAGATATTTTAATAGCTCGTTCAACGATGTATAATAATGTGAGTTTAAACTTACCGTTTCGAAGCTATTGGCATTTATCTTCAGTTTGGGTGCTATGTTCACTCACTTCTAGCTACGGCATTTGAATTTTATTTTTAGCCCCAGTAGTGTAAAAAATAAGCTAATGTCTTGTTCTACTTAGCTTGCAGGAGCACGCTGCAGTCTTGCCAACTTTAACGAATTCTAAAGTTTCTGTATTCTTCAACTATAATAGGGTTTTCTTGCACGTTGCCCGATTTGTTCAGTATTATTTTCAGGTATAACATATTTTAATGAACTTAGCTGTGTTAGTGGTTAGAAGGAGTAAACTAGACATCAACATTGTTTTAAAGCTATGCAGGGTGCTAGGTAAACATGCGGCAAAAATTCAAGGGGTTATTCTTGGCCTATTCTAAGAATACTTTGTCCTATGATGATTTTTTAAAAACCCCTTTGTATTGAAGATACAGGATGAACAAAATTTGCGACAGTAGCAACATTTTATTGTCAATAAGTACATGTAAAGTTGCTCAATCTACATAAATGTACGAAATGACTTCCTCCAGCCTGGATACAAGCATTCAATCTTCTCATCATTGGCTGCCAAACTCTTTCAAACACACCAGGGTCGTTTCTAACTGAGTTACACCCCGCAATTACCCGATTTCCCAAGTCGTCCAAATTCTCCAAATTCTACCTTAGGAATTTTTTTGCCACTAAACTACGGATCGTATCAAAAAATTGCATAGAATATAATTAATTGATATGTTTAAGGTCTATATCTAGGTATTTTTATATCTTTGAAATATGCAGCTCTTTTGAAATATTTGATAAAAACCAAAAATTCAACCTAATAAACCCCCCTCTCCGCCGCTGGATTTCTCCCAAAATCTAATTAGCTCTAAGCCAAATGAAAACAAGATTAAATACAAAATTTTAAGCGCGTAGGTGTACATGATGGCCGATCTTGGCGAAACTTGGCCAAAAGCTGTAGAATGAGCTAATAAGTCGATTTAGCGATAGTGAAAAAAAGTCGATTGCAACAAATATCGAATATCGTTGTCGCAAATTTTTTTCACCCTGTATCTTCGAAACAGGGGTTTTTCGAAATCAGCATGGGTCAAAATATTTTTAGAATAGGCCAAGAAATAACCCCTTGAATTTTTGCCGCATTCTTATCTAACACCCTGTATAAAGTGATGCTGTAGTATATGTATATTTGTATAAAAACAATAATTTTCATCTTCTCCGACAAATTAGCGAAAATTTGCTTTTAGGGAAAGTTTTGTGAGTTGCAGAAAACCAGAAAAGCCTATTAGTCAGTACTATGTAAACTAAATCACTGTCATTATCAAAACAGAAAAATATAAAATATTTTTGGATATATTTATCTATAATAAGAAGTAATATTGTAAAAATCATATATTAATGAATGTCCAATGTATTGCAAATCAGCATAAATTCTCGAATATTCTCTGTCGTAACAATGGCAGTAATTACAAATGATACTGTCATACTAAAAATAATGAGAGTTTTGCTTTGGCGAGAAGAGAATATAGTGGATGATATCCAGATCGAAGAATTCTTTACAGAAACATTATTCCTAGGATTGAGCGTAATTTAAGGAATCGTAGCGTTTTGATATACGAGGTTTGTTCAAACAGAAGGTGACTTCAAATTTCGCGGGATACGTACATTCGATTTTCGAATTCTGTTTGTTATGTTGGTACACATGTCCTCAACATATGGTAATATCAGCCATTTTGCATTTTTAGTTTGTTGTTGACAGATATAAAGGTTAGACGTGTTGTGTTTTGCTTGGCGATTTTTTGCTATCGAAAAAAATGGATGAAAGTATTTGTATTAAATTTTGTGTGAAAAATAAAATTAAGTGTTTCAACTCACTTAGAATGTTGTCTGCGGTATTTGGCGACTCTAAAAATGTTATAAGTGGCATAAAGTCTTTACATAAGGACGCCCTGGACGCCCCAGCATGTCAACAACCGATGAAAACGTTGAAGCAGTGGAGAAAATTGTCAAGGAAGTCGACATATCCGTTGGCTCATGCCATGCAATTTTTGGGCATCGAACTTGTGGCAGCGAAGTTTATTCTGACATTTCTAATTTTGACCAAAAGAACCGTCGCATGAGCATAGCTCGGAAGCTGTTTAATGAGATCCACGACGATGCATAATTGTTCAAAAGGGTGGCGACACATGGCTCGTGTGGTTATGACGTCGAAACCAAAGCCCTACCATCAAATTGAAGCTGTCAGAAGTGCCAAGAGCAAAAAAAGCACGCCAAGCTTGTTCAAATGTGACGGTTTTATTCACTGCTTTCTTCTAATACAATGGAGTGGTGCATCGTGAGGTCTTGCCAGAAGGTCTTACGGTCAAAAAGAACACCCAGAATTGTGGAACCACTAGTCGTGGATATTGAACGATAATGCGTCAGGTCACACGCCATTGCTTGTTCGTGATTTTTTGGGAAAAAACAACACCGTATTCACTGGACTTGGGCCCCCTGCGACTTTTTCTTGTTCCTAAAACTGAAAAGACCCAAGAAAGGACGACGTTTTGCCACGATTGAGGAGATAAGGACCCCATCGCTGCAAGGGCCCAAGGCATACCAAAGAGCACATATCAGAAGTGCTTCGAGGATAAGAAAAAGCGTAGTGTACTACTTTTATACCTAGCTACCATCGTCATCCACCAGCTTTCTAATGTAGTCCGAAACTCGCGTTAGATCAACTTTTACTCTTCGTAACATATGAATTACTGTAGTTTTGCCGAGTATTTAGCTACAAATTCCGAAACTAGACAATAAACACGGTTACTAAAGAACAAGGTTTGAAACGCTTTCTATTTCGAGTCATAGTTTTTTTGTTGGAAAGTGAATGAAGTGTTTGAACAATTTCCGAAAACTTTTTATGAAATTTTCTGATTGATTTATATTTTTCTGACCATCTCGTTTTACACAATTTTTGTAAAAATCATACAATTTTCTCGAAAAATGTTCGAACTTCTTTAACAGTTGAAACTGTGTTTGTAATCTGTGGTACTGCATTTAAATCGTTGATCACCAAGTTAGGAGCAATTTACCATAGGAAACATTTTATTGATTCTTTTGTGTACACCTCGACTTTCTCAGTCATAGTACCGCAACCATTGCGACCTTGCCTAACAGCGTTTTCTAAGTTCGCTATAACGATGGTTTCAGCATCAAGCCCATGGTGAAGGAGCGCAAAACCAAGAAATTTTTTCTTTATGACTTTGTCTTTCTCATCACAAAACCTAGCGCCAAGTGATAATTGCTCGATACCAACAATATGCATAGTTTCATCAGTCATAATAGAAAACATTTCATTGTCTTTTATATTGTTTAAGGGTCAAGTACTATAGCGTATATCTCTATGATCTCATTTTGTATTTTCATGACATATGTACTTTGCATTTCTTGGAGAAATTCTTATATGTTCCTCTAAAATTATCTAACTCGATTCCTCTCTAAAGTGAAAGAGATCATAGAATATGGCAGGTTCGTCAGTTTCCGCCTTAGTTCATTAGTTTCAATGATCTATTTTAGTTTGGTACTGTTCTTTTCAATAAGGTTTTTAAGATGATTGATTTGGGACTCTACACCGTGCAGCATAACGGACAAAATATTGTCGCGAGCTGCGATGCCACTCAGATACCATGTGTAATTTAGCCTAATAATGAATTTTTTTTAGAAATATGTAATGAGGTGAGTTGTAAATCCGTCTAGTAAACTAACTCTTGCTATATGGTGTGTAAAAAGTACACAGGTTTTACAAAATGCCCCTTAATGATATTGATAAGCCAGCCACTGATAAACTTTAAACCGTTCATAAAAAGGCCTTTTTCCTTAAGGGGTATCTTGTTTAAATATAAGCACCGTTTGACCTTGGTCTACTTTTTAGCATAGACAACAACTCGCATTCTTCTTGTTTCCATGAATTGATTCTATTTTTATACTTCTAAGAAATGTCATACGATACCCCAACAGGTCAATAATCTTTGACCTTGGTCACTCTATTTTTAGACTTCTAAGAATTGTAATATGATGATGACATTGCAATTTCTTTTTTAGCTTTTGACCTTGACATACAAATTTCCCGCCAAAACGTTTGACCTTGTAATATGATGAGATGGTGACATTGAAGTTTATATTTTTAGCGAGCTCCTAAAATTTAAATTTCCCGCCAAAAGTTTGACCTTGAAGAGATCCAAAAACTTACATTTCTCACACCAGAGGGCGAGTGACCTTGAATTGGTCCTTAATCACTACTATTGTAACCCGTTTCTGGTCTCCATGGATTTCTCGAGGGTATTCATCCTGCATAGGTTTATTGTATCGACATAATATCCGATATCTGTATCTGATATACAGTTTATGGTAATAGCAGGTCTAGAACATTTCGGTAAGCAAGAGTTATCATTTCCACAAAGACTGATTGGAGCTGCCGTGCTTTAGTTTATCAGGAAGGTTGAGTGAGTTGACGTTTATAGGAGTATTTACATTTTCAAGCTCAATTGGGTTACGCGACTGGCACTGGTTTAGGGACATTTGTTCGGCTGTGATTATAAGAGAGGTTTGTTTTTGTCCAGATAAAATTGATTTTTTTTACGAGAATTTGGTTTCTTGGTAAATTGACGATACAAACCACCTATCATAAGAAAAGAGTCCGAAGGACGAGTTTTCTTATCTGGTGGTTTGTGAAGTCAATTTACCAAAAAGAAACCAAATTAGAGTTTAAAAAATGAAATTTTATCTTGGAGTGTAATTCGATGAGATAATTTAATGAATAATTAAAAATTGTTCATTCGTTATCATAACAACAAATAATAATCAGGTTTAAGAAAGTCTGCCATGGACGTTTACACACATTTTATTCAGATGCAAAGTTAAGGCTAACTTTATCCGATGTCAAAGTGACAAATTTCTCGCGGCTTATGGGATTTTTTTATACATGAATTAAATTATGATACACAATACCTCAAGTGGTGGCCGATGAGTTGCCGATGATTTTTGTCAAGAAGTACGAGTGTTTATTGCTTCAATATAAATTTTGAAGCAATAAACACGATTAAGCACTTGACAAAAATGTATGCACTTCGTTGGATTTAAAGACTATTCAACAAACAAAATTGACGGTCAATTGACAAGTCATGAATTAATTAATTAGTTTTAATTTTGGTTATATAATGGTTTCCATGGTAGTCGTAGCCTACATTACTTTGCCGAACAAAATAAACGTCAAAGTTTATGCCAATTTGCCATTTTACCGGAAGGCAATTAAATTTCGCAGGAAGAGAAAAAAATTGTCGGAAATATCCGATAGCGGAATTGTCGCACAATTAGTTAAAAACAATTATCTAAACGTTTTAACGAGTGGTATCATCGATTATTAATCATAACACGTGTTATGTTTGGTAAGAGAATATAATGAACATTAATAGAAAATACACTTTTTTAATGTCTACAATTTTCTAAAGGTTTTAACAAGTGGTATCATCGATTTAATCATAACACGTTTTATATTTGGTAAGAGAATATAATGAACGTTAATAGAAAATATACTTTTTTAAAGTATACAATTTTAAACGATTTGTTACTTTGACAGATGGACATTTAAAACTGCATGTCAGTTAAACACTAATTTAATAGACATACATAGTGTTTCTAATATGCCCACACGCGCACACACGCACACACGCACGCAGACGCGCACACCCGCACACACACACACACACACACCCGCCAGCGCACGCGCGCTCGCACACGCGTACACACGCATACACTCAAGTGCACACGCACCGTGTCTGTCTGCGTCTGTGTCTGTGTCTGTGTCTGTGTCTGTGTCTGTGTCTGTGTCTGTGTCTGTGTCTGTGTCTGTCTCTGTGTCTGAGTCTGTGTCTGTGTCTGTGTCTGTGTCTGTGTCTGTGTCTGTGTCTGTGTCTGTGTCTGTGTCTGTGTCTGTGTCTGTGTCTGTGTCTGTGTCTGTGTCTGTGTCTGTGTCTGTGTCTGTGTCTGTGTCTGTGTCTGTGTCTGTGTCTGTGTCTGTGTCTGTGTCTCTGTCTGTGTCTGCGTCTGCGTCTGTGCTTGTGCTGTGTCTGTGTCTGTGTCTGTGTCTGTGTCTGTGTCTGTCTGTGCCTGTGTCTGTGTCTGTGTCTGTGTCTGTGTCTGTGTCTGTGTCTGTGTCTGTGTCTGTGTCTGTGTCTGTGTCTGTGTCTGTGTCTGTGTCTGTGTCTGTGTCTGTGTCTGTGTCCGTGTCTGTGTCCGTGTCCGTGTCCGTGTCCGTGTCTGTGTCTGTGTCTGTGTCCGTGTCTGTGTCTGTGTCCGTGTCTGTGTCCGTGTCCGTGTCCGTGTCCGTGTCTGTGTCGTGTCCGTGTCCGTGTCCGTGTCGTATCGTGTCGTGTCCGTGTCGTGTCGTGTCTGTGTCCGTGTCCGTGTCTGTGTCTGTGTCCCTGTCGTGCCGTCGTCGCGTCTGCGTCGCGTCTGCGTCGGTGTCGGTGTCGGTGTCTGTATTGGTGTCTGTTCGTGTCTGTGTCGGTGTCCGTGTCGTGTCCGTGTCCGTGTATGTGTCCGTGTCTGTGTCCGTGTTTGTGTCGTGTCTGTGTCTGTGTCTGTGTCTGTGTCTGTGTCTGTGTCTGTCGTCTCGTATCGTGTTCGTGTCGTGTCCGTGCCGTGCTGAGTCTGAGTCTGTGTCGTGTCTGTGTCAGTGTCCGTGTCCGTGTCCGTGTCCTTGTCCGTGTCGTGACTGCTGCGTGTGGTGTCGGTGTCCGTGTCCGTGTCCGTGTCCGTGTCAGTGTCCGTGTCCGTGTCCGTGTCCGTGTCCGTGCCAGTGTCTGTGTCAGTGACTGTGTCTGTGTCAGTGTCCGTGTGAGTATTAGTATCAGTGTCCCTGTCGGTGTCCGTGTCCGTGTCCATTTCCTGGTCCTTGTCCGTGTCCGTGTCCGTGTCAGTGTCCGTGTCCGTATACTGGTCCGTGTCCGTGACCGTCTCCGTGTCCGTGTCCGTGTCCGTGTCTGTGTCCGTGCCCGTGTCCGTGTCAGTGTCCGTGTCCGTGTCCGTGTCCTGGTCCGTGTCCGTGTCCGTGGCCCTGCCCGTGCCCGTATCCGTATCCGTGTCCGTGTGCTTGTCCGTGTCCGTGTCCGTGACCTTGTCCGTATCCGTGTCCGTTTCCGTGTCCGTGTCCGTGTCTGTGTCTGTATCTGTGGCTGTGTTTGTGCCTGTGTCATTGTTAGTTCATGTGCAAAGACTACGGTTGCGATGCTTGTTGATGAGATTTTAAGAGTGGATGCAGCATCCATTGTTTTTTTGTTAATTTTTTTATAAAGTGATATAATAATTGTATGGTAAGTAGTAAAAAAGCTATTATATTAAAGTTTAAGATGTTTTCTTGTCCAGGCACTTTTTAGTTTTTAATATTTGTTTTATTTTCACCTTTATTGTACTTTTCACACGCCATATACATCTAGGCAACTAACCATTTTACTGTTAAATCGATTTACGTGATATGTACGATTAGTCAAGGATGAGGTAATCACCTGTGTTAATGGGAAGTGGGATTTTAGAGCCCCTTAATCCTGCAAATTTTTTCATTTGGGAATTAAGAAGCATTCAAATCCTGATTTAAATCAATCTGAAGTAATATTGCGCGTCAATTTTTCAAACTCGGAATCGGCATGCAGCATTTTGTTATCTACAGTGTATTCAATAATAAGGTATTCTTACTCCATTAATTACTTACAACATTAATAATAATTATTCGTAGTTTTTAACGTTACTAGCATTCTGTTTATAATTAATTATTGGTTGTGTGGAAACTTTGTTATTGTAGAAACTTTCTTTTAACTTTGTAGTGTAATGGTTTACTTTTTTATTCCACATTTAAAGACAAATTGGCGTCCGAGTATTTAATTATTAATTTCACGAAGAAGCAACACCGATTTTGAAAGTGAAAGTATCTAGTTACATGTAAATATATTTTGGTTAATAAGGCAATTCGATAATTTTAATAATCTGGCCCAATTTAATCTACGACTGAGCAAAATTTACCGAATCTTCTTGTTATTGCCCAAACTGTTAAGTACCTAAAATTTGTAGTTATGGATGTAGAAACATACGTAATATAGTTTTAGGACTTGTACACGGTTTAAAGTATTTACAACTTTTGTGCACGAAATAACACTTTATTTAATAAACTACCTTTGTCTGTTCTGTAACATTAAAATTTGTCAAAACGTACAAGAACTGCAAATATTTAATGAAGCCAGATAGAGGTATCGGTGTAGCCTGCTCTGACTCCAGAATCATATCTTCACACTGTAGTTTTTATAACTGAAGGATTTATCTAAAAGCAAGTTTGGAGAGCTTTATAAATTATTCCATATAAAATTAAAATCGTCCAAGAATTGTTTGATAACAATTGTGACATGAAGATACGAAATGACCGTCATTGGTAGAAAAATTCATTTGATTCACTGATGAATGCGATGTATTCGTAGAAGAAATGGTCAATAAATATAACTGCTGTTATTGGTTGGATGACAATCCACATCCTTTGCTCCAAGGACAAACACATCAACTCGAGAAACTTAACGTGTGGGCGTGTATTATTGGAGATATACTTGTCTTTCATTTGATTCAACTAAATTTGAATGGGAAATTGTGTTTTAAATTATTGTCGAAAATATTGCACTGGAGGTGGAGAACCTGTGTCGTGTGATTGGAAACATGCATTTGCGTCAATATATATTTCATCTTTAACTACCTCCTTACTTACTGCATAGTGCCCATTCAACAGCTTTTACATCAATGGATGAGGAACGAGATCTCGTTGAATTTCTAACAAGATCGCTCGATTTGACGCTTATGAACTTTTTCCTTCGGATACATTTGTAGAAGCTGCGCCTTATATAATGGAACAAGTTGCCGGGGGTAAAGTACTGGTTAGATCTGTATAAAAAGTCTACTTTACAAGCAGCAAAAGACAATCGATTCCAGATAGAATTGAAGTTGCAGGCATGCCTAATATAATAATAGAGCCTAAAAGCTTAAGATCCGAATCGCTAATTTTTGTAACAAGAAATGATTTTTTGGCGGAGACAAGGCAACAATGAGTTTTGTTAGTAACTGAATTATTACTTGCCCATTTACAAATACGTTGTTTGTCGCTATTGATTGAACTTGCGATTTTAGCTTTAATACGTTGATTAGGATAAATGGTGGATTAGTATTATGAATGGACATAGATCTTGGTCGAATGCTTTTAAAATATTTAAAGCGACTACAACTATTTCACCAGATCGTTTTAATGTATTGTTCCAAATTTGGCTCGCATATGAAAGAAAATCGCCTGGTGAATTACTCTGCATAAAGCCACATTGGTGGTCACTAAGGAGATTGTTGTATTCAAGGAAAGAAGGTAGTTGTTGGTTCAGGGCTTTTCCTTACCATTTCTTGAAATAGATTGAACATTTTAAAATTGAGATCACAATTTCTGTAGTTATAATACTAAGCTATGGTAAAACCTTTGAGTTAATTTTAGGTTTTGTAAATTTATTCAGAAATCCCAAAGATAGTCGTGAGTTTAAATTACCGTTTACATATCAAATGATATATGTTAAATGTGAGTGAACAATTTACATTCCTTCTTTATGCAACCAACTTAGATTATGTTCATAAAGTGTACCGTTAGAAACTTAAAGGCAGGTGACACCATAGTGACGTATAGGTTTAGATTTTTGACGTTTTCCTTGAGATATAACAAACGTCCGATTAATTATTGGTGTAGGTAATAATCACGTCCCACCCCAGTGAGTTTTATCCGTATAGGTCAATGTGCTAGTGTACATTTGACTCGTAACAATAAACATGTGTAAATCCTTTTTGACATTTTTTTATAATGTGTTAAATGATAAATAATATAAGCCTGTAGCTGATTGAAAATTACGAGAATTTGGTTTCTTGGTAATTGATACAAACCACCTATCATAAGAAAAAGTCCGAAGGACGAGTTTTCTTATCTGGTGGTTTGGAAGTCAAACCAAAAAAACCAAATTAGAGTTTAAAAATGAAATTTTATCGGAGTGTTTCGATGAGATAATTTAATGAATAATTAAAATTGTTCATTCGTTATCATAACAACAAATAATAATCAGGTTTAAGAAAGTCTGCCATGGACGTTTACACATTTTATTCAGATGCAAAGTTAAGGCTAACTTTATCCGATGTCAAAGTGACAAATTTCTGCGGCTTATGGGATTTTTATACATGAATTAAATTATGATACACAATACTCAAGTGGTGGCCGATGAGTTGCCGATGATTTTTGTCAAAGTAGAGTGTTTATTGCTTCAATATAAATTTTGAAGCAATAAACACGATTAAGCACTTGACAAAAATGTATACTTCGTTGGATTTAAAGACTATTCAACAAACAAAATTGACGGTCAATTGACAAGTCATGAATTAATTAATTAGTTTTAATTTTGGTTATATAATGGTTTCCATGGTAGTCGTAGCCTACATTACTTTGCCGAACAAAATAAACGTCAAAGTTTATGCCAATTTGCCATTTTACCGGAAGGCAATTAAATTTCGCAGGAAGAGAAAAATTGTCGGAAATATCCGATAGCGGAATTGTCGCACAATTAGTTAAAAACAATTATCTAAACGTTTTAACGAGTGGTATCATCGATTATTAATCATAACACGTGTTATGTTTGGTAAGAGAATAATGAAATTAATAGAAAATACACTTTTTAATGTCTACAATTTTCTAAAGGTTTTAACAAGTGGTATCATCGATTTAATCATAACACGTTTTATATTTGGTAAGAGAATATAATGAACGTTAATAGAAAATATACTTTTAAAGTATACAATTTTAAACGATTTGTTACTTTGACAGATGGACATTTAAAACTGCATGTCAGTTAAACACTAATTTAATAGACATAGTGTTTCTAATATGCCCACACACACACGCACACGCAGCGCGCACACCCACACACACACACACACACACCCGCCAGCGCACGCGCGCTGCACCTCACACGCATACACTCATGCACACGCACCGTGTCTGTCTGCGTCTGTGTCTTGTCTGTGTCTGTGTCTGTGTCTGTGTCTGTGTCTGTGTCTGTGTCTGTGTCTGTTTCTGTGTCTGAGTCTGTGTCTGTGTCTGTGTCTGTGTCTGTGTCTGTGTCTGTGTCTGTGTCTGTGTCTGTGTCTGTGTCTGTGTCTGTGTCTGTGTCTGTGTCTGTGTCTGTGTCTGTGTCTGTGCCTGTGTCTGTGTCTGTGTCTGTGTCTGTGTCTGTGTCTGTGTCTGTGTTCTGTCTGTGTCTGCGTCTGGTCTGTGTGCTGTGTGTCTGTGTCTGTGTCTGTGTCTGTGTCTGTCTGTGCCTGTGTCTGTGTCTGTGTCTGTGTCTGTGTCTGTGTCTGTGTCTGTGTCGTGTCTGTCTGTGTCTGTGTCTGTGTCTGTGTCTGTGTCCGTGTCTGTGTCCGTGTCCGTGTCTGTGTCTGTGTCTGTGTCTGTGTCCTGTGTCGTGTCCTGTGTCGTGTCCGTGTCTCGTGTCCGTGTCCGTGTCCGTGTCCGTGTCGTGTCCGTGTCGTGTCCTGTGTCTCGTGTCTGTGTCGTGTCGTATCCGTGTCCGTGTCGTGTCGTGTCCGTGTCCGTGTCTGTGTCTTGTGTCCTGTCTGTGCGTCGCGTCTGCGTCTGCGTCGCGTCTGCGTCGGTGTCGGTGTCGGTGTCTGTATTGGTGTCTGTTTCGTGTCTGTGTCGGTGTCCGTGTCCGTGTCCGTGTCGTGTATGTGTCCGTGTCTGTGTCGTGTTTGTGTCGTGTCTGTGTCTGTGTCGTGTCGTGTCTGTGTCTGTGTCTGTCGTGTCTGTATCGTGTTCGTGTCGTGTCCGTGCCGTGCTGAGTCTGAGTCTGTGTCGTGTCTGTGTCAGTGTCCGTGTCGTGTCCGTGTCCTTGTCCGTGTCGTGACTGTGACCGTGTGGTGTCGGTGTCGTGTCGTGTCCGTGTCTGTGTCAGTGTCTGTGTCCGTGTCTGTGTCTGTGTCCGTGCCAGTGTCTGTGTCAGTGACTGTGTCTGTGTCAGTGTCTGTGTGAGTATTAGTATCAGTGTCCCTGTCGGTGTCCGTGTCGTGTCCATTTCTGGTCCTTGTCCGTGTCCGTGTCCGTGTCAGTGTCCGTGTCCGTATACTGGTCCGTGTCCGTGACCGTCTCCGTGTCCGTGTCCGTGTCCGTGTCTGTGTCCGTGCCGTGTCCGTGTCAGTGTCCGTGTCCGTGTCCGTGTCCTGGTCCGTGTCCGTGTCTGTGGCCCTGCCGTGCCCGTATCCGTATCCGTGTCCGTGTGCTTGTCCGTGTCCGTGTCCGTGACCTTGTCCGTATCCGTGTCCGTTTCCGTGTCCGTGTCCGTGTCTGTGTCTGTATCTGTGGCTGTGTTTGTGCCTGTGTCATTGTTAGTTCATGTGCAAAGACTACGGTTGCGATGCTTGTTGATGAGATTTTAAGAGTGGATGCAGCATCCATTGTTTTTTTGTTAATTTTTTTATAAAGTGATATAATAATTGTATGGTAAGTAGTAAAAAAGCTATTATATTAAAGTTTAAGATGTTTTCTTGTCCAGGCACTTTTTAGTTTTTAATATTTGTTTTGTTTTCACCTTTATTGTACTTTTCACACGCCATATACATCTAGGCAACTAACCATTTTACTGTTAAATCGATTTACGTGATATGTACGATTAGTCAAGGATGAGGTAATCACCTGTGTTAATGGGAAGTGGGATTTTAGAGCCCCTTAATCCTGCAAATTTTTTCATTTGGGAATTAAGAAGCATTCAAATCCTGATTTAAATCAATCTGAAGTAATATTGCGCGTCAATTTTTCAAACTCGGAATCGGCATGCAGCATTTTGTTATCTACAGTGTATTCAATAATAAGGTATTCTTACTCCATTAATTACTTACAACATTAATAATAATTATTCGTAGTTTTTAACGTTACTAGCATTCTGTTTATAATTAATTATTGGTTGTGTGGAAACTTTGTTATTGTAGAAACTTTCTTTTAACTTTGTAGTGTAATGGTTTACTTTTTTATTCCACATTTAAAGACAAATTGGCGTCCGAGTATTTAATTATTAATTTCACGAAGAAGCAACACCGATTTTGAAAGTGAAAGTATCTAGTTACATGTAAATATATTTTGGTTAATAAGGCAATTCGATAATTTTAATAATCTGGCCCAATTTAATCTACGACTGAGCAAAATTTACCGAATCTTCTTGTTATTGCCCAAACTGTTAAGTACCTAAAATTTGTAGTTATGGATGTAGAAACATACGTAATATAGTTTTAGGACTTGTACACGGTTTAAAGTATTTACAACTTTTGTGCACGAAATAACACTTTATTTAATAAACTACCTTTGTCTGTTCTGTAACATTAAAATTTGTCAAAACGTACAAGAACTGCAAATATTTAATGAAGCCAGATAGAGGTATCGGTGTAGCCTGCTCTGACTCCAGAATCATATCTTCACACTGTAGTTTTTATAACTGAAGGATTTATCTAAAAGCAAGTTTGGAGAGCTTTATAAATTATTCCATATAAAATTAAAATCGTCCAAGAATTGTTTGATAACAATTGTGACATGAAGATACGAAATGACCGTCATTGGTAGAAAAATTCATTTGATTCACTGATGAATGCGATGTATTCGTAGAAGAAATGGTCAATAAATATAACTGCTGTTATTGGTTGGATGACAATCCACATCCTTTGCTCCAAGGACAAACACATCAACTCGAGAAACTTAACGTGTGGGCGTGTATTATTGGAGATATACTTGTCTTTCATTTGATTCAACTAAATTTGAATGGGAAATTGTGTTTTAAATTATTGTCGAAAATATTGCACTGGAGGTGGAGAACCTGTGTCGTGTGATTGGAAACATGCATTTGCGTCAATATATATTTCATCTTTAACTACCTCCTTACTTACTGCATAGTGCCCATTCAACAGCTTTTACATCAATGGATGAGGAACGAGATCTCGTTGAATTTCTAACAAGATCGCTCGATTTGACGCTTATGAACTTTTTCCTTCGGATACATTTGTAGAAGCTGCGCCTTATATAATGGAACAAGTTGCCGGGGTAAAGTACTGGTTAGATCTGTATAAAAGTCTACTTTACAAGCAGCAAAAGACAATCGATTCCAGATAGAATTGAAGTTGCAGGCATGCCTAATATAATAATAGAGCCTAAAAGCTTAAGATCCGAATCGCTAATTTTTGTAACAAGAAATGATTTTTTGGCGGAGACAAGGCAACAATGAGTTTTGTTAGTAACTGAATTATTACTTGCCCATTTACAAATACGTTGTTTGTCGCTATTGATTGAACTTGCGATTTTAGCTTTAATACGTTGATTAGGATAAATGGTGGATTAGTATTATGAATGGACATAGATCTTGGTCGAATGCTTTTAAAATATTTAAAGCGACTACAACTATTTCACCAGATCGTTTTAATGTATTGTTCCAAATTTGGCTCGCATATGAAAGAAAATCGCCTGGTGAATTACTCTGCATAAAGCCACATTGGTGGTCACTAAGGAGATTGTTGTATTCAAGGAAAGAAGGTAGTTGTTGGTTCAGGGCTTTTTCCCTTACCATTTCTTGAAATAGATTGAACATTTTAAAATTGAGATCACAATTTCTGTAGTTATAATACTAAGCTATGGTAAAACCTTTGAGTTAATTTTAGGTTTTGTAAATTTATTCAGAAATCCCAAAGATAGTCGTGAGTTTAAATTACCGTTTACATATCAAATGATATATGTTAAATGTGAGTGAACAATTTACATTCCTTCTTTATGCAACCAACTTAGATTATGTTCATAAAGTGTACCGTTAGAAACTTAAAGGCAGGTGACACCATAGTGACGTATAGGTTTAGATTTTTGACGTTTTCCTTGAGATATAACAAACGTCCGATTAATTATTGGTGTAGGTAATAATCACGTCCCACCCCAGTGAGTTTTATCCGTATAGGTCAATGTGCTAGTGTACATTTGACTCGTAACAATAAACATGTGTAAATCCTTTTTGACATTTTTTTATAATGTGTTAAATGATAAATAATATAAGCCTGTAGCTGATTGAAAATTATTTATTGTAAATTTATATCCTCGAAATTTACCGCCATGTTTACAAGTATTTCACACTGAATTATTTCTCAACGAACTCAACCTGTTATGTTGTATTTAAATTTGACACTCGTCATAGAACACAACTTTTAGATATTACTATAAACATTAACTCTTAACATTGTTTGCTGAGAGCGAGTAACCTTGAGGAGAGCGAGAACTGGTTGTATTATTAGTTTTTCGTTACAAAAAAGTTAGTTGATGATTTGATTATACTCTTATCTATAATTTAAGGTATGGCGATGCATATATAAACCCAATGAAAAGTCAAAAAAAGACGAGTACGAACGTAAAGAAGAGGTCGTAAAAGAATTATGTAATAAGCACATTAAACATAGTTACCGTTTGCAGGAAAAAACGAATTGTGACAAATTATTTATCAATACCAAAATTATTGCAACTTTTATACAGTCGTTACCAAAAAGAGACGTTATGAAAGTAGCATTAAAGAAATGGTTAGCGCCTGATATGAAAAGATTCTTAATTAAACCATTACAAGATCAGATTGAAGAAAAACAGCCTTTAGAATATTTAACGGAATTACGCGAAGTTACAATTCAATTTGTCAATATTACACCCAAAATTAGTTATTCTCATACATCAGCAAGTATTGTAAATACGGCTTATCAAATCATTTGTCGCATTACGACCAAACTTTTAGGAGTTGTTAATAAAGTTTCCTTGTTTGATAAAGATGTAATGATACTAATTTTATTTGGCTTAAGAGGAGTCAAGCACGAACTTGAAAGTCAAAATGCACTAAAATCTGGATACCAGGTTGTGACAGAAATTGCAAGAATTGAAGGTGTTGATACAGTATCTGTGGGTATTACAAATGGTTTGGTATACTGTGGTGTTGTTGGTCATCCTTTGAGAAAGGAATATACAGTAATTGGAGGACCTGTTAATAAAGCAGCGAGATTAATGTGTGCTTTTCAGAATAAAGTTACATGTGATTACAAAACATTTAAAAACTCCAAATTGTCTTCATATTACTTTCAAATGCAATCAACTGTTACACTTAAAGGCATTGAAGATGCTGGACACATTTTTGAATATAATGAAAAATTTGATGTACCTTCTTACTTTGTAGCTCCCTTACACCCAATTATAGGGCGCGAGCGTGAACTGAATATGGCGCATGATATCCTTCATTCAACTAATGGACTTGAGCGATATCTAGGAATTTGTTTTTATGGAGATCATAAAACGGGAAAAACCAGAGTGTTAGAAACAGTTTTGACGCAAGCTCATCTTAAAGATTACACTGTGGCATCCGTTATTTTAACATCATTTTCTCTACGTCCATACTTTTGCGTATCACTCTTGTACAAACAGCTTTATGACACAAAAGCAAATTTAAAATCTACCGAATCGGGTGACCTTGCGAACCTTCCACCTGATTTATGGGACTTGAAAGAAATTCTGCAAAAACCCTATTCGATTAAGAAATCAAAAAAAACTAAAACAGACAAATTATTTAATTCTATTTGTGAAAGTACCAATGGTAAAGAATCATTGGTTTTTATTGATAATATGCAATTTATAGACGCTCAAAGCTTAGAGGTTCTTACTGATGCTTTAAAACGATCATCACTTAAATTATTTTGCGCTGGGCAGTTTGAGGAAGAGTCATGGGATTTGCAGTGGACACTATCTAAAACTGATTGCATAAAAATGGTTCTTATAGGTCCGTTAAGTAACGATTACATTGCTGCTCTATGTTGCCAATTTCTGAATACGAAAGGTGTTTCCAGAAAGCTTGTTTCATTGCTAAAAAAAACATGTGACGGTCGACCTGGTTGGATACAAAGCTGTTTATTACGGTTAGTAAATACCGCTTGCATCCAAGTTAAATTCGTGTCGGAGAATGATATGGACGTGGAGAGTTACATTTTTCCGGATGAAAAACTGTTAAATTTTCAGTATCTGAATAAACCATTACAAGATGATCAGTATAATGCAATTCCAGTATGTCATTTGGATGATCATTTTAATGAACGTTCAAACGAGCTTACTCTAGCTGCAATTTCGTTAGACTTGTTTGATTCTTTTTCGCCATTTGAACAGTTAGTGATAAAAACAGGTGCGGTGCTTGGTGAAATGTTTTCTCGTTCTTTATTGTTCGTTATGTTGAAATATCCCAATGAGAAGATATTTGCTAGTGCAATTATGAGTCTTTTCGAAGAAGAGGTGTTGGACTGTGGTGTTAAATATGTATGTTCTAGTATACCCAAGCAGCAAAAATTGACCTGTTACTGCTACGTTGAGGACCACGAATACTTGCGTACAAAACAAAAAGCGTTTAATTTGCCTCGTTATGCGTTTTGTAAACTACTACATTTTAAGAACAAAAATTTACGAACCGCTGCTTATGATTTACTACCTGCAAATCAGAGAAAAGAATTACATTCCCACACAACCGATGTTTTAGAGAACCAAAATAATTCTTGTCCAAATTGTTTGAGAGATGATTCAACCTCAATCATACGCATACGCACATTCAAGCAAATAATGGAGTTTTTGGACACACCAGAAGCATATTTGGAGAAAAAACAAGGCGTGAACCATGACTTATACGCACCACAAAATATAAAAGATATAATTAAGAGAAATATTCGTAAAAATGCTAGATCAAACTCCGACCTTAAGATCGATATTAAATCCAATCTGACCTGTAAACGCAAAATTTGGGATCCTACAACCTGCTTCTGTCTAGAAATTTTAACAAAAGTGTACGCTGATTTAATTTATCATAGCGAACAAGCTGATCACCTTGCCAAAAAGATATTTTATATGCTACAGTATGGATTAATACTTATTTTGCTTCACGAGTACAGTGAGTCTATTCCTATATTAAGGGAGGCTAGTGAATTGTGTATGAAGGATGAGAAAAGTAGTGATATAGTTATTTTTGAGATGTTTAGAAAAGTGCATCTGGGAAAAATTCATTTGTTACTGAGTGAAGCACATTTTAACTTATGTCAACTCTCAGTAGCTAAGATACATATGGCAATTTGCCTTAGACAATACAATATACCAATGATGTCGTTAAAGTACAAAATTCCTTCATTACTGTTGAATCGGCCTAGCATAATCAACAAGTCTTCTTACCCACTAGTTCAAGAACCAAAGCGATCTTTACTGGAGCACGATTTTGGTATGGCCATGACTTTACTGAGTAATATTTATGCCACCGAAGGTAACTATAGGTTGGCAAAAAGAGCTGCAGAAAGAAGTATTTTTCTGTTGCAAAGTTGTAACCCGAATACAAGCTTACTGTGTGATGCTTATATAAACGCAATTGAACTTTATAATGTGTTTGGCGATGTTCATGCCTGTGAACGTTTGGAACGCTCAATTGGTCTTAAACTTTTAAAAGATTTCTCAAATAATATTATCAGTGATATGTATTCTATTTGTAGATTAATTTCGGTTTTATTCAAAATACGCTTAATGTGTGGAAATATTAGAGATGCTGTACGTATAAGCTATAGAGCACTCCATCTTAACATTCAAATTCATGCTGTTTATTTACAAGCTTTAATTATTCCAACAATGGCAACAGCTTTACTTATGATGAAAAGAATTGAGGACGCTGTCACTATTATTAGAATACTATATAACATCGCAACAACTTCAGATGAAGACTTTTTAATTGATTACTACACCTTTTGCATGGAATTGAATCTTGACACAAGCTTTATTCTTGAACCAATTGAGAACTGTACTAAATTTGCGGATCAATATTTTGAAAAGAATGCCAACAGGACCCATTGCACTGATAGTGAAAATAAGCTTATCGTTTATTTACATTTATACTACCTACGTTTCAACAAATGGCATGATTCTCTTAAGTGGAAAATGATGCTTCAATTAGACCCTCAGAATATTTCGACTTTTACAATTGTATCTGCCATGATGAAATTTGTAGAAAGTATGTTAATAACATTTCTAACTAATATTATGATAAAGAAGGCGTTTATTGATTTGGAACAAAAAACTATTGAAATGCATTTGCGATATATTCGCAACTTGGCAGAAAAATGGAAATTATTTATGCCAAGATATCTACATTACATGGCTTACTATCACAAAATAATAAATGATAATAAATCAGCTAAAAGATACCTTAATGAATCCAAACAAGTAGCTGAAAAACATGGAAATATTTTGGAAATATGCTGTGTAAGACAAAGTGAATCTGTCTGGAATGGAGGAGTTGATTTTGGAACTGACTTTAAAAATCTTGATTGGAGGACAGCTTGGACGTACACGAATGACCAATGGTCTGCTGTACTTTTCAGTTTACCATGTGATATTATTAAATAATTGTTACGTGTAATGTATCATTTTTTTATTGTTTATATTTTTAATAAAATTAGAGTTTGTTTTTAGACAATCCTTAATATATAAGCGAAAATTATGACCTAAATCCCAAACAACTCTCTAAATGGCGATCCACAAATACTCTATATGGTGATCATGGAAAAACCAAAGAACCTGTGAAAAATGAAGCGGCTGGTAGTGGCAAAATATCTACTAATATCTGGTACAGTGGTGTACGTGTTAAGGCCAAGAGAATGAAGAACAGAAGAACTGAGGTTATGCGCATGAAGAGTTGCTATACGGGTCCAAAAAAATATACGAAAAAAAAGAACACATAAATTATTTATAGTTCAGATTACCGATGTAAGCAACATTGCAGTTAGCAACCTAACTGCAATGGAGAGGGGTGGTTCGAGATAAGGCGCAAAATAGCTGAAATTTAAATTTAAGCACTATACCATAAAACAAATAAAATTCAATCCTGGAAAATAGAATCAAGGCGCCAACTGTAATCTATTCCTCTGAAATAAAGTCTTAGGCGATTTCACAAATTAATCCTACCTGAATGTGGAAGATAGGATTGAAGCCTACTTGATAATATCATACACAATTCAAGTTCAAACATCCAAAAGTGTAACGCTTTTTCACTTTAAAAGAGTGTGTTCAATTTCACCCCAATAAGCTTAATAAACGTATCTTAATCCAAAACAACACTCCCTGTATACCAGTCAAATCAAGGTAGCAAAATGTTGTATACTTTCGAATTTACCCTCGTATAAATATCAACTAATATTAATAATTGTCATCAAACTCCTGAAGTAAGTAGATATCGTCAACTTTGGAAATATAATAATTAAGTCCTTTAAAAGCTTTCAAGTATGAATGGCATTGATTCACATTTGAAACTTATTTTTATCAGCATATAAAAAAAATTAAGTAAATAGTGACAAATATTGCGATAAAGAGCCTCTGCAACTAAAGACAATACTGTATATTCAACGAAACCAATAAGAATATAAGCAATTAAATTTCATGGTTGGTTTGTCTAAAATTAGAGGTGGAAGGCGTGTCTACCTTATGCCAGTCGGAGCTCTTTGATATTAGGTCTCCGATTTGCTGAGATCGGTAAGGGCTGCAGGTCACTTTTTTACTTATCCTTAATCTATTCTAAACTTATTCTGCCTACTCGCCCTTACTGTTTTCCTATCGGATTGAAAGTCCAAATATTTAAAAATTAAAAAAAAGATGGCTATGGACGCTAGGGGAATAAATACCGGACGTAACATCCTACCCCATTCGTATGTTCGGCAGGGCAGGGCCCAAGCAATCTCGGTCAGCATAAGAACTCACTTTCTGATTCACTATTGCGGCATCTGCGGCAGCAGGTCTAATCTTAATGCTGTTCACCAACACTTTGAACAATTACTACTTGACATTTGGTTTCTATCTGAAACACTGCAATTTCTCCAATATAATCTTCACTCTAACTTTCGATACAAAGGGGGCCTACCTCAAAGACAGCATTGCTTGGAAAATGATTTCTTCCTTGGAGAATAAAAATTTCCACGTGATTTGGTTTAAGCATTCTGGTCTTAAATTCTACCGGTACATTTATATGATGACAGTAATTTTCGTGACTTCTTCGATAGTTTGAAGGTCTTTTGTCTTGGTTTCCATATTACGATATTTCAATTCTGGGAGATTTCAATGCTCATAACTTTAATTGCCCTCAATTTTCATCTACTTCTAATCCTACTAGTTATAGTGCAAAAACATTTGCTATTTCATGTGATCTCACACAAATAATTTCTGAACCTACAAGGATTATTGATAACCCCAACCACACTCCACATCTTACAAATCTGTTTGTTATTTCAAACGCACTTATAAAACTTCAGTTCTTTTCCTTCTAGGTCTATCTGACCATCCTATCACAGAAATAACTTCCTCTATTGTTCGCAACACTAATAGATCCATGTGGTGTCTTAAGTTAGCTAAATGGAGTGATTTATTTCCAACCTCTCCACGGCGTGAATACTGTTTTAAGTTGCCCTCTTCTTTGGACATTACTCTTTTAGTGTCTGAAGTCATCTTCATGGAATAAAGTTATACATTCACAAACAACAAAATCATATAGGTCATTCACGTTCCGAACCCTGGTGCAATAAGGCTTGTGCTGATGCAATATCTTTGAAAAATAAATCTTATATTAAATGGAAATCTAATAAAACGGTCGGGAGTCATGCAGATATTAGTGTTAGAAATACCTGCAAAAGTGTTATTATTAAAGCTGAAAAGTTGTTTGAACAACGAAAACGCAATGTCCTAGTTACATCTGCTTTGGGTACTCGTAAATTTTGATCTTTACCTAAAGCCACCAGTAAAAACTTTGGAACATCATTTCCTCCCATGACAACTTTGGACGGATCTGTAGTTGCTGATTATGTAGACTAAGCCAATATTTATTTGCATCAAAGTCGTGTCTCAATGATTCTGGAAAACATGTGCCCCTATCCAACTCTTCTTCATTTTCTTCATTTTCGTTACGAGCTTCTAGAATCCATCAGTAGGCTTGATCCTAATAAGGCGACTGATCCATACAGTATCCCACCTATTGTCTTAAAGAAATGTTCCCCCGAACTAGTACCAGTCCTATTTAAGCTCTATTCGATCTCTATGTCTTCTGGGGAATTTATTTTATTGTGGAAGTTACCAAACTTTCAACCCATTCCTAAAAAAAGCGATCCCTCAAACTACCCACAAATTTCCGTCACTTCCATTTTGCCTAAAATCCTGGAACAGGACATCAATTAGCAACTGCCCTCTTTCCTTGAAACTAACAAACTCCTTAGTGACCACCAATGTGGGTTTAGGCAGAGCCGTTCAACAAGTGATCTTCTTCCACGTGACCCAAGTGTGGAACAATACATTATAACAATCTGGTGAAACAGTTGTGGTCGCTTTTAAGTGTTTACTTGTCAAACTCACCTTGTTTGGGTTAAATGGTACACTCACCAACTGGGTTTTTAGTTTCTTTGATGATAGACGAATACGTCTCGTAGTTGATGTCTTTTCTTCAAAAGAAGTTAGCAGTTATACCGCCTACACTTTTTCTGCTATACATTAGTGAACTTACTTCTTCAACAACTAACCTGATCCATTGCTTTGCCTCTTCATTGTAGTTTGTCTCAGTCTACTCATAATCGCATCCATCTTCTATCTCAAATCAAGACATTAAAGCTGAAATGGCAATTGCAATCAACAAAGACATTCAAAGTATCCCCGAATCTGAGCAGTATTTCACCTCCCGGCGACTCTTCCTGGTGTATCAAGTACAAATTGGACTTTATTTAGAATATAATTTAGATTGTAACCTGGATATCGTTGAGGCAATTGTCATAAATATTGTGTGCGGTAGACCATGTTACATCTTTACAGATCACGGATCATAATGTACTTATACGGAATGAAAGAACCATCGTACAGATTAATTAAATTCAGGTTAGTTTTAGATACTACAGTGTATTAAATAAAAGACAAAGAAAACGTAAAAAACAGATGCATTAACACGAATACAGTTAGAGTTAGATCAATTATAATCCAGCAACATTTTTGTAACAAGAAACCGAGATAGGGAACAAAATCGAAAAGTGGAAGATACACATAGCCTTAGTAATCCTGTAGATGTACGGAATGATAACCCATAAACTAAAATATTGACGAGACCTGTAATTAATAATAATTAGAATAATACAGGCAAGAGATGAAAGAAAATTAGTCAATAATAACATAAATAATACGAGAAACAGTGTGTAAAAGAAGGAGGCACTTTATGATAAACAATTTTCATATGTTACACATATAAAAAATATTCCAATATTAAAGGAAATGAACAAAGATTTATTAATATAAATAGAAAGTGTCAAAAACATGTAAAATCGTGTAAAGAACCATGAACGATCACGTCGCAATCAGAATAAGCTAGCAGCTGCTAAAGAGGTACGAAAAAAGAAAAATATTTACATCCATACCAAATACCAAGTAAGTGTGTATTATCATCACATTACGATGTTTCTAGATATACAGTAGGGTGGAACTTAGCCCATAGGGTGAAAATAACACCTTTTTCGTTTGGTGTTTAATAGTAAAATATTTTCCTTTTTGGGTGACCTAACTATCAGTAAAAGACTTTTTCATTAATTCATTTGTTTTCCGGTGCTCAAAGTTATGCAATTTATATATAAAGTGACTAAAATTTAAGACGCAGCTCTTTGCTCATATTTACTCGTATTGAGTAAATACTACCCATAAGTCACCACGAAGAGGCGACTACGCATAGACTTCTACCCTCCCACGCACCCTTAGCTATTTAGCTTACCGGATTATAATTCTTCTTTGTGTTGAACTTCGGCATAATATTGCGAGACTTCAACTTTCCTAATATAAAACCATCTCTAGCTTCAGATGCAGACCCGGCAGACGCAGCTTCAGTGACAATTTTGATGCATCTTTCCACTGCCTGGGTATGACAAGGAAAACATGGAAAATTAAGTGCTTCTCCTGTTTCGACCAATCTTGTAAGTTCTTCACCAGATAAGTGCGACAAAATGGGCGGTTCCGTCAGTTTGCCATTATTTCAATCTATTAATTCTATATATTCAGAAGCTTCAAAATTTATGGATGGGATTTCAAATGCCCTAACAATATTATTAGCCTTGGATATTAGCCGCCATTATTGTTTTAAGCGCAAGTTCTCTAATATGTCTCCGGCAATCTGCTATCATTGCCAAAAGTAAATTTTTGTGATAGCCAAAAAAGGCATTTCTTTGAATAACCGGATCGATCGTATCCTTGTACTCGTTTTCAAGGTATTTGGAACTTTCAACCATTTTCCACAAACGAATAGGTCTATCCTTGCGTGACGGTTTTACTTTGATGCTGAACCACACTGGGCTGTAGACTTCGACAACATATTTGGCAAGAACCACTAAATTTTGAGGACTTTTACAGGACACATATAAACGCAAAATTCTATTTGGGGTTGTTAACCAACGAAAATGACCGATTTTTCCTGGACTTTTCTTCGTTAAGTCTTCGGGAAATATTGTGCTTGACACCGCCTGAGAAATTTTGAAGAGGTACTTCTAATCCGTACTTAAATCTACTTGTGGCAGCTGCGAATTAATTCTGTTATATTTTACAATTTCCAGAGTTTCGCATTTCTCAACTTCCTTTCCTATTTGACCAGAAAACCCTTTAGGACCCGTAGTTTTCCCACAGAGTTCTTGAAATAAGTGTCTCAAAGGAAGATCATTTGCATGAAGTAAGCAAATTACCCACTGTAAGGGTCGTCTTAGCCTAGTTTTCAACACTTTAATTACTCTAGATTTACGTCCCGTATTGAGGGCGTTTCCGCCGCACCCAATAAGTCACAAATTTGTTGTTTTGAAAGTACGCCAAAATTTCATTTGCCATATTATTAGCTGATGAACATGTTGGTGAAATATGGCTGATGTACTTCAACCCTGTCTGTTGAAGCAATACAACACGCTCTTCCTTGATGACTTTTCGATATATTTTCTTTCCCTTCCTTTCAGTTACTATGGTGTTATCCTTTTTTCCGTCAAACTACAAATCTTCTAATATTAACTCATGTCGCTTTCCTTGTTGTTTCAAGTTCTTTCTATTTTTCTCTCTTTCCCTTCTTAAATTCATTCTATCAATTACGTTTTCTTTATTATCATCAGAAATAAGGCTCTTGTTTTCTAAGGTAGAATTTGCAATAATAGCTGCTGCCCTGTCAGACACCCCTGTTCTTTCGACTACCAGGGCAAGAGCAGGTAGATGATATCCTTGACCCCGACTTCGCGAAGTTCCGCTGTTGTTCGAAGTAGATGGTTGATTGTCAAATTCGGGATTGATACTATTAACATTATTGGATTTGTCTTCTTCAACTGGCGATTCATCCACGAGAATGCTACTTTTTTCTTTTGAAACAAGTTTTTCTTTTCTTAAGAATTCTTTTTGAAGGCTTTGGGCACTTCGCTCAATTTTCTTTGTAGTTTTGATGTCTACTGAACCTAATGCCATGATCCTATTATCTGTTTGGTCCTTCAGAAACGCGCGCTCTTGTTCTGCTCACGAAAGGATTTACTGGATTTACACAAAGAAAAATCTTTACATTTACACGCACTTACGTAAAAAAAATTTTTGCCGGTTGTTTAAAATGTTGTAGCTTTATATTAAATGAGGGACTGTTTTTTTCTATTTTTAATACTTTTCCTTAAATTTCGATACTTGTCATGGAAGTCTCTGATCATTTTTATGATACATGTGTCAAAAACCGTGGGGATCGAAGCTCTAAGGCATATATTTTTAAATGTTTCAAGAATAATCTCAGATATTTCACTAACGTAGGTTCCAGATTTTAGTTGGCAGATTTTAGATTTAATTGAATCCATAAATAATGTCTTGGTATGTTGGCAAAACACGATTATCTGAAGTTAATTGTCTTGGTTCACCAAATACAACACACTTTAACAATTCCTAGTTTTAGGCACGTTAGCACACATTATATCACTTAAAGTTTATTTGAAATAATGGAAAGCACAAATACCGCAATCAGTTAACTCAAACAAAGCTGTCGTGACGCGTACTACTCGAATAAAACAAATGAAGTGAGTGTACCGCTATGCTGACCGCTGCCAACGCCCATCACGAAGTTCAAATATTTAATTATCTAGCTACATTAAAGTGGCGCCATCTTCTAGATACGATCAGAAATTAATTACTTTTATTATTACAGAACTTCTATATAAATTCGAACTAACTGTTAACCTGAAAATAGCTTAATAAATGTGATAATTGATATATATATATATATATATATATATATATATATATATATATATATATATATATATATAGATTTTATTTAATATTTGCAAAGGTCATTTGATTATGAAAAACAAAATATTTCCATTATATAGAGTCAAAGATTCAAGTCGCGAAGTTTTAAGTGTAAACATCATAAATAAACTGAAATTTTAAATTATTAAATTGTAAATGAATTCTGATTAGATAATAACTTTAGTGCTAAAGTGTCATTATTGACCGTAAGGTCATAATAAGGGAAGGAAGTTATTTACTTATTGTGTCAAATTTTATCTCATACAATTTAATCGAACGTAAAAAACTTAACCATGAAATATGGCCTACTCACAACTTAACTACTTTTCGCATCCGAATCAAACCAATCTACAACAACAATTCCAATATCAAACTTAGAATGCATCACACCAACAAACATTTCCTATACATTCCCAACCTTCTATGTATCAACTAAATCCTCTCCAGGGACAGATAAATATAACGAGAAAGGCAACGAATGGCGAATCATTAACTACAAAAAAAGACTCAGGAGCTCTGAAGATACAACAAATAACCAAAGTCAATTAGGAAAACCACAATATTGGCTAGACAACCCAGTAGAAACTACAAATAGATACGACAGAATAGCCTCAAACCTCCATCTATCTATATATCCGATGTCAAAAATATAAAGCCGTTAACAACACTATTAAACGAAATTGCAGAAGATACCTTAAAAGCATAAGTCAATGAACGAGTAAAAATACAAAGTAATACAGTCGTTATTTATTCAACTATTATCCAACATCTCATGAATAAAAACACAAAATTCCACACCTATAAACCAAAGCACGAATGAACATTCCGAGTAGTAATCAAAAATATCCATAACTCTACGGATGTAGCAGAAATAAAACAGAACCTAGAAAATCTTGGCCATGAAATAGTTAATATATGGAATATAAAACAACCAAGCCAAAACTCCTCTCCACATTTTTATAACCGAAATGAAACAAAAAGACAACAACAAAGGAATTTATAAAACCACGTTAATCATGAATACAAGAGTAACTGCCGAACCATCCCATGCTAAAAGAACAATTCCGCAGTGCGCCAAATGTCAAAGGTTTGGACATACCAAGAATTATTGTCAACAGATGGATCGCTGCATCAAATGTAAAGGAAATCACCCCACCAAAGGCTGCCCGAGAAAAACCAGAGATGATCAGGGATCAGGATGGTGAGGGTCGTCCCGTCAACTATCGCGGATGTATAGTCCATAAACAGATACAAGAAAAACTTTTCCCACGTTTACGACGAGAGGTAACAGCACACACGCGAGTACCTACTTAGACATATAGAGTTCCTGAGATAACATACGCTGAACAAGCAAGACAAAACAATCAATCTCTAGAAAATCCAAGTGTTAATGCAACTCCACAGCCGCAAATGATATCTATAAATCAACCGCCAAATGACATGGACGAACTAAAGTCCATGATGAAGAATTTAATCACGCAAATGGGGACCATCATGAACCTACTAACCAAGTTAATTAGTAAAATGACGTAATGGCATAACTGTTAACAATAGCTGTATGGAATGCCAATGGACTTAGCCAGCACACCCAGGAGGTTAAACTTTTCCTTGAAATCAACGATATTGACATTTTGCATTTTGCAAGACATATCAACACATGGAATTCTTATGAAATTGAGGTAATGCACATATTACCTCTTAAAGACCTAAAAGAGAGGAAAACGGCTTATACAAATCTGAAAACAAGGGGAAACTTCGGATGAATGTGAGTTTAAGACCTGTTAGAAGACTAAAGGTAATGGTTAAACAGCATTACCGCTAGGATCTCTACTTAAACAAGACCAATTACTGAAAACAAAGGTATTCCCACATATGCGAGCAGATGACATCTCATTGATTTTAAAAAAGATCCCCTTACATGTCATTATGCCTACTCTTACATGAAAGGTCGAAGAAGTAAAGGTAATCTTGACGTAGTAAGACAGAATATTAGACGATTGGCAAAATTATTGTAATTCATTCAAAGACAAAACCCTAATATAAAATTATTCCTTAAATATGTTGCGACCATGTTATTTTAAGGTGATAATCGATGAAGTCAATGAAATTTCCCAGTGTAATCACGCACTAAACGATATGATTCGCCAACATTGGTTATAAATTTTGGAACTTTACCTGAAACATGCTGTGGTTTAGCTTTCGTTGAATTACTTCAGAAACCCAACGCCAGAGAACAGCAAGAAGATGTAAAGGTTTTGAAAAATCTTGTAATATAGCAATAGGCAGATGAAGTTTCGGCTCAAGCTGGCACAAATTTAAATGAAAATAAATGGAATGAAGACGAGCACCTTCCTTTGACAGCTGATCTAAAAAAATTGAATGATTTTCTATTCAACTCTGCTGGACAACAGTATAATAAACTATAAAGCAATGATAATATTGCTAATGCTTATTATACAATAAAGGACAGATTAATAATATCCCTAACCCCCTCCCAGTGTTCCTGAGTGCTTTACACGTTAATCAAATCTTAGCCTGTTCAGGAATACTATTAGGAAAAAAATCGGGACAAAAATTTTACAAAAAAATGTGAAAAAATGTGGTGTTGCGCGTGCCAAAAGTATTATTTCCACTGTTTTTCGTAAACATTTAGCTACTGTAACATAACTCTTACAATTTTCCAATAACTACATAGAACAACTATCTCAGTATATGGGTCATACGCTGAAAACCCATTATAAAGTCTACAGGATGTCAGATAATATTTATCAAACCGGTAAAGTATCTAAACTTTTGTTTTGATTATGGAAGGTCGTCCTGGAAATTTTAAAGGAAAACAATTAGACGAAATTGATAATGATCTCACTTCTATAGTGGATAACGAAGATATTTATGAAAAACGACTGGTACAAGACACTTCACCAATCGGTACAGAAGACCATGAGGGAAACATAAGTGATTCTCGTGAAGAAAAAGGAAACGGCAGCTGTGTTAAAAGGGATGAAAATAGAGAGGATAATTTGAACATTTCAGGGAAAAATAAAAAGGAAAAGCTCCAAAACAATCGGAAGTAAAGAAATTAATTGAATTACACCCAGAGTGAAATAGAATGGACACCTATGAAAGCCGTAGTTTATAACGTTTACACATAAAAATTAAAAGTAAATTAGTAATAAAATTTTGTTTTAATTAATATTGGTTTACTAATATCTAATAAATAGTTATTTTTGTATCTAGTACGCTAAGTGTTACTTTGGTGAATTTTTAACGAGGCGCAGCCGAGTTAAAAAATAGTCCAGATCACCAAAGTAGTTCGCGTATGTGTTACAAACAAAATTTTTCTACCAGACCTCGACTTATGGTCTGTTAAAAATAATATGGTTCAGAATAGTACGGTATCTAGCAAAAGGGTATATAAATGTGGCTCAGGATAGCCTAAACCAATTGGATCAGGAATCTATTATATTTTTTTGGGTAAAATCTTAAAAAATTTCGAGTTTTTGGTGTATATATTTCAAATTAGATAAAAAGAGATGGTTAATAACTTAAGTTAACTTACCTCAACCTTCACGCTATTGCCTTGCGGGGTAGGTAAAACAATCCCTCCACCTTATTTACTTTTCATTCAAAATTTTTCTCCATGCTTTTCTACCTCCCTAACTTCCGCAAGATTCATACATATATTTGCTTGGTTAACCTTGGGTCGTTCATTCTCTCACTGTGACCAAATCAACGTAATGCACCTATATCTATCCATCATCGTCTTTTCCCCGCCACACTTGGTCATTATGTATTCATTCTTTATCTTGTCCCTTCTTGTTTTACCACATGCGCTTATCAGGAATCTCATACCCACGGCATTTATTTTTCTTTCGTACTGTTTTGATATACCCATGTCTCACTTCCATACCGTACTGACGGGACAAACACGCCATTATAGGTTGTTCATTTCGCAGATAGGCTCATGCTTTCGATTCTCATTATCGTCCACATACTTCCAATCACTTTCCTTTCCGCATTGACCCTTCGTCCAATATCGCCCTCCATTGTACCATCTGCAGTAAACAGGCACGCTGAGCAAACTTATTCCTCTGTAGTTATTGAAATTAATCTTGTTCACCTTACCCTTATACAGTGGTACAATGATCGCGTTCTTGGCACTTTTCATACATAAGGCACACATTACATAATTCACACAATCTTCGTATAAGCTTTGGACACCCCATTCTTTAGCATTTCACCAGTGATTTCATCTACGCCTGCTCCTTGCCGTCTTTCAACGTTCTTATCGTTTTCTCTATCTCATTTATCACAATATCCTTCTCAGTTTCATTAACAATTCCTTCTACATTCTCCTTATTTAATCCTTCAGTCTTACTTTCCTCACTACTGTACAGCTTTCCGTAAATATTCTGCCAGTATTTCCTCACTTCACAATCGTCCCATACTATTTCGTTACTCATATTCTTCACTCCTGCAGCGTTCTATTTTGGGCCACGTTTTGTATTTTTGACCATTTCCAGATGAATTTTGTTTCCCTCAAAATCATTCTGCATTTTCTCTTCTTCCACAGCCATCACTTCGTCTTTACTTGTTCTCACTGCCTTCTTCGGTTCTTCGTTTCTTAATCTGTACACCTCATACAATCGTTTTTCTGTCTCATTTTTTGCAACCATCATTGCCATGTGATCTTTTTTCTTACATACTGCCTTTTTACCGACTCATTCCACCAAGCACATTTTTCTGCCTACCTTCAGTCGCTTTTCCACATATCCGCACGGCACAATTGACAACACAGTTTTTCAAGCTTATCCATGCACTTTCAACGTCAGTGTTTTTATTTGTTCGTTTCCACACTGTTTCATTCACATTCAACTCTTTACTCACAGCATCTGCGTATTTCATTCTCCACTATCCACTATTTTCAACCCTAATTCTGGACGTTCACACTAGTTTGTTTTCCTTCTCCAGGCCCACTTTTGCCCTAAACACCTCGAACCAACCAAAAAGTGGCCCGATCCACACCGATCCGCGCATTACTTTTGTGTTTTTTCACCAGGTTTCTAAGCCGTTCATATACACTATCAAGTCTATCCAACTTTTAGATTCACCTCTTTGAATGTATAATATGCACATTTTTATGTTTAAACCACGTATTGGATACAAACAGGTTTCTCCCACACAGATGTTCACCAGGGTTCACCATTCTCATTAACTTTTTGGTCTCCGAATTTCCTAGAACGCGTTCAGTATGTTCTCTCTGTACACCCATTTATCCATTCATATCCTCCACTCTTTCGGTTTGGCTTACATACGTTCAACACGTTCTCTACTTCATTCCAGAAGGTTCTCACGCTCCTGGCCTCTTTCTCCATTCACCGGGCATAGCATGCAATAAGAAAAATTTTCGAAACCTCCTTTCATTCTAACCCAATTACCCGGGAGATACTAATTCGTACTGTTTAACACATCTTTTCGCTCTTTCTTTGATCACCCCAACTCCTTTTGCGCCATGCACTTCAGTCTCAATCCTGAACCATAGTGCTCCTCCATCTCCACAGCATCCTTTCCGTTGGACTTATTCCTCTTTCAATTGTCAAAATGACAGTATAAAGAATCTCACATAAGAAAACTTTTGAGAAAAAAATTATTGAAAGTTGAAAAACATAAATTTTATTACCAATAAAAACACAACTCAAATCAAGTAGGTAACATTCAGAAAAGTGTCAATCTAACTTTAATATTCTAATTTTTGTAAAAAGCCTACCAACTAAGCTTTTTGCACAAATTTTTCACAAATAAACACCATTAAATTTCTGTGTATTTGTGGAAGTAGTGCTAGTGGGATACTATGGTGCATTTATCAGAAACGCAGAGAATACAGATTTTAACATTGGTCGGTTATGGACACCGTAAGCAAGAGGTCTGTGAACTTTTTAATGAAGTTTATCAAAATCGAGCATCAATTATTCAATCGATAGTCAGCAAAATAGTTCAGAAATTTAGGGAAACATGTCATGTCAAGGATCTTCCAAAATCTGGTCCACCAAATGTGGCAACAAACGAAGATAGAAAATTAGAGTTAGTGGTATTGTTAGAGCTCACAGGAAATCCACACACTTCAACACGTCAGCTAGCCCTAAACCATGACTTATGTCAAGGTTCTATACATAGTATACTGAAAGGGGAAAAACTGCACACATATAAACCTATTTTACTGAAGGAATTGTCAGAAGATGACTATGACCGAAGTATGGAATTTTGTGAGCTTATGATGGAGTCCATCACTAATCATCCAAACTTCTTCCACATAATTGTCGTTACTGGTCGGCTAAAAATCCCCATTGGATGATCCAACAATATACTCAAAGACCACAAAAAATTAATGTATGGGCAGGGATTTGTCGTGACTGAATTATTGGTCCTTTTTTATAAATCACAATTTAACTGGCAACCGGTATTTGCAATTATTACAAGAGCAAATTATTTCAGCTTGTCAAGAACTATTTCCAAATATTGATCTGTGGTTTCAACAAGATGGGGCACCACCCCATTATATGTGCGGAGGTATTTAGATGAAGCACTACAGCAAAGAATAATTGAAGAAGCACAATTAATACAGCATAATTTATTAAAAAATTCTATTCGTGGCTTTTATGATAGATTGGGGCATTGTGCCGCTGTTAATGGTGAACATTTTGAGCATTTGTAGCGTTAAAAGGAAATATTTTTGTTAGAAATTTCAATTTAGTTAGTGACCTACTTGATTTGAGTTGTGTTTTTTATGTGTTTTTGTTGGTAATAAAATTCACCTTTTTGAACTTTCAATAAAGTTAGTAAAGGTAGTAAAGGAACCAAACTTTGCTGAGATGTAACCAATACTAATCCTTGGGAGGCACCCAATTTTTCCAATTTTGAAGCGGACATAACTTCATGTTTTTAAATGGAAGACCCTGCGTTTTTTCAGATCAGGATACTAAATTCTTAATTCTCTACCATTTTTGTTAAATATATTCTATACCTTAAATTTATTGTTTTTGAGATTTCAAATTTTTTAGAAATGTCTTAAATTAGCCAATTTGTGGAACTTAACATCAAATAGCAGGTTTTGAAATAGTGACATTACTTCAAAACAAATTAGAAACGTGAAAGAAACAATTATAAACGTCATATTACTAAAGTGTAATTATTGTCAACACCAGTAAAATGAATTTCTCTAGAAGAACTGATTGAAATGGTGTATTGTTTGCACGTGAGTTACAAGAATGCCCTTCTGGTTTCGAGGCTATACGCTCAACATTTTCCGGAACGAAGAAATTAGGAATTAAAAGGTTGCACTACCCCACCCCTTGCGTTTTACGCCACAATGCTTAATAAAAACCTATTAGATCTGTCATTTGTTGAAATAAGGAGGGCTGCTCACGGATCACCCTGTATATGAGGGCAAATTTGGCCCTTACATCGCTAAAATAGTTGTTGGGAGGGAAAGTATTGCTTAGATCTGTACAAAAAAAAGCCTATTTTACGAGCAACTGCTTTGGTAACTGACATAAGATGGCCAACTCTTGATAGATTTGAAGATACAGCCGTTTCCAACATAGTATTAGAATCTGAACATTCATTCTTACAATAGTCGATCTTTCTTAGCGGATACATGGCAACACAAGTTGTTAGCGTTAAATTTAATTGGATTATTACTTCCCTATTCAAGGATACGTTGAATGTCTTCCTTGAATGAAATGCCTATTTCAGATTTTTTGTCTTGATTTTAAATAGGTGGATTACAATTACGATTATTACTATAGTAGACTGAGATGAAGTAGAATGAAGCGTGCTGTCGTCATCAAAGCAATGGAAGAAACAAAATCATGTATGTATAGTAGAAAAAGTTTAAGAGCTGTAATTCATTCCTGTGCCACGCCCTCGTTAATTTTTAAAAAGCAACTACGACACGTATTCGTTTCTTATCAAGAAAACTGGAAATCCGGTTGGTGAGAGTATCAGTTAACCCAAACCAGGTAAGTTTGGCAAGTAAACACTTATATTAAACTTAATCAAATTTTTTGGGATTGTTATAAAGCGGTATAACAGTTTCACAGGATTGTTCTAATGCATTGTTTCAAACTTGGGTCACACATGAAAGATCACCTGTTGAACGACTCTGCCTAAAACCATAATGGTGATCACTAAGGAGTTTGTTAGATTCAAGGAAAGAGAGTAATTGCCTACTGATGGCCCTTTCTATGACTTTAGACACAATGGAAGTGATGCAAATTGGTCGGTAGTAGTAGTCGGTAGAGGGATCAATTTTGCTGTCGTTTTTGGAAATAAGTCGAACTTTTGTTAACTTCCACACTTACGGAAATTCTCCAGTAGACATAGTACTGGTACTACTTCGTGGGAACATTTACTTAAGACGACAGATCATGGCGTATGAAGAAGAGTTGACTAGGGGCACATCTTTTTTTGATTCAATGCAAATGAACCTACAAAAAGATTGGTTTTGTCTACCGATTCGTCAAAAGTCATGGGGGGGATGAAGATGTGCCTAAGTTCTTACTGATGGCCTTAGGTAAAGACTAAAATTAGAACTGCCCCAAGAAAATGAACCTTATTAATTGCATTTTCTTTGTTCAAACATCACTTACAGGTATTTCCAGTATTAACGTAGTCTACATAACTCACTCTATTGGACCAGGGTTGGGAACGCGAATAACCTATACGACTTTGTCTTTTTGAGATATATTACTCCATGCCCATGAAAGAGAAAGAGAAGAAAAGGAAGACTGTAAACAACATTCACGCCATGAAAAGGTTGCAAAGAAATCTTGTAAATCGCTCCATTAAACCACCACAAGGTTCTACCAATGTTTTGAACAACAGAGGAATTAGATACAATAGAAGTTATTTCTATTAGCTAATGATCAGATAAACTAGGTGGGGAAAGAACTTTTAAAGAAGTTTTATAAACAAGTGGGTTTGAAGTAACAAAAAGATCGGGAAGATGTGGAGTATGGTTAGAGGTATCAGGGATTCTTGTGGGTTCAGAAATCATTTGAGTGAGATCACATGAAATTGTAAATGTTTCTACACTATGGCCAGCAGGATTAGTAGTAGATGAAAATTAAAGCCAATTAGAGTTATAAACTTCGAAATCTTTTAGAACTGCGAGATGGAAACTGAGATAGAAGAACTTTCAAATTAAGGTAATCCAAGTGTTTAAAGATACTGTCGTTGGGAGACCTATAAACAGTAGAATTTCAAAAACTTTTTAGGAAGAATGTTAAGTTGTAGTTATTTAAAATGTTGGACCAGATGTCGAGAATGTTGCTTTCGATGACCGAGGTCGCTTGGACGGTGACCTCCAAACGGGACAGGACTTTACGTCCGGCATTTTTTGTCCTAGTAACCACAGCCATCTTTTTATAAGTTTTGGACTTTCAATCCGAAAAGAAGACAACGAGGGCGAGAATAGAATGAGAATGGATTAGGAATATGGAAAAGGTGACCAGTAGCCCTTATTAAGATTAGAAAATCGAAGACCCAGTATTAAGGGACCTATAGTAAGGGTGGTGGTAACTCCCGGGCTGGTATGGGGTATACATGCCTCCCATCTCTTGAAAAACAGGATCCGAAAGTGTGAATTTCGAATTTAATAAGATGCTTGCGAAGGAACGTTTGAATTTGATCTACCATAGCGTCTTTTGCTGGAGATTATTATGTTATTGTCTTTTTCTGCTGCTTGCCTGTAGATTCATCTCGGAACTGTTCCCCTAGGATATTTTTTTGTTACTTTTCACGCAACAACCTGAACGTAAAGAGTGGATAATTTTTGATGTACCAGTGTGTTTGATACGTTTCGGGAATACTTACGAATTAGTGTGAAGTATAAATGTTCTGGTATTTTCAAAACGGAATCGAATAACCTGCATGCGGTTCTATGACGTACTGGTTTGGGACTTAAGGTCATGAAACAAAGAGAGTCGGCTGGTAGCAGAAAAGAGTTTTGACTCCGAAAAGGTCAAAGAAAGTAAATAGTTTTAACCTGGTACGAACTGAAGCTTGAGTAATTATACCACGGCATGCTTACGGTTGTATAATATGTGTGATGTGTCGAGTTATTAAAACTCTATGTCTAACGGTACTAGTGAAATAAACATTTCGATTCCACCAAATTTTAGTTACAATCAGTTCATAAGTACCTTAAGAGGACCATAAGATGCTTTTCACGTACGTTCTAAATAGATACTTCAAAAGCACTTTCTGTATTCACTTTTGGGGCTATATCAAAAGTTGTTAACTTTGTGATAAAACGTGTAGAGATCTTGCTTAAGATAATTTTATTTTAGACAGGTTTTTCTAACTAAAGTTTTTTATAATAACATCTAAAATGATCTAGATGTGTTTTCTGAATACTGTTTAACGTTAGACATATTTACTGAGTAATACGTATAGTATAAAAAGCTACAAATACTTTTGTAAATTATAATTAGTGTTTTAAATGCACCAGGTGTAAATAATAAATAAATAAATAAATAAGTTGTGTTGTAAATGTTCTCAAAACGAATCGTTAAACTAACCAGAGATCCAAAACACTTAATAAATATAATGCCGTTGTCTAAGTCGGTAAATTAATTCGGGCCGGTTCAATCTTTTCTTTGATTTGCTTAATTACCACAATTTCTGATTGGTTATTTCCACTTAACATAAATATAGTAACTGTAATGTAACAATAATAAAATTATCTCGGACGCCAAGTTATTTTTTGATTATGCTCGGAATAACTAAACCGAGTATACAAAAAAAAAATTCACCACAATATCAAAATAAAAAAAAACACAAACTATGTTTATTAAATATTTAAATTTAGAATTATATAAAATATATCTTGAAAACTAATTGTAATAACCTTAAATTACTAAATTATGGATATAAATACCTGTCCGAAACTTTTGTACACTTTTTAATAACATCTGGTATCTAAACAAATAAAATGCAATCTTTGCACTAATATTGCGCAATATCTCGTAATAACAATGATGTACGTTGTAAACCATACGAAAGTTGAATTTTACTTCTTATAAATTTATCTCCATGAATTTTGAATAATCCAATGTTTATTGTATTTTCTCGAAAGTTCAAATAAAAAATGGGATCTAAATTTAGATCTGAATTAAAGGCAAACTTGCAATCATAAGCATCAAAAATGCCAAAAGTAAAAATGATAAAAGTAAAAGTTCTAAAAGTGTAAAAAGTAAAAGTGCCTGCAAATAGCAAAGGTTTTAAATTTTAATATAATGCGAGTTAAATGTATCTTACCATTAAATCAATGGCACTTTTCATAAAATTTAAGTAGAAACCCAAATATGGCTTTCTGTACCAAACAATGTGCGCAAAAATAAGTGCAGAAAAATATGTTGTAATACATACTTAACTTTAGATTAAAAAATATAGAAACTTTGCTTAAGGATAACTCAATTTCATATAAGTTTTGTTGTTCAAGTTTTTTGCAGGAGGCCTTAGAAACAATTGAATTAATCAATCTAATCTGCTAATGGGTACAGAATATGTGCTTTGTGCTTGTGTTCATGGATGCACAACTGTAATGAAGTATGTAAACAAATATATTATTTACAGAAGCAAAAGATACGACCGCTGACTCATTTAAGACACTTTTTATAAAATAATTTGGTGCCTTTTTTTTTAATGTACTGAGGGTTCAACTACCTCGTTATATGAGAAAAAAAATAAAAAAAATTTTTTCAAATAAAAGTTTTCCATACTCATCGGAACTTTATCTTTTTATAAAAAAAATATCTCAAAAAATTGATATACAGGGTGGTGACAAACATGGAACACCCTGTATACTAAGGCATATATAAAAAAAGGTGCTTCAAAAGACAATTTCTAAAATAGAGGGCAAGAGGAGTCTGTACTTTTTTGTTTATCTGTCAAAAAATGTTTAAAGGCCTGTAAAATGGATTCTATTGGACCTAGAAACTTTTACCAGGCCTTAAAAAATTTGTAATCTAGTCTCTCAAATTTTAAAAGCTATCAACAAAAAATCTGTGTTGCCAGAATTTGAGAATTGTAGATCTCCTTTTTTTAAATGCAATGCTCTACATATGAACACATCTTCGAATAGAGCATTTCAAGAGCTTTACGATGACATAGTATATCATAGGTCTCCGATTCATACTTTAAGAGCTACAAGTAATTTATTCTGGTAAATCTGGAACATTGGCAGAACATATTATTCCCGTAGCAACAAAAAAGCTTGCATTTGTCAAAAGTAGAATTCTAATCGAAACTTCATTACTAATCTTGCTTAGTTTGCTAAAATAATGTACAACTCATGGACTTTAGAGCAAAAAATATGTGTGGTCAAATTTTTTATAAAAAGTAATGTCTGCTGTATTATTGAGCGGTCACGTCCATGAAATGTTTCCCAATATCACGATTCCAACTCTCAAAACAGTTTGGAGGCTACATCATTTTCAGTAGAGAAATAAATATGAAGCAGACATATTCTTACTGAGAATACTCAATTAAACATATTACTCCACTTTAACGAAAATAGAACGATCTCAACACGGAGGGCTCCTCCGAGATTTACTTTAATGATCTGTCTCAAGATTAACAAGTATAAAAGTTTCAAGTTTCAACCAAAGCAAAAACTAGAATCAAGTGATTTGGATATTCGGATGATTTCTGTTCATTATTGATGGATCGGCAGTTTGGAGATCCTATTTTTCAAAATATAGTCCATACTTACTACTGCCGCAAGAATTCTCAACCGAAAGAATACCTGTTATGTGAGTGATGAAATCAAACACAAAATAAGAGAAACCAAAAAGCAATGGGGAAGATCCGTTAAAGTTTGGTGTGGTGGATGGAGAAACTCCATAATAGGGCCTATATTTTTTTAAGGCAATATGAATTTCGAAAAATACATACAGTAACTGCAAAATGATGTAATAGAAATGACTGATAGTGAAAGTTCCCTTACCTACAAACCAAATTGCAACAAGATGGTGCACCCTATCATCGAGGGGCAGGACTGAGGCAGAATTAGGGAGCCTATTCAATTGTTGATGCAAACAAATTATGCCTCAAAGTCTATTGATAATATGGAACAGCGTTATACCACCTGCACCGCTCAGATGGGACGGTATATAGAACAATTATAAGTTGAGTTATTATAAGTTGAATAAAGTTTTCCGTTAAAAGTATATTTTAATTTCCCAATTTATTTTGTTTTTAACCAAAACAATTTGGAATTTAAAATATTTATGTATTTAATGTAAATTTAAAAAGAAGATATTTTGGGTCGTTTATAAAAACCTTTCCTGTTAAATGATCCAATTGCCATTTTTTTTAACATCAAACTTAAATTACAATTTTTCCAATAAAATTTGGCCAATAAAGACCTTATAGGCCTTTTAATTGGAAAACCTTAAAATTCTTTCTTTGAAACTTTCAAAGAATTCGAAATTAAAAAATTTGGATAAAAACCTTTTTTCCAAAATGTTGGCAAACCTTATTCTTATTAACCAATTTTAAAATTTAGAGCCAAAATTACTAAATTCAATTTTTTTGGGAAAAAATTTTTAAGGTCCAATTAGAAAAAATTTAAATAGGCCTTTTAAATTTGGACAAACCCTTTCAGTAATTATTTTCTTTGGAACCTAAAGAAGAAAGATTCCTGACTTTTTTTTAAATCAATTCCTTTCCTTTAATAAAAAAAATTGCCCTCTTTTCTATTAACAATTTTAAATATAAGGAGTCCCAAATGGATCAGGAAAGGCCAAATTAAGGTGAATTGGATTAAAAAATTTTAAATTCCGTGGTTAAAATTAGAAAAAATTAAAAGGTTTAGGCTTTAAAAAGTGTATTTTGAGACCACAGGTTTTTCATTTTCGGTTCGAACCTGAAAAAGGTAGGCCCTTAAAATTTAAATTTAAAATTAATTCCAAAACAAATAAGGTTTAGTGAAAAATGCCCTTTTTTATTAACCATTCACTTTTCCAAAACAAACCTTCTTTCCCAATTCGAAAAACCAAATTTTTGATACCAAATTGTATTTAAAATTCTCTTGTAAATTTATATTAAATTAATCTATTTTCCTAAATTAAAGGTTTAAACTAAAAAGGTTTTTTTCAGGAAACGTTTTCATTTTAACGGTTGGAATGAAACCAAGGTTTCCTTAAAAAAGGTAAAAAGTGGAAACAAAGTTTATTAGAAAAGAGGTAAAAAGGCTTTAATTAAATTAAAATTTGTAAATTTATTATTTTAAAAAGCCAAGTTTTAACTTTTCCAACAAAACCTTTCTTTTTCAATCCTTTCGAAAATTCAAGCCTAAGTTTATACCTGAAAGCCGTTGGGTAATTTTAAAAGTCTTCCAATTTTATTCGGAAAATCTTTGAAATTTCCTAAATTGTCAAATAAACTAAAAAGTTTTAATTCAAAAAAAGATTTAAACAAATGGAAATTGACAAGTTTCCTTAAAAAATGGAATTAAAGGATGGGCCATTGGCCAACAAGTTTATTAGAGCCGAAAGGGAAAATCGAAAAATTAAGAATTTTGGGTATTTAATTAATTAAAAAAAACCAAGTATTTTAATTTAAGGTTTTTAGCAAAGCTTTACAAACAATCCTTTTCAGAATTTTCCTCCGAAGGTTTAATTTCAAAGCGGAGGTAATTTAAGCCAATTCCAAAGATTACGGAAATGGAATTTTAAAGGGTTTAAAAATAAATTTAAAAGGTCTCGGTTTTTTATGAAAAGTTATTTATAAAAAAATTTAAACCACTGAAATTTGCAAGGTTTTCGGGAAAAAATTAAGGAATTAATTTACTTGAATTTGGTTTAAATTTTAGTAGCAGTAACAAAGGGAAAAAAAATTGCCCGGGAATTGGGTTTTAATAAGGATTAAAATAATTTTTAATTTGAGGTTTAATTTTAAGGTTTTAAAGTCCCTTGCCAGGAGTTAAATGCCCTATTTGGGAAATTGTTCCTCCGGAGGTTTAGGCTTTTCCAGGTATTTAACCCAATTAAAATTTTTTTCAAATTTAAAAATAATTTAAAGGTAATCGTGGGTTCTTTTATCAAAGTTGTTGGCGGGTTTGCTCCTAATAATAACAACCATGCAATTTTTTCGGGTTTCCTGCAAGGTTTTTTTCGGGTAAATGTAAAACTAAAAATTATTTTAAACTTGAAGGGTTTATTGTTTATTAATTTTAATAATAATATAAAAAAAATATTTTTTTTTTATATAACAAATTTAAAACTGAAATGTTTCCCAAGATTTCAAATTGAAAACTTTAACAAAACTCAAAGGAAGTTAAAATACAAGACCCAAATTTGGAAATTGAAAAATTTTTCTCCAAATTTACTTTTCTTCAATTAAAATTATTTTTTTCCTTATTTAAAAAAATTCAAAGTTAAAGTTTAACGCTGGAGGCAATTTCGTAAAAAGGATTTTTTTTGACTTAAGGTTTTTAAAATCAAAAAAACCTTAACTTATGTTTAAAACCCTTTTGTACTAAAAATTACTTGCCTTAAAGTTTTTTTTTGTTTTTGTTTAAATAATGGAAAAAGAAATAAAAATTCCTTTTAAAACTTTCAAACTTTATTGACCAAAATATTTTAAAATTTAAAATTTTTTATATTAAATTTAAAATAATAAATTAAACAATTTATTTTAAAATCTAAAATTTAAAAAGTTTCCCATAAGTTTTAACCTTGAAAACCTTTTTTAAATTAGCTTACAAACGGGTTTTAAGTTTTGAAATAAAAGACAAAAATGGAAATTGAAAGGTTTTTCAAAAAATTAAATTAACGCCTTAAAATCCTTATTTTGGGCCACAATTTTCTATTTAAAAAGGAAATTTCTTCAACTTAAACCGTTTTCAACATTTAACTGAGCAATCCTCCTCAAGTAAAAATATTTTTAAATTGAAATTAAAGTGAAATAAAATTTAATAAAACCAAAAACAAATTCCTGGGGTAATCATTAAATTTATTTAAAAAACCTTTTTTAGTCCCAAAAAATTATAATTTCCGTTGAAATGAATGGCCGTTTTAAGTTTTCCAGAATATTCATTGGGAAAGCAATCTTCAAATCTCAGGGTTCCCTTTGAAACTAACCAAAACCCTTGTAAAATAGGGTTTTTAAGGCAAAGTCTTTCCCCGGCAATTTCTTTATAAGGCCCAAATTTGGAACAATAATAACCATCCGGGGTGAAACGTTGTATCTTTTGTATTCAAAGGAGACCAATTTGGCATTGGTTTAACTTCCAAATCACCCTTTGGGTTAAAGGATGGTTTCAACTTTTTTTATTTTTGATTAAAAACGGTAGTGTCGAATTTTTTTTTCCAAAGGGAATTTTGCAAAACGCGGGCGTACCACAATCCGTTATGCGTACAAATTTTCCACTTTGTACCAAAAATACCTTTTTCCCTTCAAACTCTAAACCCCATTCCTTTTCCTTTGCTTTGAAAGGAAATTTAAGGACTTTCAACTTAGGTTCAATTCTCAATTCCTACTTTCAGTGGTTAATTTACCTTTCAGGTCCAAATCAAAAAATTAAAGGCTGGAAATCCTAATAAATGCGGTTGTTCTTCCAGCATACCTAACATCCAATTGCAGTAATCCAGCCTTGCATCGAAACCCCTTTCATGTAAAGCTTGGTGGAGAACTATATGATAAGGATGCAGTCTAAAAAACATAGAAAAACAAATATTTTTAAGGAATTAATGAAATGATTAAAGTGCGATATTGCCGTTTTTATCGCAATATGAAAACAGAACAGTTGAATCTAAAATTTAAAGAGGATTACAATTTTCAAACTTAAACGTGCAGTTCATAATATTATAAGAAACGTACTGTTATGCTCCTTAGAACGGTAGTTTTTGGTATGTTTAATTCTGTAGAGATTTGCCGACTACACCATGTCGTTTATAACAAGGACGATGAAAGCTATCAGTTTCTATTAATCTTCTTGCATTTCTTTCAAATACTTCTTTGTCATAATGCTTCATGTCAGGATACGTTATGGCATATATACGTGAGGCAATAGCGGTATTTTGATGGCATTCGAAATAAACTCCAATCATATCATACAACTCGACATTTCATATACTCATTATGAACTAATGCTGATTATTCACTGAAATTAGTAATATTAATATCTCGGTCTAGGACGTTTAAGCGCGCCTCTTTAGGCGCGCACCGTAGGGCGCGCTCTTTTAGACGCAGAGTCATTAGGCGCGAGCTCTTTTAGGCGCGCGAACTTTTAGGCGCCGGAACATTAGTCGCGGGTACAGTTAGGCGCTACTTGAATGATTCTAACATTGCCTATGAAATGTAGTTTGGTAATTATCGAGCTGGAGTATGAGTTATGTGTAGGCACGTATATGCTCCAAGCTGGCGGATTACATTTTTTATTCAACCCCTTTAATGAGGGTATGAAATCAATTATAAAACGATAAGGTTTAAGCAATGGTTTTCTTTTAAATCTGGATGGCATATTTCATTCATTGATTAAATTACCAGATGATTAGACATTTTCAAGGTTTCTAAAAAGAATGTAGGTACGTTGCAAAAAAACTGAACTCTGCAAACCGTATGGTGATATACAGGTATGCAATAAAATATACTGTAAAAGTTCCAAACGCTCAATGTCATATAGATACTTAGTGTTTTGTAAAGAGAACTTATGCTTGTTGTCAAATCCGAAGAATTCCTTAAAGCAAAGAGTTACAACAATTAATAATGATCATTATCCTCGAAACTTTCACTGTCTTAGAAACGGAAAAGTTAGTTTACATTATGGTATTTTAAATAACTTATACTTCCGCTCGATAATTACCAAACTACATTTCATAGGTAATGTTAGAATCATTCAAGTAGCGCCCAACTGTACCCGCGCCTAATGTTCCGGCGCCTAAAAGTTCGCGCGCCTAAAAGAGCTCACGCCTAATGACTCGGCGTCTAAAAGTGCGCGCCTAACGGTGCGCGCGTAAAGGAGCGTGCCTAAACGTCGCTTTCCGTTAATATCTAATGAAGAAAAGTTATATTCGAGTTATATGCTAACACTTCTTAAAAAGATTACAATATTTTGGCTACTGTCAATAAATAAACAGTTTGAAACCCCTGTCGACTTTATTTCACGGCCTTCTTAGTTTAACAAATTCTGAAAATACTGACATATTTTGTTATTTTAAATTATAACACAGAGTGAGCCAATACTAGTTACGTATGTTTACGCGTTTTTACTTATATCTCCAGCTAGACAAAAGATATCGACATGCGGTTTGCGCCATTGTTACGAATTTAATCAGTTTCCGTTGTTATTTACAATACTTAGGTGTTTCCATTTAAAAATTGTAACATCGACAAATTCAAATTTTTTTTATTCGAAAGTGCCTTCTATCTACGACAATTGAAACTAAATGCAATTGTTTTAATAGTAGATGTAATTGGTTCAACTACGTCCTTTCGAATGAGAATAATTTCATTAAAATAGGTTGATCCAAACCAAAGTTATAGGCATTTAGTCATACAAACATTCCCACTCCCCTCACACCCTTTATTTGAAAAAATAGAGAAACAAGTATTTAACAAAATTTGTGCAGAAATTATGCATCATTCTAATTTACTTATTTCATACCTACTATGATTGGACATATTTTATAAAAAAAATGTTTCTATAAAGATTATGCCATCTAGCGGTAAAGCTAGAAACTTTCCAGCGATTTCCCTTGGCCGCTTGTACTAAGGAAATTTTTTTCCCAAAGCTGTACGATAAACAGTTCCTGAGATATAGCCGGACGATCGGCTTATTGGTCCACCCGGTACATTATTGGTTTGGTACTCATAATGGTTAAAGAGTGATTATTCTGGTTACTTTTTATTATGTACTTTTACCGAAAATGTTTAACATGCAGCACGGTTTACAACTCGACCCAGGCTTGAACACTTTTTAAAAATACAGTTGGGCAGTTGAACAACTTGAAAAACTATACCATGCATGACCGAGATCCAGAAACTGTATAGGTATAATATACGCATGATAGGAATCCTCGTTAGAAAAGTGAATTACTTCCCTCAATTCAATTTTGATTGAATGTGGACTTGTTAACAATGAAATTGAATCATAAATTTGTACCTTGTGTCTCTATTTAATGGCGGATTTAAAGTAGATTTCATAAGTGTAATTTTGTGCTATTTGCGATCTCTAAAATTACTCACAATGTAATTATTAACTTACCCCTAGCAAATCCTTACAAATTTATCCTGTTAGATTTGTTAGATACGTCCGTCCGTCCGTCAAAGTCTACGGTTACATAAAAACAGCTCAACGCATCTCTTATTTTGACCTCGATTTGATGACTACCGCTGGGTCAAAGGTAAAGACCAATAACATATTTATTTGATAAGCTATGGCAGTCCGGAGGTCATTTATACGCATTTTCGTAGGAATCTTAAATCTGCACTTCATTGATCTAAACGCATGGCCTATTTTTTTTAAATCGAGTTCAAATATTGATGTCCGTGTCCGTAGTTTATTGATGCGTGATAGTACGCTAACTAAATTTGTGAGCTGCCTATTTTGACGGATGTGACCATTACTGAGTCAAAGGTCAAGTCAATAAAATTTTTATAGGATAATGTGTGGAAATTTTAACACCGTTTTTGTGAAGATTTCAGGTATGTACCTCATTGGCCCTTAACATACCTATTTCTCACAAATTCAGGTCAAAGGGTAAGTGGTTCAACCTCTTTCATACATAAAGTGCATTAATCCTTGCCAAGCCCACAGTTTTTATTTAAATTCAAACATGTTTTGCTAACTGAGAATATACTAATTAAATAACGCACTTCCTCACATCTCAAATACGTATTTCAACGCTCACTTTGCAAAATGGGTGACGTTTTTTGCAACCACGTGACAATTTTGCGTAAGCTATTACATCGTTAAGATGATTTATTGCTTTCTCATATACTTACGTATAAAGAGAAAGATATATAATCGGTTTAAATTTTCAAACTTTTTTTGCACTTCTCGGCATTTTCTGGCCTAAATAACACTAAAACACATCATTAAAAAAAATGTAGTGTCTGATGCGCGCTCGATATCTTCTGAAATTTGGTTTGCCGTAAAATCTAGGTCAAGGTCGTTAATGAGCAAAATCCAACCAGTGGCGGGGCATCTTTAGGGGCTTAGAATATTAAAAAAATTGATTGCTTCAAATTTTAAAATGTTACAAAATTAAGAAATACTTTTTACATAATTAAAAATAAAAATAAACAGTGGGGCAGTGTTTTTAGGGTACAAAATTCTTCATTTTTTAATTTATAAACCGATTTTTTTGAAAGTGGGTATTGGGGGTTTTTAAGATCGCTAAGTATAAATCATTTGGCAAAATTAAAAAATTCAAAGTGGTGGATCAAAAATGGGAGATTATCGCATTTAAAACCGATATCACTGAAATTGAAGTATTTTGGGCTTTGAAGTTGCTTATTACAGATTTTTGGTCAAAATTTGTGTACATGTATGAGAAAGCGTTATGGCAAATAATTTGTTAGCGGTTTTATGAATGGTAAACGATGAGTTTCCCCAAATACCAAAAGTAATTACCGTTTGAATATTTCTCAGTTTGTTGTACGCAATGATGTAATATTGTTATGGCTCAATTTGTACAAGACTATAAACCTAGCGCACAATTTTTACATTTAATCAAAACGGTTTTGGTTGTAATACCATGTGCGTACTATTTTTGGTGTTGTAACTGCCATCTGCAGGTCACTAATAATATTGTTCTGCTTTGCGTTAGTTAAATTGAACTGATGATGTGCGTTCCTTGCTAATTATGCCTTCGTTGACTTTCACTTTCTCAACTTTCGCTGTCCTACTTTCTTTTTTCCGTTTTGCTGGTTCTTCTGTGAATTACACAAGGGGTCTATTGTATGTTGGTGGTGGACGGTTATTGTTTAATACCAATTTCTGTGTATTAGTCAGTGTCTGCGCGTAGTCTCGGGTATTAAGGCTCTTTGGGCGTTCCAAACAACCTTAATACGCGATACATTACTTCCGCATTTTACACATTCTAAGCCGCATTACCAGCAATTTTGTGAAAAATCTTGAGAACTCAATCTATGAAAACAAATAGGTCAAAGGTTAGACGACATGCACTCAGTGAAATAATTCGTCATTCTTTCTTATTCTTATTGTGCTTACAGGCATCGGAGTGGATTTTCGAGTATTATATTGTTTTTTTTTTACATCAACCTATATGTTAAAAACATAGGCCTTCTTGGCCTTCCAATATCCATCTAGTCCTTTTTGCTAAACCTCCAGTGCAATGTTTCTTATACCTTTGTTTCGTGTTCTGTCTAAATCTGATTGTTACTGATTACTATACCCATTGACTTTGTTTTTTGTTATAAATCCAATTTTTACCTTCCAGCCTATGCAAGGGCGTAGCCAGATTTATACAGGGAGGGCAAACCATGGTCCATGGTCGTTCAAAATGTAAAATTTTAGGATAAAAAGAAAAGGCAAATGAAAACAAAACTTTGAGATTTTAATTATACTTAAATTAAACTAATAACATTTTTCTTGGGTTTAAACTAAATTTATCCAAAACATTCTTCACTATGCAGTCCTGATTTTCCTTCAAAAATTTTCGATGCACACTCATCAAACACAACCCAGTGAGTCTGTCATCACCCATTGTACTCCTGAGCCAGGTTTTTACCCTTCGCAGGGTACTGAACGATCTTTCCACGGTAGCAGTAGTGGATGGGAAAGCACTTAATATTAGCAGTGCGTGCATTAGCTTCCTCCAAAAGTGCAGCCACTTCAATGTCCTTTAATTTGTCTTCTGCTAAATTCTTTTTCTTCCACATATTGTACCACAAATCTAATTCTGCAGAGACATCACCCAACTTATAAAATTCCATGAAAGATTCTGCATTATTTTTGAAATCTTTTGAAGCCATTTTGAGCATGCTTGAAGGATGAAGATAAGTTAAAGCAAAAGCAGGTGTATTTTCGTTGGAGAATCTAGCATCCAAAGACGAAGTTAAAGAATCAAGATAGGGATGATTATTGACCGCTTCCAGTATTCAACTGCAGACTCAGATGGTGGATTACTTCTGTGTACTTGCTTTTGAGTGACTCGTGGTACTGACAACTCAACCCCTACTTTCTCTGCGATATCAAGTGATTTTTAAATAATTCATAAGAAACATTTTCGACATCTTGTCGATCTTTTTTGATTACATCTAGAATATCATCAATATGTTTCTTCACCATAACCAAATCCATACTTTTACCTTGTAAAACATTTACAACGGGTTCCAAAATTGCAGAGTATCTTGCAATTATGTTTAAGCCTAAGATGAATATTGGTTTAGTAACTGCACAGTGCAATTGGTAGGCAGATTTTCTTGTTGCATAGTTTCCTTCGACAGATAGATGTTCTAGTGCTTTAACAATGTCAGTGAAGCTTTCTGAAATTTTTTTATGCTCTTATATTTTTCCGACCATCTGGTCTCACAGAGCCTTGAAAGATTTGGAACCGATTTCCTACGGGCTGGCGATTCACGAAAGAAGGTTATTGTGTCTTTAACCGTTGCAATTGTTTCTTATTTCTGGTAGCTTGCTAGTATCATTGACCACAAGATTTAGTCTGTGGCTGGAGCAATGGAAAAATAAAGATTTAGCGTACTTTTTTTTAAGAATGGCCTGTACACCACCTTCTTTGCCGGCCATCGTGGAACACCTGTCAAATCCGAATCCCACACAATTATCGGCGGAAAAATTATTATCTTCTAAAAAACTTTGAATTGCGCTAGCGATTGTAGAAGCATCTTGACATTTTAACTCAATGTAGCCTACAAATTCCTCCCTGATTATTTTTTGGCTTTCATCATAGAACCTTAATCCAATAGAAAGCTGCTCTTTTCCAGCGATATCTGCTGTTTCATCAGCCATTACAGCATAAGCTTTTGCCCGTTTACAGTCTTCGATTATTTTTTCTTTGATAACTTCACCGCATAATTGTATGATCTCATTTTGAATTGTTGGTGAGGTATAGACTGCCTTTTTGACATTTATCCAAGTGTCTCTTTAGCTTCTCATCACCAGAGTCAATCCTCAAATTTAAAAGGTCAAAGAAAACTCCCTCATTTCCTTGTTTTCCTCTAAGCGGCAAATCATGAATTCCACAAAATATTATGCATGAAATAATTGCTGACAATATTTGTTTATTTTCTTCAATCGTCTTATGGTGCCCTATTTGCAACTGGACATCAACAGGAGCATTTTCAAGAAATGCTTTTGCAGCAGCTGTTGAAGATTTGTGGTAATGGCTGCCAACGTGCTTTCTACAATCTTCATGTATATCCTTAAACTTCATGTAAGGCCTTACCATAAATGACCCCAAAACTCCTTTAACTGTAGCAATTCTTGGCGGAAATAAAACACAATACAAACATAGAGCACCTTTCAAACGACTTGAGTACACCAGCCATGGAGTATATTGATCTAACCAGCGATGGTTAAATTTTCTTTTCAAGTGAATGGCATCAGAAGCAAAATCGTAATTGGATGATGGAACCCAAGGGTTTGTCAACAATTCCTTCTTTTTCAGAAGGCAAGTTATTGGCACAACTAACATAACGACCAATGTCATTTTCATGGTAGCCATCGCGTTCTTCAGTTTGTTTAGAGGTCCCAGTTCCAGAGACAGCTTCATGTAGATTTGAAGAACTACTTGAGCCTCCTTCAAAAATAGATTCCGATTTTGATGTTCCGACCATTTTATTTTCATCTTCATCACAATCATTGCTTCCACTTCCACTACTGTCATCATGAACTTTTTCCGTTTTAGAGATTTTTGACCTAAAAATAATAACCTAATATCATTCTTGTTCTTAGTCCCTAGTATAAAAATTAGTATAAAACAAAACTACCATGTAATGATAGCTTATAATGTGGATATACTATATCCGATGTTAATATTTTTTCTCTAGATTAAAAACACAAAATGAAATTAATAGCACGTATAAAGTGCTGTTTGTTCTTTAATATGTGAAAATTTCAAGTTTTTATATTTAGTCCCATTTGAGATATCAGCTGTCAAAATCGGTGCATTATTGTAATTTTGTTATAATTAGAAGGCAAAAAGTCGGCATCATAATAATGAAAAATATATAAAATTATATTAATAATGCACAGAATCTTTTGCCAAAGTTAATAAAAATTGTTCACAAAGATACAAGCAAAGAGTAAGGAGCAATTGGCAATTTTGTAAAGGGCTGCAATTGAATTTTTTCCAAACGTTGCGATACAAATAATTTTGAACAAAATTAACATCGGATATCATATAACATATCTACATTATAAGCTATCATTACATGGTAGTTTCGTTTTATTTGGTGCTGGTCGAGCAACCAATTTTCAAATTTTTGGACCATTTCTAATGGAATGACTCTAAAGTTTTAATTAAAAATTTAATCTTCTACTGAAATTATTTAACTTACCTTTTGTAACCAATTTCTTATATCCATATTGTCTTTTCTGTGATTTCTGTCTCTTTATTCTGTGGTAAAACTATTGTTACGGATTTTCCCTCTTGTTTCTCAGGCAATAATTTAACACTGATAACTATTCACACCAACTTTATTTAAAACCAATAAAGTTAACAAAACAACACAAATATTCACTTTCTCAACACTTTTTAACTATTCCGCTTTTAAATCTCGCGCCTCGCTTTCTATTCGCCGTATGCAACTTCGTATCCTGCACTATGTACTGTACTGTACTGTCTGTCTTCGCGCCGGATAGGCAATTTTATATACCCTTTTGAGCCTAGAAATTGCCAGAACATTCGCATCGCCGGTTCCCGTATATTCCTCACTTGTATCTCGATTTTTCTCGAAGAAAACCAGTGGCGTTTCGTTACACTATTAAATAGGACACTGTCGCTAGACAAGAGCACTTACACACCAACTCAATAGTTGTTAAAAATATTGTCCTATGTTAGGATTTGGAGCAAGTTGTGTTTTAACCATTTGATAGTTTTGCACGAACTGCACTGGCGTGACATTTTTCCGTACACTGACGATCCCGAGTCTCGTTCAGGCAACTTTTGTTTTAACTTGTTGGTAGGTCTTACGTACGTTATAAGAGTATTTATTTCGGATTCTGATGTAGGATTGTGTATTGAATGTTTCAAAATATTTCACACTAAAACTACTTATTGATAAATTTATTTTAATTAATTTAGGATTAAAAATGTAGTTAAATGAAAAAAAAAAGTGACAATTTTTACCATTTTTCTCAAAAATTACAATTTGAAGAACAAAAATTAGTATTAATAAATAAATTTTTTTATCCTTCTGGTGGGACAATTTGGTACCAATGCATTAAATCGAAAACGCTATTAATATATTTTAGCACTATGTCTTTTTCAAAAGCTTTTTTTTTGCGTAAATATTTTTATGACAAAGGAACCGAATAATTTTAATTAGACTTATTAATTAATTTTAAAATTTCTAAAAGCAACCAAACCCACCCAAAAAAATATTAAAACAATAACAAAAAATATCCCATATTTTTCTTTGATAACTTCACCGCATAATTGTATGATCTCATTTTGAATTGTTGGTGAGGTATAGACTGCGTTTTCTTTAGCTTCTCATCATCAGAGTCAATCCTCAAATTTAAAAGGTCAAAGAAAACTCCCTCATTTCCTTGTTTTCCTCTAAGCGGCAAATCATGAATTCCACAAAATATTATGCATGAAATAATTGCTGACAATATTTGTTTATTTTCTTCAATCGTCTTATGGTGCCCTATTTGCAACTGGACATCAACAGGAGCATTTTCAAGAAATGCTTTTGCAGCAGCTGTTGAAGATTTGTGGTAATGGCTGCCAACGTGCTTTCTACAATCTTCATGTATATCCTTAAACTTCATGTAAGGCCTTACCATAAATGACCCCAAAACTCCTTTAACTGTAGCAATTCTTGGCGGAAATAAAACACAATACAAACATAGAGCACCTTTCAAACGACTTGAGTACACCAGCCATGGAGTATATTGATCTAACCAGCGATGGTTAAATTTTCTTTTCAAGTGAATGGCATCAGAAGCAAAATCGTAATTGGATGATGGAACCCAAGGGTTTGTCAACAATTCCTTCTTTTTTTCAGAAGGCAAGTTATTGGCACAACTAACATAACGACCAATGTCATTTTCATGGTAGCCATCGCGTTCTTCAGTTTGTTTAGAGGTCCCAGTTCCAGAGACAGCTTCATGTAGATTTGAAGAACTACTTGAGCCTCCTTCAAAAATAGATTCCGATTTTGATGTTCCGACCATTTTATTTTCATCTTCATCACAATCATTGCTTCCACTTCCACTACTGTCATCATGAACTTTTTTCCGTTTTAGAGATTTTTGACCTAAAAATAATAACCTAATATCATTCTTGTTCTTAGTTCCTAGTATAAAAATTAGTATAAAACAAAACTACCAAGTAACGATAGCTTATAATGTGGATATACTATATCCGATGTTAATATTTTTTCTCTAGATTAAAAACACAAAATGAAATTAATAGCACATATAAAGTGCTGTTTGATCTTTAATATGTGAAAATTTCAAGTTTTTATATTTAGTCCCATTTGAGATATCAGCTGTCAAAATCGGTGCATTATTGTAATTTTTGTTATAATTAGAAGGCAAAAAAGTCGGCATCATAATAATGAAAAATATATAAAATTATACTAATAATGCACAGAATCTTTTGCCAAAGCTAATAAAAATTGTTCACAAAGATACAAGCAAAGAGTAAGGAGCAATTGGCAATTTTGTAAAGGGCTGCAATTGAATTTTTTTCCAAACGTTGCGATACAAATAATTTTGAACAAAAATTAAGATAGGATATCATATAACATATCTACATTATAAGCTATCATTACATGGTAGTTTTGTTTTATTTGGTGCTGGTCGAGCAACCAATTTTCAAATTTTGTGACCATTTCTAATGGAATGACTCTAAAGTTTTAATTAAAAATTTAATTTTCTATTGAAATTATTTAACTTACCTTTTGTAACCAATTTCTTATATCCATATTGTCTTTTCTGTGATTTCTGTCTCTTTATTCTGTGGTAAAACTATTGTTACGGATTTTCCCTCTTGTTTCTCAGGCTATAATTTAACACTATAACTATTCACACCAACTTTATTTAAAACCAATAAAGTTAACAAAACAACACAAATATTCACTTTCTCAACACTTTTTAACTATTCCGCTTTTAAATCTCGCGCCTCGCTTTCTATTCGCCGTATGCAACTTCGTATCTTGCACTATGTACTGTACTGTACTGTCTGTATTCGCGCCGGATATGCAATTTTGAGCCTAGAAATTGTCAGAACATTCGCATCGCCGGTTCCCGTACATTCCTCACTTGTATCTCGATTTTTCTCGAAGAAAACCAGTGGCGTTTCGTTACACTATTAAATAGGACACTGTCGCTAGACAAGAGCACTTACACACCAACTCAATAGTTGTTGTCCTATGTTAGGATTTGGAGCAAGTTGTGTTTTAACCATTTGATAGTTTTGCACGAACTGCACTCGGGCGTGACATTTTTCCGTACACTGACGATCCCGAGTCTCGTTCAGGCAACTTTTGTTTTAACTTGTTGGTGTAGGTCTTACGTACGTTATAAGAGTATTTATTTCGGATTCTGATGTAGGATTGTGTACTGAATGTTTCAAAATATTTCACACTAAAACTACTTATTGAGTAAATTTATTTTAATTAATTAATAGGATTAAAAATGTAGTTAAATGAAAACAAAAAAAGTGACAATTTTTACCATTTTCTCAAAATGTCCGACTGTTAAGTGGTTGAATCGAACACTAAAATTGACGTATCCTGAGAGTAAATCGAACACTCGTTTTATCTAATTCTGGTGTGGGACAATTCTGGTGTGCACCAATGCATTAAATGCATAGATCGAAAACGCTATTAATATATATTTAGCACTATGTCAGTTTTTCAAACAGCTTTGTTTTTGCTGATGAAATATATTTTAGTGACAAAGGACATGCGAACAATTTTATTTATTAGAGCTTATTAATTAGTTTTAAAATGTTCATAAAAGCAACCAAACGACCACAACAACAAACAAAATATATAAAACAGATAACAAAAAAATATGCAGAACAGAAAAATATGTACATTTTAGATTTAATTTTTTGTTTATTAAAATTTAAAAATTATTTAATTTATTTTTTGCTCTTCCAGGGGAGGGGGGGGCAGTTGCCCCTCCCTGCCCTTCGCTGGCTACGCCCATGAGCCTATGCATACATTTGTAGGTTATACAATCGACATGTTTTTCACTATCGCTAAATCGACTTATTATCTCATTTTATAATGTTTGATAAAGTTTCGCCGAGATCGGACATGATGTCTGTGTGTACATCATATCATCAATTAGAACTTCTCCCTTCCCGTCGCAGCTCTGCATGTCCTATCTTTATTCCAATTTGGATCTGAAAAGTCTGGTTCAGACTCATTGGAAATATGAAACTTTTCGTCAGATTCAGAACTTCCTTCAATCTCATTTATTTCATTTTGCAGTTCTTTTTCTGCGAGAGGACTTTTCGACTCCGCACTGATTAATTCTCTTCTTTCACGTCGCTTGTGCTAAATTAAGAATTATTTAGATTTGCAACAACGTAGCCTAAAATTATACACAAATTTTATAATTACTCTTCATAAAAGTACTGACAATTATACATTTATAGTCCTTTCGGTTTACTTCGCATTGCATCGTAAACTGAAAGTGTGCTCAGTTTATTAAAAAATGACCGCGTTTTATTAAAGCAAATGATTAGCTATCATTTTATAAAACATTTTCGAAAAGCATATAATAAAAAGTATAATATTGCAATTAGTAATAAAACTTACTCTGGGAAGCTAAACGTATCCATCTTTTATTTAGCCACACGCGTGGTTTACCAATAACACTTAACCCTTATAACGTTTCATGTCTACAAGTATTCTTGGCAATCACCACCGAAACAAACCACCACAATACTGACTATACGTTTTTGTTTGCAAGGTATTTTGGGGTACTACACCACAGTTGCAACGAGAAACTTTTCTACCCCGCCAACGTGAATTTACACAGCGAAATAGTGAATGTATAAATCTGACAGTAAAGTGGTAGTCGGTACGTCACAATAAGATATAACTAATAGTATACTAGTAGTTGGCCGTCAACGTGTCAATTCAATTTTTGGTAATTACTACTTAAATTGTGGTGAAACAGAACTAATCGTTCCTACACTCTGTGTAATAAGATTGTTTCACAAGTCTAATAGTTTCGTCTTTACTATTCTCATCAACTTTCAGGCAATGAATCAATTTAATAGGTTAAAAAATCTCATCTTGATTAGAATAAATATTATTAAAATTGTTTTTCAACATCAATACCACAGTCTGGTATGTGTTTCAAACTTTTGTGAGATATCCCATTAGAATTATAAGATCTTTCAAGTAAGGTTATTGAAGTTTAGGGTAAACATGTTATATTTTGTAAAGTAGCTACTGCTGCTTAATTTAAATTAGCCCCGGCTGTAACTGAATCAGAGAAGGGTAAGGCCCGTATAATTCTTTCGGTAACTACCTGTGATTTTCACAAACACACTAATTCGTTAATTATTATACTTGTTGAACTACATTCTTAAATAGATATATCGTATCTTAACTACTAAACTAAACACTTCAAAATAAAACGAAAGAAAGACTAAAAATGCCTATAAAGACAAACAGGGGTGCCCAGGCGGTCGTTAGTTGCGGTTGCTGTCTACTGGCGATCGGCTTTCGCGCAACGTCGTGGCGGTGTTTTAGTTTCTGTGAATGTAACAATTAGTAATAAAAGAAAAACGAGTAATACTCCAAAATTATTACCACTGAAAATGTAAATTTATGTCTGACAATTAATTTCTTTACACTATTTACGCATCTAGTGAATGAAATTATCCACACAAGGGGGGTGGGGGGTATAGAAACTTGACAAGCAAACAAAATCTTAAAAAATTATGTTTTCTTATTTTAAAAGATTTTAAATTAACACAAAAGACAAAGTATCCAAATCTGGAATTTACGAAGAAATAAATACACGTTTATTCCGGGAAGGTCACAATAAGGGTCTCAGATAACAACATAACCGTATTTATGAGGATACTGACGCTTTGTTTTCTATAAAAAGAACCATGTTAGTATATCAAGAATTATTTCTAAATATTATTTAAACTACGTAATATTTCTACCCTTGCTGTATTATTAAAATTACGCAAAATGAGTACAATATAAAATTTTAAAAGAAGTGAGACAATTTTTATTAATCTTACACCCAATAGTAGACCTTTTTATTTTATTTAAAATTACGATTTATATTTATCGCATTAGAGAAAATATAAATGAACGGAAATACTTTTGTCAATTAGACCGGACAGGTGGTGTAACATAACATTCCTGGTGATGCAACTTTGATACAACCCTTGTTTGATCATTTATCCGGACATGAAAATATAATTTCGTGTCTAACAACCGAAGTTCTGGTTTTATTTACATCATGGGAATATTTATTTTAACGGGATATCCTTACGGAAATGGGACTTTCTGGAGATTATTATGCGATTGTCTCTCTGCAGTGGTTGGGTTGCTCTCCCTGCTCGTTTGAAGGATACTAGACTGAACAGGCATTACAACTTTCATTCAAGCGAAGTAGGAAAACCTGTGCACAGGCAGCGCAAAGCGGGGCTTGGTGGGATCAAATTTTTCTTTTTTTGTTGCAATATTCAATTAATATCAATGATATTTGTCTGTAAATTTAAATTTAGATGCCTGTAGGTACTACATCCATGCCTTCTTTTTCTTAAAATTGTTTCTGTCTATTAATTTTTTAAAGTGGTCCACTTTACCCACATAGTTTGGAAACTTGTCGAAACATAAATTTTTTCAACAATTTAGTTTTTATCGGTGTCGATATCACATTTATCACGAATTGAGGGAACGAAAATTAAGTTTCCTTGCGCAAAAGATTGACTTTATCTGATTTGGTCGCTATTTAGTATAAGTTACACTTTCGAGGTTGTGTAGGAACTATAAGCTCGTCTACTGCGAAATTTTTTATTTAATTTGTATTGTCATATAAAACGTCCATATGTTCGTCTAGGTTACAATTTTGATCACTTTTGACTTCTTCTCATTTGAATCTCTTCGGACTGTGTAGGATGATTTGCCATTCATTCAATATCTTGAAAGAACTGTTTATGATTCCTTATGGAACAAGCTTTTTCCAAGGCCCTTCATCGGAAATAATATTTATTATTCCTATGTTATTCTTAACGTGGACAGACTAGCTTTTTCAAAAAGGTGGAAATTGGCAAACATTTCTAATTGTTTAACATTTGACTCCGCCTTCATGCCTCGACGGTTGGTCGTCCAACTTCTTTGAGGCAAGATCTTCGTTCCACTTATAAAAATTTTTTGTTACATTGTTTAGGGGACTCTTAAAGACTCATTTCTGGCCCATAATTCTTTCTTTTTACTTTGAGCATTCAAACGGAATCTTCGAAAAGTTTTAATTTCCTTTAAACGCTTAAAAAGTGCTATTCAATTGTAACAACACGTTTATTTCAGATTCGTGGAAATGCTAAGAATAAAAGAATTTAATTATTCCTACATTGCTTAATTACCTTTAATGAAGCATGACTGGACAAGGATACGGGGTTAGGGCTGTTTTTCAAATATGGCTTGGAAATTGTGTCAAACCAATTTTCATAAATCTTTTTATCAAACCAATCCCTTTTTGACCTCCTGCACCCGGATTCAACTGGCCTTCCTACGATCCAAGTAGGATAAGCATTTTCCGATCGATATCCTATATAGAGGGACAACAGAACTCCACTTGCTGTTCCAACCATTATTACTAAATGTTCCAACCATTATTACTAAAACTCTTCTTTTGCTTGAATCTATTACAGTTTTAGGGTGCTTGGAGCCCCTCTTAACAGTCACTCTATATTTACCTGGACCATCGCAAAAATTTGTTACATCATAGATTATTAAGCTGTTTGGATATACATTTTCCAAAGAGGAGTGTAGTTCGTTAAAGTGTTCAATTATTTTATGACTGTCTACAGCGGCTGGTGACCTATTAACATTTTCGCTAAAGCAAACGGTTGTTAAATGATGTCTTTTTAAACAGTAAAAAATGTGTTTTATCAAAAGGTTTTAACATGAAAAGCGTCTATTTCGTCGTGCTCCCCAAGGGAACTGTTGTTTACACCTTCGAGAGCATCCTCAAACAGCCAAAGCGCTATACATTTATACATAATTATTTATTTTTAATTGCAGTCTGGACCACTTTACACTCAAAGGTCCACCTAGCCCCGCTCTACGATATTTCACGTTGCGGGCATTCCCGATACCTTTCGGGCGCTAAACAAAATCAAAGAGTAGGATATCGTTTAATAGGTGGTGTTTGTTTTATGTTGGGCATATATTCGAGTAAGTGTAGTGTGCAAGTGTAGTGGTGTTTTGCAGACGGGATCGATTTATAATCTGCCAAAGCAAAAAAATAATTCTAACGGAAACGAGTCTGGTGAATATGATCGGAAGAATTTCACCCTGTATATGAATATATATATATATATATATATATATATATATATATATATATATATATATATTAAGTGTACTGTAAAATTAGTGCGTAATTTTTATGTTGCCCGTAACTATTTTTGATAGAAAAATCCTTGAATATGAAAGTTGTGTGTTAGTTCTTCTGCGTAATCGAAAAATGTTTATAGTTCTACAGAGTTTTCGGATACCATTGTCCAACTTAAATATTTTAAATTGAACGCACTGTATATTTTTAAATATTCTTAGTCTGTCATCAATTGCCTGTCTGGTAATGTTTTGTTTTTTTTTAATTAGGATCAGCAATTACAGAGTTATTCGATTTTTAGGAAAAATATGACGTATGCAAACACAACGAATAAAATCTGCAGCGGTCACACTGTGACAGATTAATCAAAGTATTTTGTCAAACGTTTGTCAAGTTCATCAACTGTCATCCGAAAAATTAAACGTTAAGTTCCGTTGTACAGGGTGTTTACTACGGTGGTACAATAACTTAATATTTCTATTATCCATAACTCAATTTTTTTTAATGGAACACCCTGTACTTTGTAAGTGATTCAGATAGAGAAATAAATTCTTTTTCAATTTTGTATTGAGTTTTCTATACCTAAAGTTGACACTTATTGCAGATTTAAGAATAACAGGACCGTGTTGTGCGACTTGTAATTTTAGAAGGCTATGCTAGATATTCCGAGAGCATCATTTCTGCATATTGCAAGATTATCATAAAACAAAGATAAGTTAATCAAATCATCAACACAAAGTATCGACTTACGTTTGTTACAAAATTTTAACACCTACATAATGAAATTTGTAGAAGAAATAGTAGAGCAAGTTACAATAAGTGTTCAAACACACTGACATTTTGTTGCAGGCACAGTTGAATTCATTTCGTAAATTTGAACATCAATTGGCATGTCATAGGTCACTTGGCGAAAAGCATCACGAACTCTCTCTTTCATATCTTCGCTAGTAGTTGGAGGTGTTTGGTACACAATGTCCTTTATACAGCCGCAAAGGAAAAAAAACTAGTACAGATAGGTCTGGAGACCTAGCAGACCAGTTCTGTGTAACATTCAGAGTCGAATGTGGAGGTGCACCATTATGTTGGTACCACAATCTAGGACAATTTCTGGGACACGTTGCAGAAGTCGTTCATTTCATTCGACCATTAAGATGGTTCTCAAAGAAATGTGGACCAACAAATTGTGTCCCAACAATTACACCCCACACGTTTATTGATCACTAATGTTGATGATCCTGCTCTCAGGAATTCGGGCTTATTGGTAGCGTAGGAAATTTCGCAGATTAGGGAAGCATCTTTTACTAAAAGTCGCCGCATCGGTAAAAAGGGCACAGTTCTGAATACCTGGCTGGGCATTCAATTTATTATTAATCCACTCACAAAATTGTCTTCGGATTTCTAAATCTTGCGAAAAAAGATTCTGGTGATTTTAAGTATTAGGGATGAAGTTTATTACTTTTCAGAATACGGTGTACATATGTATGACTTGCATCAACAATTTGTTGAGAAATTTTTCGAGTGGATTTGTGAGGATTTTCAACCATTAATGCGTTTTCTTCATATGTCTTGCACGCATACGTTTTGTATAATTAACCTTGTCTGTTGTTTCAAGTTTGAGTCTTTTGAAGCTAACTCTGGTGGGTGTCTTCTATCAGGATACTTCGGGATGCAAGAAGACAGTTTGGATTACATTCGCCTAATACATAGATCATATCAACACACTCTTCCCTAGAAAAATTCATTCTGATGCACAAAACAGTGAACTTAAGCAGCATAACACACACATGATTATTTACTGTGAATTAATATGACAGACAATTGTTTTTGTTTTTTGCAGTAGCTTTCACAGTACCCTAACAAATTACAATTTGCATAACACGGTCCTGTTATTCTCAAAACTACATAGGCAATTGACAGTTACGGAGCAACATAAGAACTTCGCACTAATTTTACACTATGCTATATATATATATATATATATATATATATATATATATATATATATATATATATATATATATATGAGGAGAGGAAGATATTTGAGGACATATTCAACTGTTTCAGAGATATTTCGTTTCTATGGTTTTCGTGATTTTTAACAATATTATTAAATATTTACTAAAATTATGACTTTCCCATTCCACATACCAAAGAAACACGTGAAAGGCCATAAAATTTCCTATCAGACAGCCCTAACACAGTACTCTAAAATTGTCTATCAACTAAACTAGAAGTATTTCAAATCAAGAATATCTCTTTCTTATTAGTTCATTGTTGATGTTCGTTGCACGTTAATACGTTTCAAGTCACTAGCTTAGCAAAATACAGAAATCTCCAAAGTATTGTCTTTTAAATCTAGAAAAAACCTATGCAATATTTACTTTGCAATTAAAGTTTAACTCGATTTACGTTTGAAGCACTCAAATATTTTATTTTACAACAAACAACTATTTATGATATTTACCATATTTATTTACAATATTTAAGATAAATTAATTGATAATATGATTACTTGATATTGTGACTACAGAAATTGCTCAAAATGTCCCCTGCTTCTCGAATAAATAGCCTACTTCGTCGAGAAACTGCCTTTACAGAACGCGCAATCTCTTGCGCCTTTTATTAACCACAAAATACTATGCAAGAAGAAACTTTTTTAAAAAGCACGCTTTTATTTACGCATAAGTGCACTAAAAAGGAAAAAATAATATTTTTCTTTGCACCAAAATGACAATTACGACTAAAAATAAAAGCGTGGGTCGCTCATATTATAAACATGTGACGGAGAGAAATGAATTATGATGAGCGCCTCACACATATATTTTTAGTCCTAAAGATTTTTGATCACATTTTTGTGCAAATATAAACATTATTTTCTCCTTTTTAGTGCACTTTCTACGCGTTAATAAAAGCGTGCTTTTTAAAAAAGTTTCTCTTTTCATAATATTATATTCTACCTTTTAGTCTTGTCAAATATTTAAATCGATTTATCAACACCTATTTTTTTTTAAATGCAAGATAGTTTGTTTAAAATAATTAGTTATGTTTAATTTACAAAATGAAGTAATTTTTACGGCCAACAATGTCAAACTGAAGTTTTTTGATAGTTTAAAAAAAGTTGCATTGGCCGGGAGTCAAAACCCGCACCGAGCGCGTGGCAGGCGGTCAGTACAAAAAGTGCTCTGTCAGTTTGACATTGAAACTACTATTTAAAACATTAACAACTGAAATTTATGTTAATTATAGCTTAAATAAGCATTTTTATGAATCGTAAACGCTTAAAAATGTATTTTCATAGGGGATACATAATTTTAAAGAGCTTCAAGTCGATAGGACTTGTAGAAGTGGTCGAAAAGTGGATTACAAATCTTGACGTACACAACATACAAACACTGTAAGTTAAATAAAAGCGTCTAAAATGTCCAAAAAAATACAAATCTAGTTGGCATGTTGCATATTTGGCTTAGTTCTACGTAATAATTAGACTTAAATTGTTTTTTAATGACGTCTATGTCATTTGTAATTGGCATTTTTTGAGAAAGTATTTAACAATGTTCACCAAAGAAGAGTATGCTGATATGATTTTTATTTATGGTTTTGCTAAGGGTAATGTGTTTGAAACTGAGAATATGAACGGCGTTTCCCAGATAGACAAATTCCCAATAACAAAACATTTGTCAGAGTTTACTGCACGTTGAGGAAAACTGGCCACTTTGTTCAAGAAATGAATGAAAATGAAAATCTTGCGGAAAACATACTCAGAAATTTCGATGAATGTACTACAACTTTTTTCATTTTAATCGGTAGGACTATGGTATACCGGGCAGATGCCCCCTATACGTTCATCGGACCTTGCTTTATTAATGGCATAGTATCTACATGCCATTTCATTCCTACCTAACTTTAACTAACTTAAGATATGTAACAACAAATAGGCATATAACTACATGGTAAAATATTTCATTTCACTCAACACAGCACGATCTTCGGTCTCTTGTGCGTCGTCACGTCGTTGGCGTCGTAGTTCTATAGTCCAGTGATGATGGTATTTGGATGGGCCGCTAGTACCATCTCCTGGTTGGCTGTGGCGGTTTCCATGAAGTCCATTAAGGTGCCCATCTTGAGGTCCTTGTGTATTCGGCCGTTCCTGACGTACCAGGGAGCGTGAACATCCAGCGACACTTGTTCTGGATGGTCTGAAGGCGCTTTATGGTCTAGGGAGCTGCGTATGTCCATGCTTCGCAGGCGTAGGTCAGCACCAGGCGGATGATCGACTTGTACATCAGAATCTTTGTTGTCGGTCGTTAGGACACTGTGCCGCCCCATGAGCGAATACATCTTCTTGATACCGCAGGCCTTGGCTCTTCTGTCTGCGACGTGCTGGTTCCACCGGCGCTTTCTGTCCATGAGGAGTCCTAGGTACTTCAGGGAATCCCTCCATGGGATGTCTTGGCCGAACATGGAGATGTTCCTCGTAGGCCTCATTTGTCTTCGGGTGAACAGGACCGCGGTGTTTTTTTTCGGGGTTGATTCCGATGCGACATTTGGAGTACCACCCTTCCAGATCGTCTGCTGCTTTTTGTAGGATCTTGTCGGTCTGGTGGTTGCTGTGTGACTGGGCGAGGACTGCGGTGTCGTCTGCGTAGGTGGCTGGGATGGTTCCGTCGGTTTTCGGAAAATCTGAAAGATAAAGTTTGAAAAGAGTAGGGACGAGTATCGAACCTTGAGGAACTCCGCGGTGGTTCTCCTAGGAAGCGACCTGCAGTGGGGTAGTTTCGTCCTGAACCATCGACTGGTTAGGTAGGATCGGATCATCTTCACCATGGGTAGCTATATCCCGCGTTCCAGCATCTTGAAGAGGAGTCCGTGGTGCCAAACCCTGTCGAAAACCTTGGAGATGTCCAGAAACATCCCTCCGGTGAACTTCTTCCAGTTGAATCCACGCGTGATGTGTTCCACGACTCGGAGCGCTTGCTGTGTGGTCGAGTGGCGAGGACGGTAGGCGAACTGCTCGTTGGGAATGATCTTGAGTTCTTTGGTTTCTATCAGTAGTCAGGTGTCGATGATCTTCTCCAGTAGTTTTTCCATCGTTGGTAGTAGGGTGATCGGGCGGTAGTTTTGAGGGTGGTTGTGTTTCTTTCCGGGCTTTGGGATCATCACGGTGTCCGCTTCTTTCCATCTGATTGGGAACTGTCAGAGTCTCAGCGCCGCGTTGTAGATGGCCGTGAGGTATGCGATGCCTTTCGGTGGGAGGAGCCTTGTTCCCTTGTTCGGGATGAAGTCCGGTCCCGGGGTTTCCTGGGCTTCAGCTTCTTGACGATGCCTTGGACTTCTTTCGGCGTCGTGGGTCGGATGTTGTCCTCGGTGTCCTCTGCTAGGCTGTCCCTGACGGTGCGGTAGACTGCGGCGATGTGGTCCTGGTCGGTGTTTTCTTGTACCGGTCTGCATTGGAGTTCCATGGTCTTGGCGAACATGTATGCTATTTCGGCTTCTGTGTAGACGAGTCCGTTCCTTCCGTACAGTGGTGGGACTTACGTATTCCTTCCTTAGGGCTTTCACCATTTTCCAGTATGATCCATCTTGGGTTTCGAGGGACTCCACTTTGGCCTTCCATGTCGAGTTTCGGTGCTCCTTGACTGCTGTCTTCACAGTCTAGCGCAGCCGGTTTATCTCACTCCGGTCGTCCGGGTGTTGCGTCCTGTTCTTGGCCCTGTTCTTCTCGCCCATCAGGTCCCTGATCTCCCTGGGTAGTCCGTAGGTGTACTTGAGTGGTACGTCTGGAGGCTTCCGTTGCTTGGAGTATGGTCCTCGTGATGTCCTCTACGGCGAGGTTCAGCTGCTGAACGTTGTCGATGGTCGGCACCGATGTGATCCTTTCTTCTATGATGTTCTTGTATCTTATCCAGATGATCGTTCCGGAAAAGGGCGATGTCCAGTACGTCCGGTCGGTATACTTCCTAGTATGGGAAGTGGGTTGGCTCGGTTGGTCCATCCGCAGTGATGTTTTTATTGGACCGAAGTAGTCTTCTAGTTTTCTTCCCAGCTCGTTGGTGGTTCTGCTGTTCTACAATAGGTGTCTCGCGTTAAAGTCCCCTCCTGCGATCGTAGGGGTGTTGTCCTGGAAGAGGTCGCTCAGTTCCTGTTCGTCTACTGGGCTCCCGGTGGGTTATAGACGGCTACGATCCTGTTGAGACCGGCTGTGCTGGTGATTACTCCTATAGCGGTGGTTTCCATCCCCTACATCCTCGGTGTGGGCAGTTGGTGGTGGTCGATGGAGCTCTTGATGTAGATGGTCGTCTCTCCGCCTCTTCCGGTTAGCCTATGCGTGCGGTGGAGCGTGAAGCCTGTTATCTTCGGGTTGTCGCATGGGCGTAGATTTGATTCCGTTATCACTACCATGTCCAGGTTATGGTGGTCCATGAAGGCGACTAGCTCTTCTTTCTTGTGAAGAAGACGGTTCGCGTTCCACATAGCGACGTGGAGGGATGATGGCTTGTGGGAGCGTCTATTCATGAACGGTTTTTTCAGCACGGATTGCTCTCAAGATCCTCATGGCGAGGGCGAAGTCGGCATCTTCTTCCGAGATGGTGATCTGGGAGGCTACGGCTCTTGGGGCTGCGGCTACTGCTTGTGGTGGTACTTCTGATGCTGCTTGGGAGTAGCTGATGCCTTCTTCCACTCTTCTGGTTGGTAGTGGTGCTGGTGCTGGTCATCTGGGGGCGACGCGGCGCTGTTGAACCCTGGTGGTGTTTTTGTGGTGGGCTGGACATCCCCCGTAGTTGGCTATGGCGTGGCATTCTCTGGTTGAGTGGCCGAACCGTTTGCACTGGTGGCACTGTCCGACTTCGTTATTCTTGTGTGGGGATTCCACACGAATCCTGAGGTAGCCCAGCGCCCAAATCTCTAAGATCTCCTTGGCTCTTGCGGTCTTGTCCAGTTGAACCAAAATCAGTGACCAAAGTTTATCGCGTACCGACGCGTGAAATTGCTGGGGACCACAATGTAAAGGTCTGCGTTCTCATCCCGATTGCATCCGGGACACCTTCTGGACTTGATGGCCGAGGGCGGTGAGGTCATCAGCAACCTGCTGTAGCATGTCCTCGGGTGCGGGGATTTCTCGGATCACTATCTTGAGTGGCCTTGCTTCCTGTAACATATAGGTGTTGAACTGTACCTGTATGTTGTCCAGGGTGGTGGCGGATCTCCTGTAGTTCTCGGCGGATCCTATGTTGACGATGATGCCCGTCCTCGTTGACCTCGTCTGCGTCGGGGTAATGCCTGCTCCGTTGAGGGCCCGCATCGCTAATCGGTAGTCTTCCTGGCGGTGGAGGATGAGGGGTGGCACACGCTCTTCCTTCGCCGGTGGTTCTGGCTGTACTTCTTGTGGCTCCTCTTCTCTGCGCGGCCTCTTCCTGGTGTAGACCTGGAAGCCTTCGTGGTCTTCGTCCGACGTGTCGTGTGCGACCGCTTGGCCGGGTTGTGGTAGGGTGCGCTGCTGGGCGACTTCCATCGGGGTTCCCGCTCGGTTGCCGCATTGCAGGTGGTAGGAGGTGGCGTTGTTTTCTTGTCATTGTTATTTGCTGCTTTCTTCTTCTCCGGTTTCTTCTTTTCCGGTTCCATACCGGAAGTTGAAGGGGTCGGAGCATCCTTTTCTGTTCCGCTGGCGGTGGAGGTTGACGGGGCAGGTGTCTTCTTGTTGGTGGTGGTGGTGTGTGCCGGGAGGAGTGCGTCCATCTTCAGTATGATCCGGTTCATGGTGGCCGTGAGCTTTTCGATCTTGCGGTTCTGGCTGGCCGTAAGCTCCCGTTGTACCGCTAGGTCCTTCCGGAGTAGCTCGTTTGGAGCATCCTCATTTCGTAGACGATAGGCGTCGGCGTCGCTAAATTTCTTGTTTCATCCATTTCTTAATGTTGGCTATCCATCATTGGTTGTAAAAATCCGCGGAGGGTGTGGCTTCAAAACTGATTTCGGTTTCTTAGGGGTACACGGACCACGCGTCCGCATACAAAACGCTGCGAAAAAAAGAAAAAATCAATTCCTCGATAATAATAACGATTTAAATGATCGAAATTCTACCCTCAACTATAATAAGCAAGCTTACTATAATTGAGTAATGGTAAATGATTATTTCAATCGGCTTTTATTACGAGTCTATTGATGGTTCGTATTGGACCGCAATCTAGGTTCTTTCTTATATACAGCTTTAAAAAGAGGGTATATGAAGATTAAAACGATGTTTCCTGGTCCTGTAGGTAGAATCCGGTTCCGATGAAGTTTCCCCCCTTTTATATATACCCTGATAAGAACGTATATAAAAGAATGGATGCTCGAGTCGATTCCGAAGTTCTGGTGCTGTCCTCCCTGTTGCAGTGGTTCTTCTAGATTCAACTAGCGTACTTCGTTTCAATACGAATGTCCTGAAGAGAATAATGTATTGAAATTCCGATGCTGTATTGATGCCTGGATGTACTGCTGGTGTGGATCGTATGGAATGCATAAAAGTGTGCAGTAAAAATCGCAAGGGCTCTTAAGCTTGGTAGAGGCTTATGTTCGAATGTTCAAACTGCTCTATCCTACAATTAGCACGCTAGCAGGCTTAACACTACTCATAGTTTGGTATGTAGAATACTTCGGTCAGATGGCCGACACCCTTTCCATGAACATAAAGTTCAATATTTATTTATTAGAAGGCGACAAGGAAATCCGCGTCAATTTATGCCATTGGTACTTACGGATGTGCGTCGAAGATAGGCAATTTGAACAATAAATAATATGGACGAATGAGGCAACATTTACGCGTGCAGGAATGCTCAATTCACGTAACTCGCATCACTGGAATCCCGAAAATACATTTGTAACTCACCGTGTACATCACTAACATCAATTTTCAGTGAATGGTTAGGACTAATAGGAAACTGCTTAATTGAGCCTTACATAATTCAAAATACATGAAGAGCGGATAGTTTTCTAAATTTCTTAGAAAATGAGCTTAAACCTCACCTGGAAAATGTCCAATTATTAGCACGACAGCGAGCTTGATTTCAATTTAACGGATGTCCAGCTTACAGTGATAGACATGTGACTATGTGGCTGAATGAAAATTATCCTGGAAGATGGATAGGACGTTACGGTCTCATTAAATCGCCACCGCGCAACAAGACTTAACACCTCTAGATTTTTACCTTTGGGGTTACATAAATAATCGTATTATCAATTAATTTACCTTAAATATTGTAAATAAATATCGTAAATATCATAAATAGTTGTTTATTGTAAAATGAAATATTTGAGTGCTTCAAATGTAAATCGAGTTAAACTTTAGTTGTAAAGAAAATATTACATAGCTTTTTTTACCTTTAAAAGACAATACTGTGGAGATGCTTTTTTTGTATTTTGCTGAGCTCGGGACTTGAAACTTATTAACATACGAGAGAAACTGATAAGAAAGAGCTATTCAGGATTTTAAATACTTCTAGTTTAGTTGACAGGTCATTTAGAGTATTGTGAAAGGGCTCTCTGATAGGAAATTTTATGGCCTTTCACGTGGTGTATCTGTGTCTTTGCTATGTAGAATAGGAAAGTCACAATTTTAGTAAATATTTAATAATATTGTTAAAAATCACGAAAACCATAAAAACCAAATATCTCTGAAACAGCAGAAAATCTCCTCAAATATCTTCCTCTCGTGATAGAACACCCCGTATATATATATATATATATATATATATATATATATATATATATATATATATATATATAGGGTGTAAAATGAGTGCATAGTTCTTATATTGCTCCGTAACTATCAATTACCTATGTAGTTTTAAGTATAACAGGACCGTGTTATGCGAATTGTAATTTGTTAGGATACTGTGAAAGCCGCTGCAAAAAACAAAAACAATAGTCTGTCATATTAATTCACAGTAAATAAGCATTTGTGTGCCGCTTAAGTTCACTGTTTTGTGCATCAGAATGAATTTTTCTAGGGAAGAGAGTATCTCTGAAACAGTTAAAAATCGGACCCTTGTTTATATGTTTTTTTGTTAGAAATGAGCTGTATAATCATCTCCTCAAATATCTTCCTCTCGGTATAGGACACCGTATATATATATATATATATATATATATATATATATATATATATATATATATATATATATATATAGTACGGTACATAGCACAATATGACAAATAATGCAATAAAGTATGTAAGTATCGTGTTGGTTTGACGCTGTACTGTTCGTCTCCTTCAGCGTGTAATGCATGGTTGGTGGGTTAGCATGGTGTATGTCTGTTGACACCATTGATGTTAAGTATGGTGGGTATCTAAGAAAAGTCTTGTGGTGGTGGTGGTTGCTGCTAGTGAAGTTGTGCGGTTGTGAGGATTATCTTGTTGTCGCTTGGTTGGTGTGGTTGATGCTGCTGATGCCCCACGTTTCTTAAATGAAGGGAAATAAGTATTAGTTGTGTGAATAATTAGCCGGTACTATCAGAACATGAAGAATTAAATAAAGATCGATACTAAGTGCTTCTCCTTGATCGCCAGTCTTCGCACCGAACCTTCGTAGGAATACCCTTAAAGGGTAACCAATTCTCAACCGAAAGTGAGGGTCACTCTCTACAGGTCCATGGCAGTTTTAGCCTGAGCGAGCGCAGGTACTATCTTACGGATGACAGGTAGAGTCTGCTCCATCTTGAGACCTCCGAGTGCCAGGTGGGGCAGGCGGGGTTCGCCTTCTCGACTTTACCTGCCGTCGGTGTCGCCACAAAAGGACGCGGATATTTGGACGCGCGAAAAAGGGATGCATGTAAAATTGGAGGCGCGACAAAAGGGCGTATTTTTTTTTGTTTGATATTTAAATTTGGAGAATATCTAAATCAGCACGAAACATATGGACAACTGAATAAAGCATCATTTAACTTAAGTAACTATAACCGCATTAAGTCATTACATTTTCCATAATAAATAAGTGTCATTCGAAAGCGAATTGTAAAATCATAATAACCGCTTTAACAACAGACCACTACTAGAATATTTACGAGGAATCGCGCACAACTTCCAATTACAAATTTGAACGCCATTACCAAATTTGAATATTAAACAAAATATACATTAGAAAATAATAAAAGTCAGTATTTTTACTGCCACTCCTAAGCCTGGATGAAATGAGAAGGAAAATATACTACAGTTAACACACTTGACCCTGTCGGTACTGGGTTTCGTGCATTCACTGGAGTGGGGATCTTCGGCGGACTTCAAACAGTGTGCCTGCGTCCTGCAGTAATGCTGTGCGTGGTGAAAACTTTGAAACCTGTGCCACTGTCCGATTCCAGTTTTCCGCCGCAAGTCTTCTACGGTCACTCGGAGATGGGCGATGTACTCAACGTCTCGGATGTTCTTGTTGTTCTCTTTTGTTGGTAGTTATACCATTACAAGGGGGATCACGCGCCTTCTCTGTTTCATCCTGAAAGTAGTGCAGTTTTGACCTTAACCAAACGGTGGCTCTTTGCCTCATACTCCGTACCACACGTATCTATACACCTCATCAGCCTGTCTTGGTGCTGGTGTGTGAAAAGCTGTATGCGGATTCTCTCGTTGATTGCCTTAGCAATCGTGAAGGTGATCCGTTGTCGGTTGAGTTCGCGACAGAAAGCGACCTAGTTTTCCTTCTGTCGAAGCAATACCGACGGCGCTTTCTCCAAGGTGTTTTATCGGGCCCTTGTCTGCTCCATGACTAGAATGCTGTTCGTGAACTCTTCTAGGGCCCAGAACACGTTCTCGGTGGGCGATGATGTAGGCGAGCGAACCTTTGGTGCCCTCTTCTGGGCCTTGAAGTCGTCGTCGGTGGATTTCTGGCTGGGCTCTTCACGCTTGGTCGGGTCGGGAACAGCGTTGGACGTCGTACGAACCGTTAGAGGCCCCTCCACTAATGAGCCGACGTCTGGCCTCGGCGTTTCTTTCGATCCTCGCCCCTTTTGTCGTTGCCTCACTAGTGCTGGCGCCGATAGGCTGCTTGGTGGCTTTCAATCAGCCATAACGGTTCATCGGATAAACTCGGGTTGGTCTGTCCGTTATCGTGCCAGTCCTCGTTGTCGAACTCGAATTCGTACAATCTGTGGGATATCGTGAAAACGATGCCATCAGATTTGTTCTGTTTTGATCTTTTTTCTAAATTTTGGAATTTCGTGTTTAATCTTTGCTTGACGAGATAATGGGGGTGGTGCTTCGATGGGGATCTTTGCGTCGAAATCAAGAAATGATTTCTTACGACGTGAGAAGGGAAAACAAAATTAATTGTTAATGCATGTGAATTCTTAATAAAAAATGGGTAAATGGAATAACTGGTCTAAGGATTTACCCACGGATACTGAGATCTTGATCGTTAGTTTCTCTACTCATTAGATTAGGTACTGATTCTTAAGCATCTTAATTTAGCAATTAAGGTTGAACATTATCACAGCAAAGATTAAACAATGGGAAAAATTTTTGAGTTTAGTGTAGTATAGCACTATACGTATGCGCACACCATACAGAACAGTAGTGTATCATTATCATTACGTAATGAGTAGATTAGTCATTATTTTTTACTATAAATAATGGTATTAAGCACACAAAATGCAAGTTCTGCTAGAAAATTCCACCACAAGCGAAATTTAATAAAAATGATTACTACAGCTTTAAGTTGAATTATGTTGGTAACTTTATTGGGGAGGGTAACACAGATTGTTGTAACCTTTTTTTAAATGCAAGAAGCACTAATTTACAATTTCTGTTTTAGAGGAACTGGACCTGAAGTGTGGGGTAACTGCAATTGTCCAAAAGCAATTACTTTATCTGCGCTTATTTACTGTCTAAGGTGCATGGTAGGTCACGATATACCCTTAAATCAAGTAAGTAATCGCTTAAAATTGTTTATCCGTCTAAATATTTATTTTTAAGGGTTGCTTAACACCAATCAAAACAATTATACCAAAAGGTTCAATATTAGATCCAAGTGATAAATCTGGCGTAGTAGGTGGAAACGTTTTAACGTCACAAAGAATTGTTGATGTAGTTTTAAAAGCATTCAAAGTGTGTGCAGCATCACAAGGTTGTATGAATAACATAACATTTGGTAATGAATTATGGGGTACTTACGAAACAGTTTGTGGCGGAAGTGGAGCTGTAAGTGTTTTAATTAGATAATTTAATATAATGCAACCATTTCTTTACTTACAGGGTCCAAATTGGGAAGGATGCTCTGGGGTACACGTACATATGACAAACACTCGTATAACCGATATTGAAATTATTGAAAAGCGATATCCCGTTTATTTAAGGAAATTCACTTTACGAGAAGGGTCAGGAGGTTGTGGGAAATACCGTGGAGGATCCGGCGTTATTCGAGAGTATCTCTTTAGAGCTCCACTTATACTATCAGTTCTAACTGAAAGAAGGGTTTTACAGCCTTACGGAATGGAAGGTATATGCGCGTATATACACAATCTTTCGTAAAATATTTTCATAAATCAAGCTTTGTATGCGAAAGAGGCTATGTCAACATTTTAAATTTTACCGATAGATATGCGTATTTAGTATTGTAATGTCTATTTTCTATAGGTGGTATGCCTGGTGAAAGAGGACTTAATCTTTTGATTAGATCGTGTGGAAGAACTATTAATCTTGGACCAAAAACATCAGTTCCTGTTGAACCAGGGGTAAGTTTAGATACTTATCAACTGTGCTTGTGCTTTTATTTGTTAACAAGCATTTATTAGTTTCGATTTCATAAAATCTATTTTTGTATAATCTAAACATTCATAATCATCCTTTTCAAAGATGCATGAACGAAGATTGTAAGTTTGATAGTCTATTTAAATTCAAACGAGTATGAGTTACATTCTCCTGAATTATAAAGGATGGGGGATTATGTAAAGTTTCTCTAATATTTGCGCTAACGGTTGCTTTGATAATCTGACAGCCACGGGAGGGTTGTGTTTGTATAAGTTGACAAACTATTCTGTTACGGTAATTCGTGTAGTGTGAGCACCTATACGCTTTTGTGAATGTGCATGTGTATAAAAAATTGCAATATTTTGTTTCAGGATGTTTTTCAATTATGCACTCCTGGTGGGGGTGGCTACGGTAAACCTGAACCGAAGTATGGAAAAGATATAATAGAAACCAAGAATACTAAAAACAAACAAACCTTTTTATTAAGAGGAAGTGTACATGAGTATAAGCAAGCTCAAGAAAGTGTATAATAGGAATAAAACTATATTTAAATAATTTGTAGAAAATTTAATATTCGTTTGTGTTTTAATGCTAATTAAATATTATTTTAAATGTTTTTGATTATTTATTTTGGCGTCAGCTTTTTAATTTAATAATCTTCCAAATAGTTCAGTCAGTGGAGCTTAAAAGCGGTCCTTGTCTTGCAAGAGATAGGATAGCATTGATTTTGAAAATCAACAGTGCAAAAAAAATGTTTGTGAAAATTAGTATTTTTCATTATCAGAGTATCCAGTAATTGTCATAAAATTGTTAGCATAAATTGTATGCATCTCCCAACACTTTAAAATTTATGATTGATTAAACGTACCGGAAGGAAAAATTTACTAACGTTTGTATTTATTATGAAACCAAATATAAAAATGAAATTATCCGACTTAAAATTTTCAAATTTCGCGCGAAACTCTATTACATTAAATAGTTGTATTATTATTTTTCTAGATAAAGAAATGGTTGTTGGTTATATGTAGGTAGATGTAATTAATATTAAGATGACAAGCTGTAGTTTAGTTTCAATAAGTATTTACCTATTTCATTATAAAGCTTTCAAATAAACGCGGCAGTTTGCAAAAGCATAAATGCTTTGTAAAGAGAGGGGAAGGGGCTGTTACAGTCGCTTTAAGTAAGCGCCCAGGGTCGGTTGAAATTAACCAGACAGAGTAATTCGTTGCCGAGGCTCGAATTACAAAGAAAAGTCGAGTTACCCTAAATGTAGAAATAAAGTAAGGTAACATTTAGTGTATAATAGGCAAGAAGTGAAATTACCTTCCTTATGAAGATAATAAAAGGCTAAAGTAAATAATTAAATGTAAATAGTTTCAACTTGGTGATAAAAAAGATTACGCAATAATTTAAAATCGGGTTTTTTGTGCATCGAAAGTGTTCCAAGATTGTTGTTTGAACGATTCAATGTACAATAAGACAATCTATCCAGTGTAATAGATCGATATATAAATCAAAGTAAGTGGAAAACATTCACAATTTAAAGCACGGTCTTTGGTAGTTCGCTGGCAATTCGTCGCGCACGTTGTGTATAGTTAAAATTGAACAACTAAAGTAATAATTGATTATTATAAATATACCACGCAATTATTTACAAAAACCATAAAAGTGTTGGAAAGAAAATTGCAATAGACTTAATCCACAAAAAAAGTTGTAAACAAGGTATCAAAAGAACAAAGGGAGAAAGGCGTCCGAAGTAAGGGTAACGAAACAACTCAAGGAAAGCCTCTGTGCATCGGCGTAGAAACGCAAAACTACGCTTTCAACGAGGCAACAGATAAGTACGATTTCTAATAGTGTAAATAAAGTAACGTTTATGTGTTTTATTTTCTCTGAATTTGAATTTAAATATCAAAATTGAACGGAAAACATTCCATTTAATTTTGATAAAGGGTTTTTGTTGCATGTTAGTATCAAGAATATTACTTATAATTAAAGGTTTGGTTGTTATATGTCGTAAACAAAACATTTCTGCCCTGCGAATTTCAGTAATTAAATAAGTATAACGTTTGGTTTGTTTTTATTATTAAAGATTATTAATATTAAAAGCTTATACAAATATTGAATATATTTTTTTATTTGATTAAAAAGTGATGCATAGTTACTTATTTGACACGTAACTTTGCTTCATTACATAAAACGTAGTACTTAATACAAAAACTGCAACTATGCAAAGTTAGTTACTTGACATCATCCTAACTACCATGCAACGATAGAGCCAATGTGAAATGAGGAAAATAATGAAAATAATTCTTTTTAAAAAATATATTTAGGAACATTTTGTAATGGTAATCTTTACACTGCATTTAACGAAAAACAAGTAAATATGCTTAGTTGTCTATTTATAGAGTCGTTCGATTCTGGGACCGAAAAACACCTTATTTTATTAACTGGAGTAGGAAGTGTTATGCCGCCTAAAACATCTTCCTACTTACAAACAACCTTGCTTTTATGACCTGACCATTTCCAACTTTTTATTTATTTTTCATTTCACTACTGATAGCCCCTTTTTCATCAAAACTAGTAATAATACCCAGGTGCATACATCGTACATACATCGTGTAACGTGCCCATTTTTGGCTATCGTTACCTGAATGCAAATTTTGAATTTGTGTTATTATTTGTAAATATTCATTTACATTATTAGTGAATATTTCGTCATATTGTGGTATTTTTTTCCAATAATTAAAGTTTAGTGGATATGCCGATATTTTCTCCTTAGTGTATGTAATTACGAATACCAGCGTATATATTTTTATTGCCTATAATGGGCATGTCCACCTGTCCTGCACTGTACACCGTCCTATTTAAAGTTTACTTTCCTGCATAAGATAAGCAAGTGCTTTTAAATACATTTTTGTATTAACTTATTATACCTAATAGGAAAACTCCCTCCCCTTGGATTAAGAAAGTTTCGTACCATTTGAAATTGAAGATATGTGGTTCTAAAAATTATTATTAATTTTATTAAATACATAAATAGAAAGTTTACCTCGAGTAGGATTTGAACCTACGACCTGTACTTTGCTAGAGTATCGCGCTAACCAACTGCACCATCAAGGTTCAAGCCCCAATCGATCTAATTTTATCTTCATGTATATAGAATTGATGTAAATTCTAAATGTAATGAGATTACAATCAAATCACTTATATTAATGGAATGGGAGCCTGCAATATCGCAAGGATTCACACATACCGAGCAACTTGACTAATATTAAATTATAAGTTTTTGTTATGAACGAATAAGTTCAAAGGTAAATATGTAATTAAAAATTATTATTAATTTTATTAAATACATAAATAAAAAGTTTACCTCGAGTAGGATTTAAACCTACGACCAGTACTTTGCTTAAAAAAAATAAATAAAATATTAATAATAAGTGACACTTTTCTCAAAATTATGCAAAAACTGCAATTCTTGCATAAGTTCTATCCCATTCATATCAAATTCATTTCTATTTTTATCACTTAATGTACCCTTAAGTTTTGTACATAACTCTAGCTGCTCCGATGCAGAGTGATTGTTATCAAATTAAAAAAACAATGTACTTTAAATTTTAATTCTTCATTTTGTATTGGTTCATCGTCACCTTCGTAACTAAATCTTTATGGATATCTAATGGAATCGCTTCTTCTAATACATCATTAAAACTGTTATCTGAACGACAGTTGTTTTAAAAAATCAATTAAATTACTTAAACCAGCACAATATCAAAATTTTGAAATTTGTAAAATTTTGGACACTATATTAACTTTGCTTAATATATTAAACCAAAAAATCATCATGCATACATGCATAAAAATTTTTTAGCAAGCGTCATAGCTACATTCTTTACAGCATTATCAAAATTTTGCACAGAGGCAATTTCAAAAGTAACATCGTGTATTTCGCCTGGTTGATACCTTAAAGGTGTTCTAGCATCAATTCGGCTCGATCATCTGGTATCTGGCAACGGCTTTAAAGTCAAATTTGATATATGTTTTTTCAAAATCGGCCATAGATGGGTTGAAGCAGAGAAAAAGTTACAGTTTTTGAACTATAGCAAGAAAATTTACAAATAATATATTTGACTTTGCGCCATCGTTAACGACAAGGTTCAAACTATGGTTACAACAGGGTACAAAGAATGCTCTTGGATTAATATTTAAAATTTTTTTTGTAAACCATTATGGTTACGTTTCATGTTTATCCCGTTGCCGTAGCCTTGGCCGCGTAAATTAAAAATATCTAATCCATAATTTTCTAACGTTGATAATAAAAAAATTGTTAAACCTGTAACAGAGCAAAAAGTTAGAAAGTCTTCTTCAATACTAATTCCCGAATCGTTTAAATTGACGAATCTGATAAATACTGAAATCTGTTCTTGGTGGCTGACGTCGGGTGTACAGTCGAGTATGATAGAAAAATATTTAGCTTTTTTTGTCATGTATAAAATTTTAGATCTAACGTTACTTCCTAATAAAGTTATAACTTCGTTTTGGACTTTGTTCCCAAGATAATGAGGTATGTTTCTGTGCGGTTTCATTTGAGACCGGCTGACATGATCCGACACAATAGGATCGAATTTTGCGATCATTTCGATATATTTCAAAAAGTGGTAATTATTTTTTTCATATAACTTGTTAGTAGTACCTCGAAAGGCTAAGTTCTGTTCAGCCAACAATTGAACCGCATAAAAAATACGCTCAACAACGGCATGCAAATGTTTTGTTTCTTTATTGATTATCTTTTGTGCTTCAGAATCTATACTTTTATTCTTTTTCATTCGATTTAAAAGATCTGTCCATTGTTTCAAATTCTGGAAATGTAACTTACTTTTTTCGTGGTAATTTAAATGTTCACTTAAATGATGCCAATCGTTAAACCCATTATGGTTACTTAAGTTTATAGTTTTCGAAAAATTTGCAACAATATGCAGAATTCTTTTCTTTAGAATATAACAACCATTCTTATTTAACTTTTTCATTATGATGTAAAATTCTAGTAAAATACGTGTCAGAAAACTTACGTCCTGGTTTTCCTTGGGGTTAATCTGATTTTTAATCTGATAATGACCTGGTCCATTATCTACTACTAATTAAACATGACGGGGAAATAAAACTTTTGGCCATAACCCTGGATCCTCAGAAAGTGGCAAACATTTTTCTTCACCGTCATCAAGTGTACGATCTTTGCTAGAAGTTGATTGTAGCTGAATATTGACATTGCTTTCAAATTCTTTATCCAGCAGTTCTTCATCAGTAGTTGAGCATACTATAGGAATCAAGAAATCAGACACCATTTGGCTGCTACTTGGTTCAGTAGAAATTGAGAAATGGTTGGTTTTTGAAAAATTTGTGATTTTTGCATTAGTTTTCTTCTCGTTTTCGTTTGTTTAATAAGTTTCTGTATCTAGAACGTCTCTTTTTTCTTCTTTAGCCATCTATACAGGGTGTGGCGCGAAGAGTTTTGATTAAAAGTAATGGCGGATACAGATGTCAAAAATCTGAAATTACGAATCTGTAGGTTTTAGATAACGCTGAGTTCAAATATAATATTGTCCTGAATGTGGCACTTCCGGTTATACCGGAAGTAGACGTCAACTTTGTTGTTTTAAATGGAACCTAATATTTTTTATTTTATGTTCGAATTTCACATGAAATTCTAGATAAAACTTATTCCTATACCAAAAATGAAGTATTTTCGAGATATTTCGATTTTTTTTTAAATTTTGAAAAAACCCTAGTCCACATTGAATAACGATATCTCCATTAATAACGAAGCTAGTGACGTGAAATTGTAACCAATAAGCAACAACCGCTTGCCCGTTAACTCAATCTCATTGATATTTCATACAGGGTGTTTTAAACTTAGCCGTCAACATGCACAATTTAAATCATTTATAAGTTGCTTACTTAGAACACCCTGTATTTTATTACATTTTCCGCTGTATTTTTTAAGCCAATTCGTTCGGTATCAGTATTCCCTATATTTAAATCCAACCAGTTTTGAGATATTTCATTATCTTAGTTAAAACATAACAACACTTGATTATTTCAACATTAGTAAAAGGTAGGCCATGATTTCCATTATTTAAGGTGATATTTTGTTATTTTTCATAAGTTATTAATTCTGAAAAGTAACCAATAGCATGAAAGGATTATTAATTGTGGACGTCATTAAACACGTTGACTAGGTATTTTGTATTAACTTAACTAGATGACTTACAAACAAAAATAACTAAATGTAATATTAAACAAATAAAGTTTTATAATAAGTATTCAAAATTAGCACTATCTACTTCTAAACATTTATGAATCCTTTTCATTAAGTTATGTCTTGTAATTCTGGAAATATGGTCGGGTGTTAGAGAATTAAAATTTCACTTCACTAGCTTCGTTATTAATGGAGATATCGTTATTCAATGTGGACTACGATTTTTCAAAATTTAAAAAAATCGAAATATCTCGAAAATATTTCATTTTGGTATAGGACATTGTGCACAAATTTTATCTAGAATTTCATGTAGAATTCGAAAATAAAATAAAAAATATTAGATTCCATTTAAAATAACAAAGCTGACGTCTACTTCGGGTATCACCGGAAGTGCCACATTCAGGACAATATTATATTTGAACCCAGCGTCATCCAAATCCTACAGCATCGTAATTTCATATTTTTAACATAACTATATCCGCCATTACTTTTAATCAAAACTCTTCGCGCCACACCCTGTATATAAATCCGAATTAATTCGATTCATATTTTGTTAATTGTAAAAATAACTCATTCGTAAAAATTAATAAAAAAGAAAACGGTTACAATTTTTAAATATTCCTGAGGTTGCGGCAAAACTTTAATGATTCTTTAAAGCAAGATGGGCAACAAAAATATTTAGTGCTTAAGCTTGAAAAAAAATTAATTACAAAACAGTTACATTTCCACCAAATTGATTACAAAACTTATTTAACTTATCTTAGATAGAAGCTTTTAAGTAATCAATTCGAACTAATAACCAACTAAATAATAAGCCATTAAACGAACACAAAATTTACTAGGTAAATAAATATCACTATTAAAATTATTTCTTCTTAACTATTTACCAAACAGTACGATAATATAATAAATACAAAACAAATCTATCAAGTAAACCCTTTTTATGTAGGAGGTTGAAATACAAGTCACAGAATACAAGTTACAACACGAATAATTGTATACTCGTCAAAATACGAGTTGAAACGAAACACGACAAATGACTAAGCCTTTGTTATGAATAAAGAATGATTTATCTATGTTCATTATTACTTTTTTTGAACAAAATAAAACTCGCTGAAATTGTACGCAGAAAACTGTAATTATTGTTAAATAATAGATAATTACCATTATTTTCGTTTCAAATGACGGGAACACAATTTAATTTTTTTTGTGTTGTTGAAAATTTATAGATTGAGAGGTCTTTGCATATACGGCGCCCTCGTGCAACGCACGATATAGACGGCGAAAGACCTGTAAAATATTAATTAATTATGGTGAACGCTTAAATTTTGATCATGCAATACGTTATTATAAAGAGAAGTTTGAATTGACGATACTTTTTGTTTTTATATCATTACGTATAGAAACAGAGTAACGTTACGTCTGCTGTTAGTTACGTATGCTGTCAGTTAAGCCCACTATAGTAACTAATTGCCCTGGGTAGAGGGCACATTGCGTTTATCTTTACATTATTAAAAAGCTCTGGAAATTAGGTTTTCATATTAATTTATTATATCTAATATGGAAAATCCCTTCCCTTGCATTAAAAAATTTCGTATCATTTGAAATTGAAGCTACATGGTTCTACAGCTCGCGCAACCAGAGATGATTCGGGTCGTGCAGTATACGCTATTGCGTTCGGAAACGATTGTCCAGCTTAAAATTACCAGTGGCGCCCTAAACAATCGTTGGTATAAAATCAGAGTTAAAGGTTTATCCTGTTGTATTAATGTAGAAATACTTACATTTATATTAGGTATTCGCCAATGTCAATGGTCCTGCGTAACATGTCAAATTTCTTCTTCCAATAGAGCTTCTCCTTAAAATTAAATGTGACGTTTCTTTTTGCGATATTGTTTTTTGTTTGTGCCTAAATTAATTCTATTGGATTTAAATCTGGATGATAAGGTGAAAGTTTAAGTGCCATATGGTTCTCTTTGCATAATAGGTCATCAAATTTGTACGTAATATACTGTTTTTTGTGTTGTTTAACCATATCGTATAACTGCGGTTTGAACGTTTGCAGAGCAAAAAATATTTAACTAACCAACTAACTAAACACTTCACCATTTCTTCTTTGTTAGAAGTACTGATTGGTGCTCGATTAACTTATTATAATAAAGATCGTAGTCTATCACCAGTACCGAATTTGGGGAAAATTCGACAAAAGCTTTACTTGCAACCATTTTTTATAGCTTGATGAGTTAATATCGTTGTGGTAACCTCCACTTTTTTACTCAGAATTAAAGACAAACCGCAACTATCTAGAAGCCCAATTTCAACTCCAGCATGCACTGCAATCATTCTTACTCCTTTAGATATGTAGCCCATTTTCACTGCCATCACTCCATGATTTTGAGTGAGTGTGTCCACTGTGGATACACGTTTCATCCATGTACATAAAGGGGCGGTTTAATTCCCGGTAATATTTCATTAGTTGCAAATTCTCGGTGATCGAATGTCGTTCTTTTCTACAAGAAGTTTTCTGTTATTTGCAATTGTACGCCACTTAAAACCAAGTTCCGTGAAAACAAACCTTAGCACTACCCTTCCAATCCAAATCAGCCATAAGTTTATTACGTAAAGCATTTACATCTTCTCTAGCACCTTCCGTTTTTTCATTTGGTTGTAGATGCGTTACTCAGGGTTCACTTAGACGTTTTTTTCCGGGACTTCGAAAATTGAGGTTTCCCTTTCTCTACGTCAGCTTCACCTTCCTTAATCATTCTGGACGCCGTAGCAATAGACACCTTACTTGCTGTGCATGTTATTTCATCCTGTTCTTTCAATGTGTTCGAAGAATTAATGTTTTTGAAATAATTGTACACATAGTACACTACCTGGCGTGTTAAACTGGGTATCACATGTCCGTGCTGACCTAAGGAGGGTATAGGGATCATAATCACAATATCGTATTAAACAATTACTCTTGTTCTAATTTAAAACGAGAATGAACGCAGTTGTGCATTGACAACTTAAACTGATTGCTACCACAATTAGACTAATTACGAATTTATAAGGTATAAAGGTAAATGCGGAATGTTGTTTTATAACACAGGGAAATTTCCTATGTGTTTTAAAAACACACTAATTTCATAAATTGATTAAATTAGGGTAATTAAGAATCGATAATTAATAAAAACAAATTTAGTAGAAACGTCCACCTTCACGTAATCACGGAATCTTGTTTGTATGATGAAGGGCAATTTCCTAATACTAATGTCATTAATTGATTAAAGTTCGATGTAAAAATCTAATTTTAATTATTGTTTACCCACATATGTTATATAATTTTGTATCTAAAGAAGCCATTTAATGGCTTTCTACCGCTCACAATACAAACATAATAAAGGGTTATCATATAGTAAGGAATATACTTCAACGAATTGTATATTTTTAACAAATAAAATTAATAACAAACAGTAAATGTAATCTAGCTGCTTAAATAATGGGAACACTAGTTACCGCAATTGTTCGATATGAGCTCCATTTTGTTGTAAAATTACTAACTGTTCTTCCAAACTTTATACAGCACTATGCAAAATTTCAGGTTGAATTGCACCCTCTAAACACCAAATATTTTAAATAACCCCGCAGCCAGTAATCCGCTGGGTTAATATCAGGCGACCTTGGTGGCCATAAATTTGCAAAATGTCTGCTTTTAGCACGATCTTGAAAAACCCCAGTTAACAATTCTTTAACTGGTCGGTAAATATGCGGAGGTGCTCCATCCTGTATAAAAATCATCTTTTTAATTTCTTCGTACTCGTTTTGCAATTGTGAAATTAAATAATCTCTTAATATTTACAGGCATTGTTCAACAGCAACAGTTACAGATACGGCTTCCCCATTCTGTATTTCATCGAAGAAGTATGGACCAATGATGAAATTAGCTATCAAATCGCACCAAACGGTGACTTTTTTGTCATGAAGACCTTGCTGAACGATTTCATGTGGATTTTCTGTTGATCAAATTCGACAGTTTAGAGTAGTCACTCCACCATTAAGAGAGAAACGCGCCTCATTTGTCAATAAAATACGGGATAAACATCAGTTTCAATTTCCATCTGAGCCAGTGTTTGTAAAGGAAAATCGTAGAGCCAAATATGCTTCTTTTAATTCAAACAGCAGTTGCAGCTTATAGGGATATATTTTTTGGATTCTTCGTGAAATTTTTCAAACCGTGGTGTATGGCATTTGCAATCGCTTTAATATCGCATTCACAGTGCTGATTCCTAGCAGATTAGTATTGGCTGCGTTCTAATTTTCCTGAAGAACTTCTGCAACTTGGACATCACCTATACTTGGGCTTCCTGATCTTGGGCTTCCTGATCTCGGAAGGTCAGCTATAGACCCCGTTCTTTCAAATTTGCTACTCAACCTACGATACGCCTTCATTTCGCATGGCTCTGCTCTCAAACCCATTTTTTGTACGAAATCTTCGTAATCCAGCGGTGTAATTTTTACCGCATTCATAATAACATTGCACTAAACCAATTTTTGTTTGCAGATACATGTTCAAATCGCTACAACTTACGTTTACGCGAGTTTTATTTTCAGAACAATTCTCTAAATTACGATACTTTCGTTTGACACTTGTATCAATAGTTGTCACGACAATTATTTGTTTTCCATATATACACTAAAATACGATTATGTAAGCAACTAGATGCCATTTACTTTTTGTTATTAATTTGATTTGTTAAAAATATATAATAACTTAAAATATATCCCTATATATTTAACATGGCATGCTTAAGTAATAAGTATCGAGGTGTTAATTATGTTTGTACACGTAACCATTGTTATACAATGACGTAATATACAATTGCGACGCTACTGAAATTATCGAATTACCGCAAGTAGAGTATTTGAAAACGGGCGAATGCACATCTGATCTCCAAATCTTCTCTGGTTGCGCGTGTTGTAGTTTATGCTGAAGGAAACGAGGTGAAAGAATAAGTTCAAAATGGCGTGCATGATGATACAATACATTACCATGAAGAAACGTTTGAATTGGAGATACTTTTTCTTTTTGTGTTATTAAATATGGAAACAGGAAACTTTACCCCAGCTATTAGTTACGAATGCTGTTGTCCATGCTCGCTTTAGTATCCACAACATATCAGTGCTGGTTGCCCTGGGTGGAAGATATATAACATTTATCTTTACATTATTGAAAAGTTCTGGAAATTAGGTTTCCTTATCTGATGTTTTGCTTTATCGAATGTTAAGAAATGAAGTTGTCGACAGCAATACGTTTCGATATAATGTATTAACTTTATGTAACAAGTAAGTCGTATCCATTATAGTGCAAATTACGTTTTTAAGTGGCAAAAATTAGATAAATTGATTTACGAACATTAAAGTAAAGCTAGTCTAATATTGTTTCGGAACTTTTAAAACTGCTGTAATGAAAAGAAACAGCTGACTTCGGTTAATGTTTTCTAAGATAAAAACAATTGAGTGCATAACCTTACTTTGGTTATATTTTGTTGCCATAGGTCAAAATAAACTTTGCTTTTGCATTGAAGTTATACAGTTTCAATCATCCTTCATTTTGAAATAATTCTACCTAAAGATTGTAATGTACCCAGGCCAGTTTAGCAACTGCGTAACTCGGACGCAAAAACAAAGTTAATACGCGAACTTACATAAGCCAAATGATCGTCTAATTTCCAAAGAGAAAGAAGATAGGACCACCGACGTTGTGTGAAAGAGTTGTTATGGGATATGTGTTGTAGGTACCTAACGGAGGATAAAATACAGGTAACGCAATACAATACTGTACAAATTTATAAGCAAGTGCTACGTAGTTCTACTGCCTTTATTGCGGCTAAGGAAATGAATTACCAAAGAAAAACCTTACCGGATACTACAACAAGAATAACAACACATAAAACACAAGTATCAATTATAAATACATAAATATATATATATATATATATATATATATATATATATATATATATATATATATATATATATATATATATATATATATATATATATATATATATACATATATATGTTGAGATGATTTAAAATTACATTCGAGTAGCTATGTAAGTCACATAGTGAATAATTTCTTTAGTTTGTACAAATGGGACATCTGTTTATATATAATTCTAGATAAGAATGGTTAATTAGCATTGAGATGCATCTAAATTTAAATATTTCATAATAAAATGTTAATATAAGTATAATCGACAGCACATTACATTTAAGTATAGGGTATGTTAGTTATCGTTATGATTTAATTCAAGTTCATATTTAGTTAGTCAGTTTATTTAAACATAATGTTCCCTAATGACATGAGATACATGCTGTAGTTTACAAAAATAATGTTAAAAACTAGATATAGGCTGGTATCAATGTCACAATTTAAATGTACGCAGCCAAGAATCATGAAAACATTCGTGTTAGTGCGATAAACGTATATAAGTGCCAAAATTACGAAAAAACACAACAATTACATTGGTGATTAACTATAAAACATAAATTAAGCAGCAGCTCTGGAATTATTGTGTTTCATCAACATTTACAGACCTTAAACTAGTGATTTGCAACAATCCGACACAAGTCGTAGAAGAACTTATGAACCTATAAAAATGTTAAAATAAATTAAATTGATACATAAACATTAAGTTTAAACACTTTCACAAACAGTTATAGTGGTTAAAAGTGTGAAATTTTAAATTGAAAATTGTATTAACAATCTGAGGTTATGTTATTTCCTCACATAAAATTTATGTAAAAATTATTTTAGATTGAGACGATTTGTGTAAAATAAATTAGAAGAGGCAAAAATAGTAAAGTAGCCTCAATTTTAAGTTACAATTCACTATATTTGTGACCATTTTGTCAAATTTAGTTTCTAACAGTGTTTGAAAAATTAAAATAATTTTCCTTTCAAATTGGCCGTAGGCATGTAAAAGATGAATATTTATGTGTAGCAGCATCCCATATTCATGTGAAAATCATATCCAGGCCTGTAAAGTACATAAAATTAGCTTAAAATCAATAATACAATGTGAAAATTAACTTGGTTATTAATTAGAGGAATTAGTTCGTCTTTGGTTTTAAATTATAGAAAAATTTATGTAGATTATGAATATGTTATTAGTTTTAAGATAGGTTTAAGGGGCAAAAGTTATGGGATTTTGAAATTATATCGTAATGTAAAAATTGCTTTAGCCAATCAGAATTTAGGAAACATTGTTGGTAACTATTGATAACAATCGAAGATTTTGGTCGTTACCCATAATCATATAAATAGATGTGCTGAAGGATTACAATCTCTCTTAATTTTCTCTGTTTCAACAGCTTGCTAAAGTAAGATGTTGCCAAATTTTTGTGAAATTATTTTAAGCAAAATAACGTCACTTCGTTAAAAACAAAGTGCGATTGTAGTATCGGAAGTGTTAAAAGAAACAAGTGATAGTCATTTGTCGGGAAATAATTAAGTTAAGGTTAGTTTACCTTTTTAAAAATCAAAATCGGATGTTATCGATAGTAAGTGAAAATATTTCCGCAGTTTCGACATTGTTTTTTTTGTAAGTTTGTTTTGTTTACGTTGTTATGGATATTTAATTGTGTTCTCTTCGTGTTATCATCATTATACACCTTATTTACTGGAAGCGTGTTTAATTTATAATAACCTTCAAACTATCCATGCTTTTCAAAATTTATTTTGAAATAAATATAAGTGTGATGATCCTAAAAATAAAGATTCATCAGAAATATAATAACATTAGTGAAACTTACGTAAACGTATAAGCTGTTAATATTGAAGAAAATTTGGATGTTCGAGAAGCAGAGTTGGAGTTCGAAGGAGCTGTTTTCTACAATCAACTTCATCAGCAGTAACCAGAAAAGGAGGACATTTTATGTGAGTATCATGATTTTGTACTTTATTGTTGACATTGATATTTCATTGTTGTGTTCATAATTTCTATCCTTTGTAACAAACATGATGTGCGACAACGTGTATGCATGTCCAAAGGGAACATTATTTGGTCTAAAATTTTAAATGGTTAATACAATATTGAATAAATTCAAACGCATTTATACTTACATGTATGGCGAATTTCATTTTTATTGTAATCAAAAGTCACACGTTTGCGTATTCACAGCGCATGCCCAAGTATGCATTTTGAAGAATTTTTGTTATGTACAAGGTGTGACACATATATTAATGCAAATTAAAATTTATAATTCAAGTTCTTTGAGCAAGTTAGATACAAGAAAATATAATTAGGCAATAACTCAATGTGCATTAATCAAATTAACTATAATTATTATATTCAAAATCTTAGTATAATTCAAATAAATAATCATTTATTTTGTCATTTAAAAATAAAGTTTCTTCTAAATTTTGAACCCTATCCCCTTTGATGAGTCTTTACATGCGACTGTTTTTAAAAGTTAGTTTGGGCAATTTAAATAATTATAAAAAGGGTATCATCGTAAAAGTTATAGTTCACGTTATATCCGACTGTGTTTAAATATTAGTTTAAGCAAATATAATTATAAATGTGCAATTAATATCATCGAATATATATATATATATATATATATATATATATATATATATATATATATATATAAGGTTTTCAAAGTTAAGTCGGCACTATTGCTACCTTCGTTATTATTGGTGATACGAAGTCGGTTAAATGGGCAAAGAAGTAGCATTTTTCCGCTCGTTACGATGGTGAAATCAAAATATAAATTGTCAAAAATTTCCATTTTTTTAAATGGCACACCCAGTATGCAATATCCATAATCGATAGAAAATTAAATTCTGAACAAAAAAGTTCCTAGGACATTTTACAGTAATGTTAAAAATGGCAAAGTTATTGATCATTTATTGAATTCGTCAAGGTGGCTGGTATTACGTGAACAATATTTCTCATTTTCACAAATGTCATCAGAATTGATATGTCAAATTGAAGTTTGCTAATAAAGAGTTAAGAGTTTGTGTTTTTTGAATAGAAAAATGCCTTTCACCCATTCAGAAAAGTGTGATATGTTAGAATGTTACATCGTTTGTCAAAAAAACAGTTATCGAGCGCGTGAGCGTTACAGTGATTTGTTTCCTACGCGTCATTTGCCGGATAGAAGATATTTTTTGGTTTTGTATCGTAAATTTAGATCTAATTCGAGCGTGTTTAAGAAATCCAGATCTAATAAACAATTTATAATAATTAGTGAAGAAACTGAAATTACTGTGTTAGCTTATTTTGAACCACATCCCAACAACTCAATTAATGATTTAGTGCAAGAAAATAGACTATGTTTGGGTTCCATCCACAATATTCTAAAAAAGTATAAGTTTGTGCCGTATAAGTTCCGACCTACACAGATACTAGTACCAAGAGATCAAGAAAGACGCGTTCAGTTTTGTCACTGGTTTATTAATCAAATGAGAACCAATAATGATTTTTGGAGCTCAATTCTATGGAGTGACGAATCAACTTTTTCTAATAGGGCATGCTCAACAGGCAAAACAGCCATTTTGGAGCCGAGAAAATCCGATGCTCTACCGATCTTGTAACCCGCAGAGACGGTTCAGTGTTAATGTTTGGTGCGGTTTAATTGGCTCGATAATTGTTGGTCCAGTATTTTATCAGGGTGCGTTAACTGGTGAGCGGTACACCGAAATGTTGACTGCCACACTCCAAGACTTCATGGATGATGTAAATTTAATGGATAGGCAGAACATTTATTTCCAACAAGACGGAGCTCCTCCACATAACGTTCGTCAGATAGATACAATATTAAACAATTTTTTTGATGACAGATATTTGTCAACTAATGGGCCTATCCGTATGCCTCCTCGATCACCTGACATTACTCCAATAGGTTTTTCTTTTGGGGATATGTGAAGAGTGTGGTGTACAACAGGCGATATGATAACCTTGAGGATCTCCAGCAAAGTATCGTTCACGCCATCAATAATATTGATGGTAGATCCATTGCTAAGGCTACTAAAAGTGTCTACAAGCGGGCCCAGAAATGCTTGGAGCAAGAGGGTGATGTTTTCGAACATCTAATTTGAGTTTTGTTTTGTTTTGTTGTTCCTTATTATTATTATCACTTAGAATAAAGAATCCTGTTTCAATTGTCTGATATTCTTTTCATTTTATGCTCTATGGTAATACAGAAAATAGTTGACACAGCCACCTTGATGAATTTGGTAAATGATAAATAACTTTGTCATTTTTGACATTAGGGTGAAATGTCACAGGAACTTATTCGTTCAGAATTTAATTTTCTATCGATTAATCGATTGCATATTGGGTATGCCATTTAAAAAATGGAAATTTTGGACATAAATCGCGAACACGATGTTCAATTTTGATTTTGTCACCGTAACGAGCGGAAAAATGCTACTTCTTTGCCCATTTAACCGACTTCGTAGCACCAATAATAACGAAGATAGCAATAGTGCCGACTTAACTTTGAAAACCCTGTATATATATATATATATATATATATATATATATATATATATATATATATATATAATATATATATATATATTCGAAGTTATTCTAAATCTACCCTCACCTAAATAAACAATGTGGTAATATTGTAATATTTAATACAGATCGGTATCTCTTAATGGCGATCACCCTGTTATACAGTTAGCTAAGTGTCATATAAGTAAGAACATCACAACACGTTAAAGGTCTGCATTTACAATTAATGAACCAAAAGGTAACGTATTTCATACCAGGCACGCACAAGGTATTCCTACAATAAACATACTTTAGTATTACAGCGGATATCTCCCCAAGGTGGCCTTTATAGCTCTTCTACCCTGGAGCCGACTTATGCCTCCAATACATTCTCAGGTGGAAATCCAGCTTCAAACATCATACATTATTGGTGTGAAATGTCAAAATAAGATATATCAAAAATAAAATAAAGGGACCTGCGTACATTAAATAACAAGATTGTGATGTAATATTAACTTTCAAATTATCACTGATATTAATGTATATTATAATATTAGGGTGACCCATAAAAAAATTCGTTTTTTTAGAGTTTCTTATTGAGCCCGCTCCTATCTAGAAAACATTTTATGTGTTAATGCTATGCAGTATTAAAAGCTAATCAAGCATGCGAATGTCCCCGTCTAATTTTCATCTGATATTCTTTTGTTTCTAACTAGCAATAAACTTCAAAATGGCTGACGAAAAATACGAAATTTTGATACTTTGCGTCATTACTGGAAGCAAAATGTTTCTGTAACCGCCGCAGTTAAAATAATATGCAAAGTGGAAGTGGAAGGAATAGTGAAGTTTCGTACGGCGCAGCGTTGGTTTAGAAAATTTACTGGCGGAGATACAAGTCTCAAGAGGAAACAAGGTTCTGGTCGGCCTAACTCGTTAAGTATCGCTTAATTTCGAGATGTTGTTGAAGCAAATCCATCGACTAGTACACCCGTAAGTGGTAATCAGAATTTTGGTATTTCTAAAATAGCGTAAGGCGCCATTTACATCAAGTTGGAAAAGCCAATAGACGCTGTAGAGAAGTTCCTCACGACTTATCGCCAGCAATAGAAGAATGGCGAGTTCAGATCTGTGATCAACTGCTTTCAAACTTTTGGGGTGAACGTTTCTTTAAACGTATCTTTACTTGCGATTTACTTGAATAATTCTAGCACAGAAAACCAGTGGATTACTGTTGGGCTACCTGCATTGCCGGTTCCTAAACGAGAAATGTTCCAAAGGAAGGTCAACAGTTGGATAGGATGCATGATGCTCTAAGGCGGCGTTGCCCTGAATTGGTGAACAGAGGACGTGCAACAAGACAACGCCAGACCTCATACTGCAGCTGAAGCTCAACAAAAAATTAGAATTGAATTTGGAGATGTTTGCTCATCCAGCTTGCGCTTGTAAGAGGACGTTCTATCTTCAAATAAATTTATAATAATAGTATAATTAACTTACATTTTCATTTAGATAATAAAATTATAAACATTTTCTCAAAGAAAATGCAGTTAATAATTATATAACATTACCTGTCCATTCTATTTTATAATCAAGACATAAATTCTAATCCTAAAAATGAACAGCCCCGTCAATTATTCGCCAAAAACATCCAAAAACATCCAAATCAGCACACCCTATTTGGTAGTATGTTCCCCCTTAGAACCCTAATTCCATTCCTTCCGATCCTGTCCTGACCGCACCTGACCTTAATCCCACCATGCATACATACCTAAAGTATGTATCTTGGGAAACCATGATTGTGCTCGAAGGAGCTTGAAAAGCTCAAGCAACCCGCCCTCCCATTTTTCCCAGTTCTTATAGGCTTACAGTCAGTCATAGTAATAGTTACCGTCATGATAATAGTCGGGACCTACTTAGAGTGTCAATTACACCATAGTTAAGCTTAATTGGGGGTTCTTAAGCTTACCTATCTGAGTTAAGTAAGGCAAGAAATTAACGTTACTGTCACAAAAACAATTAGTTATACCAAGTACAATGACAATTTCCTTAAGTAATCGTAATTAATTTAGAATTTTATGTTCGTCTTCACTTTAATTAAAATATGGAATTCCAACCAATACATTGCAAATACAGGCAATTTAAGTAATTTGTTTAAGAAACCAGTAATACCGACTATTTCCTTTGACACCCTTAAGATTAGTCGATGTGTAGTACTCTAATTTAAATATGTCCCATTCTTTTTCATTAACTTGTCTGAAGTGTTTGGAGTATTCCTACGTTTAAATATTAACAATGGCTTAGCAAGTGCGCAGACGATGGGAGCTAGCATTAGAAAAAGAATCTTCAGAAAAACCATTGCAACACATTTTTACCGACGCTAAAAAATTGCGTTAAATGTTTATATTTATAAATAAAGGAAACTATACAATTTACAGAAATTCCAGAATGTACCCTGGCAAGAATGGTTAATTGTGTAATAAAAGACCGAGCGAAACGTAACGATTTCAGACATTTATAAAAATATGATGGTTGTAATGTGGACTTATATAGGGAAAAAAGTGAGTGTAAATTTTAAACAATAAACTAAAAAGTGACACCGGTTTCAATGTTTCTGACTGTAGACTGTGCTAAACATGTGCTAAAGAAATTAGCCTTTTAATATAAAAAGATCAAAAAACGACAAGTCAAGAAAAAAGAATGGAATTCCGTAAGGATGTCAGGTTTATTTGCTATATGGATGAAGCTTTTATTAATGTTTTTAATTACAAAATCATTTTAAAAATATCTGTTGTAGAACAACACACGAGCTTCCAACCTAAAAGAAGTTTTCTTTTATTAATATGCTTAATTTACAGCTAGCCCTAAAGCTAACGAGCAAATATGCTGTAATACTTAATACTAAACTAAATTACATTGTCATGAGAAGGCGTGACCCCCGTTGGCGATTCGCTGAATGTACTAAAATAATATGTATCATTCAGTAAGGTCTAACGTTTTAAGTCTGTAATATACGAGTGGTATTAGCATTGTCTAGTAAGCTGAGCACTAACATATAGGGGTGATTATATTCGGTTGACATAGGAGGTTGCACGTCTTTTCACTCCCTCTGACCCATGCAATTTTCAGGAACTCATGTAGTGTTTTATTGCCAATGATCCATTTATCGTTAGTGATTACACGAAGTTTTTTGCTCTCAAATCTTCACAAGATTTCAATATTGGATGTTTTTGCACTTCCCCATACGTGGATACCGTACGCCCACACTGTAACCACAACTATTTTATAAATAAGCACTTTATTTTCTAGCGATAGCTTGGAGTCTTTCCCTAGGAACCAGTACATTTACCATTGCGTCCAGTTGCTTCTTATTTTTTGTAATATGGACATGTTAACGTGACAGTGACAGCTGTGGATTTATTTCCATTGATTTGTATTCGCGACTTGTTTAGCCATATTTGAATGTTGACTACTTTGTAGTATTGCCGATGCATGTGTTGGAGCTGGGTGAGAAACTGATATGGCGGTATCGTCTGCGAAAGTGGCCGTCATTGCATTATCATTGTGTGGTAGGTCGGCTGTGAATATATGGTATAGGGTTGGTCCCAGAACGCTACCCTGAAGACTGCCTGCCTTTATTGGGTATAGATCAGACTGACTGTCTCCGTACATAACCTGATAATATCTCTCATTGGGGTATGAGTTAAATAGAAGGTAGTACTGGTGTGGCAGTGATTGTTTGACTTTGTGTAGCTGGCCAGGATGCCAGACTTGGTCGAACGCCTGACTGACATCGAGGAATAGCGCACACTATATCTCCGTTCTTCAAAGTCCTTCTCTATTACATCTACAACTCTGCCTATATGTTCTAAATCTGAATGCTCCTAGCGAAAGCCAAATTGATGGTATTGGATAAGTACTTGTTGTTTAATTATGGGCGCCATTCTATTCAGTACTGATCTTTCTGATACATTTGCCATCGTAGGTAGTGGCGTTATCAGCCTGTAAGAAATAGCTTTATCTTCGGGTTTCCCCGGTTCCAATATTAGTATTATTTGGCCCAATTTCCATAGCAGTGGAAAATGCTGCCGTCTTAAAGCTGCATTGAAGATTTGTAACATGCATTGAATAGGCTTGTGGGGTAGTTCTTTCAGTGATTTGGCAGTGGTTAGGTCATATCCGGGCGCTTTTTTTGTTGTTTAGTTGTGTGATTTTAGTATTAATTTCTTCAGGGGTAAAGGATTGTATTGGTGGCCTTCGTTGTAACGGAGCTCGCAGGTTGTCTGAAATCTTTTGTTCCTCTTTAGTGGTAGTAACTGAGGGTTTGAATATTGTTGAAGGGTGTTCCACGAAGAGTATTGCTTTTTCAACTTCTGACCTAGTCCAGGAGACGTCACTGTTTCTAATTGGTGGAATAGAGGTTCGGACGCCTTCCAAATCGTGTAATTGTTATTTTCAGAAGGGGATATAATGCTAACATATTCATCAAATGTTTCATTTTTCTATTCCCTTAGAGCTATTTTTAACTCGCTGGATAGCCTATTTAGGTTATTTTTGTTTATCGGGTCCCTTGTTTGGTGCCAGATTCGCCTGGATCTTCCTTTATCGGAAATGTTGGTCTTAATACATAGTGGGTAGTTTTTAATAACTTCTGTTGTTTTGACCCGACGGCGTTGAGTAGCAGGCAGTGTTTTGTATGTTTTCCATTAGTTGGATCTACTGCATCGTGCCGATTGTTCTGTTTTCAGTGAAACTTTAATTGTTGTAGTATTCGTTAAGTACTCCCTGAACAGGACCCAATTCGTGATTGTTGTGGAAGGCAGGTCGTTTTTGCTTTGTAATAATAGAAATGCGGATTGTGACTATTATAGCTGAATGATCTGAAAGAAGGTGAAAGGACGTTTTACTTTACAGTGTCTTGGGGATAGTCATTTGGTAACAAAAAGACTGCAGCATTAGGTACTTTGGTTAAGTCAGCCAGTATGTCGGTTCCCCGGTGTATAGAAAGTTTTAGTTGTTTACTAGTGCAGCTTTGTGTAACTCGCGCAACATGCATAGCTAAGTGAAATAATTGTAATAACAATTCTTTTAGAATAGTTATACAACCTCTTCTTTTACGTTCATTATGAAAATAAGCAAGATTCTAAAAACAAAAACACACATCTGCGCCAGATGGGTGTTTAGAACTTTACGTCAGATTGAGGTCAATAGACACATAGATGCTATCTTTAAAAAAAATTCCAAAGCCACTGGTTTCTTTAAAATATCGATATTACAGTTTTACCCTGTTCGTTATTAACGTCTATTTGACTTCGAATTAAGAGACAAACGCACAGATACAGACACAGTCACAGGCGCAGGCACAGGGACAGGCACAGGCGCAAGCACATGCACAGGCATAGGCAAAGGCACAGGCACAGGCACAGGAACAGGCACAGGCACAGGCACAGGCACGGGCACGGGCACGGGCACGGGCACGGCACGGCACGGACACGGGCACGGGCGCGGGAACGGCACGGACACGGACACGGGCACGGACACGGGCACGGGCACGGGCACGGCGCGGGCACGGGCACGGGCACGGGCACGGACGCGGACGCGGGCAGGGCACGGGCACGGGCACGGGCACAGGCAAGGCAAGGACAAGGGCAAGGGCAGGACAAGGGCAAGGGCAAGGGCAAGGGCAAGGGCAAGGGAAGGGCAAGGGCAAGGGCAAGGGCAAGGGCAAGGGCAAGGGCAAGGGCAAGGGCAAGGGCAAGGGCAACGGCAACGGCAACGGCAACGGCAACGAGCAACAGCAGGACAAGGGCAAGGGCAAGGGCAAGGGCAAGGGTAAGAGCAAGGGCAAGGGCAGCGCGAGGGCGAGGGCGAGGGCGAGGGCAGGGCGACAGCTACGGCGACGGCGACGCAAAGGCAGGGCGAGGGCGAGGCGAAGGCAAGCAAAGGCAAAGGCAAAGGCAAAGGCAAAGGCAAAGGCAAAGGCAAAGGCAAAGGCAAAAGGCAAAGGCAAAGCAAGGCAAAGGCAAAGGCAAAGGCAAAGGCAAAGGCTAAGGCAAG
>JARFJB010001383.1:1587500-1597500 GCA_036346205.1 Vesta saturnalis | reverse complement strand
TGTTTTAAGATCGGCTTGTTTTGATCTGATTCATTGTCATGTATCCTACTCGATAATTGTATAGTGCCACTCTGCTGTTTGGAAAACAATATTTAGATATCAAAAGATGTAAGAATTGTAGCAAATCTTGGTTATAGGGGTCATTGTAAACAGGCCTACTACTCTGATTTTCAAATTCTAACTGTACCTTCTATACTTATACTTACCTGTCTCTGTCATGCTAAACATAATATCTGCAATTATACTTTACAGTCGGATATTAATTTATACAATACTCGTATGAAAAATAGCATCTGTGTTCCATACTGTCGTTTATCCAAAACACGGGAGTTTTGGGTAAAAGTTTTATAATGCTATCCGGCGCACATTACGATCTCTTGCTTATAATGCTTTCAAAGCAAAAGTCAAAAGATTTCTTATTAATAACATGTTTTATTCTTGTGAAGACTTTATAAACGTTGATTTAGATTTAAAACAAATGTAAGTGTAAGAACATCAAGTTTTATATATTTTCATTAACTGTTTGACGAGCGAATGTACATATTTGTTACAAAGAAAAAATAAATTTGTTATTATTATTAATAATAATACAAATTCAAATTTCCCGCCTGGGGGGTTAGGTGGCGAAGACCCGAAAACAAGTTGAAATGTCCTATACCTGCCTTATAAGATAGCATTAGTCCCCCAAATTTAGCGCCACAAACAAATTCAAATTTCGGAGCAAGGGAGCCACGATGAGGGGGCTGAGACCTAAAAGCAAGTTCCGAAGACTTATACCTGTCTTACAAGTTCGAATTAAGGTCCCTTATTAGAATACAAATTCAAATTCCCCAGCCATAACCAAGCAGAGTGCATAGACTTAAATACAAATTCAAATTTTCCACCAACGGGGCCAGGGGGCGAAGCCCTGTGAGCAGGTTGCGAAGCCCTACACCTGTCTTACAAATTAGCATTAGTACACTCTTATTATAATACAAATTCAAATTTTTAGGCTGTCTTGCAAGTTAGCATTAGAGCCCCACTTATTGTCATACAAATTCAAATCTGCCGCCACAACCAATCAGAATGCAGAGAATTAATCCCCCAATCAGAGCACAGCTGCTGAGTAGTAGGGCTAAGGACCAACCAGGAGCCAGAGGGGGCGAGCACTAGCACAACCAATGAGAGGACGGATGTGACCTAGTCTTAGCCCCTCCTTAATTTTACGTACAGCCATTCGGATAAAAGGATAATGGATAATGTCTTAGCTCCGCCTTAATGAAGCAATAAGGGCCTTATCTAGTCTTAGTGTCAACGCCCACCCGGCCCACTGCGCGCTCATTTCCCTACCCTCCAGGGGATGAACTGCCAAAAAGGCTCTTAATACAGCCGAAAGGACCCTAATTAGGGGTAAAAATGCCGTCAAGGGACTGAAAATTCCATCAAGTGGTTAAAACCGCTCTCGAAAAGAAGCTGACCCCCCTACTAGCCCCACCCATACTCCCACTCCATTTTGTCTCATGTGGGCCTCATTCTACTAGTAGGCTATAGTTATAACTTCCATAGTCCTGTAGGATTAACTGAAGAACTCGCTTAGGACTTTATTGCAGAAAAATTACAGATTGTGATGTCGCCTAAGGACTATTAAATCGGAATGACCTGGTATTTGTTGCCTTATGGTAAGTGTCATATATTTGAATCAAATTTTAGCCATTTTACGTATTAAATTGCACCCGCATATTTCCATTGCAGTTGGATTGGCAAACCGCTTACGTTGGCAAGCCCTTACCGCACCTAGTGCGGTTTGATCGTGTAACAGACGAAAGTAATTAAACCCAAATTTGCACGAAACCTTCTCTCCCTCCCCCCTTTCTCTTAAAGATAAGTAAAAGCGAGATACATAAAACATTCTTAAATGTTAAGCGCAAACATTTACGTGAACAAAAAACACATGCACAACTTATAACACATAATGCTGATCTCGCTATAGGCATCTACGAAAATAGCAATATTAAAGCTCATTATCATAAATTTTGCATAAACAAGCCGTTTTCAAATTTTTAATTCAATCTACAAAAACAACAAGCGTTGAGTTTCAAAATTTAAAATAATTTAATCTAAAATTTTCACCACAATCACATACCTATGTATAGACACAAAGCAATCCTACACACGTAACAACGAAAGAAATCTAAGGTTTTTAGACTTGTATGCTCTCTTAAGGGTATTATTAAAAACTATTGGCATTAATAATGATATCGAATTATAGCTGTTAATGCCAGCCATATGAGACGAAACCTTTAAATGTAAGATTATATTCGAAGACAAAACAGAATACAAGTAAATAACAAGAAACTGATCATAAGTGTAACGTGTCTGGACTCGAACGCTAACATTTATTAGCGTATACCTACGACTGATAACTAAATCAATCAATCAATCAATCAATCAATCAAAATGTAGGATTAACGCAGGTATCAAGTAATAGGTAAATGAGAAGGGTAATAATATCCACCTCCACATAAAGATAATTGGACACTAAAATACTTACTTAGCCTTTAGGTTTTTAAATGGTGTATTATTCTATTTATATTATATCAATTTAGACGTTTCGACAATAACTGCAGTTGTCGTCCTCAATAAATAATAATATTTGTAAGATTTGCTTGAGATGTTAGAACAAATTTGTTAAATTTGAAAACATTAGGCTGATATTAACATAACAGTTTGAGAAAAGTGTCAATCCAACTGTGGAATCTAATTTTACTGAAGAATAACTAGATCCTTAATAAATTAAATATTATCAAACTGCCTTGAAGATGACAAATCAGAACACACTCGAACGGTCGAAGGCTAATAGTGAAAAATGTGATAACCAAAGAGCAAATTTAACACAATTTATTCAAATTATGGTGTAAGTATTAAATCGTAAAAAATTTAATTTGAAATTGATTATAGGATAAGAACCTTGACATATTAATTAAAGTTCTAGTCAAATGTAATAAAGAAGTAGGTTTTAGTTAATAACTGTAGGAATGAAAACACAATGTAGCATATTTGTATGATTTTTAATTTTAACTACATATGTTAAGTTATTATAGTAAGTAACTTAACATACCTAATTGGTAAAGCATATACTTCAAGGTCTAGAAAAAACACAGAAAAAACGTAGACATACCAAAAGCTAAAATTAAGACGTACCATTACCATTGTGCCTTTTGTAATTGAAAGATGTCAAAACCTATTTAAACGGAGATTTTCTTCAGAGAAAAGCCTTAATAAGCTAAAACACTAGTTATCCTCTTTGTTTATGTCTATGAAGAGTGGTAACTTTATTAAAACCATTAAGTGAAAATCCATTAGCTTCTAGTGACTTTCTCAAATATGTATGATCATCTTTCAAAAATTCAGGATCACAGATTCGTTTCGTTCGATCCACTAAAGATTTAATTAATCACGGCATCAGAACTCTACAAGAAAAATTAAAGAACGTTTAAAGTTATCTAAAGATGTTTCAAACCCATTATCAATACAACTTGGATGCATTTTTTTTATAATTCAGAGTTCTATTAGCAAACTCAATTTATGTTACTCGTTCTATCGCAACATCCTAATTACTTCAATAGGCAAGAAGGAAATCTCCGTTTAAAAGGTTTTGGCACCTTATGATTAGAAATATCTGGTATGGAACAACACGACCTCCAAGCTGCAAAATGGAAATTAACACTTTTTAGGATAATTTTGCAACCTCCTAAATAAATTCATCACGAAAATAGGTAACATTGTAAAAACAAAAACAATAATCTTTGTCAAACAGACGTTTAATTAGAAGTTTAAGCATATTTATTCAATTTTTACACTTATTCCGCTTTGTATTCGGGACCTTTATAAAGAAAAGTTATGTAAAATTGAATTTTCTTTAAAAACATTTTACACATTTCCTTATAAATAATTATTCATATATTGCATAGAACATAATTAATCTATAAGGCTAATGTCTGTACAGGGTGTCTCAGCCAGACCGTTCATTAGAGGTTTATGGGGTTGTGGCCAAAATAAACATTTGCAAATTTAGAATCAAGCATAATGGGCTTGCGTTCAGACAAGACACAGACACAACAAGACACAGACACAGACAACAGACACAGACACAGACACAGACACAGACACAGACACAGGACAACACAGACACAGACAAGACAAGACACAGACAAGACACAGACACAGACACAGACACAGACACAGACACAGACACAGACAAACACAGACACAGACAAACACAGACACAGACAGACACAGACACAGACACAGACACAGACAACAGACACAGACACAGACACAGACACAACACAGACACAGACACAGACAAGACAAGACACAGACACAGACACAGACACAGGCACAAACAAGACAAACAACATACACAACACAGACAAGACACAGACACAGACACAGACACAGACACAGACACAGACAACAAGACACAGACACAGACACAGACACATACAACAGACACAACACAGACACAGACACAACAACACACACACACACACACACACACACACACACACACACACAACACAGACACAGACACAGACACAGACACAGACACAGACACAGACACAGACACAGACACAGACACGACACAGACACGACACAGACACAGACACAGACACAGACACAGACACAGACACAGACACAGACACAGACACAGACACAGACACAGACACAGACACAGACACAGACACAGACACAGAAACAGACACAGGCACAGGCACAGACAGGCACAGACACAGGCACAGACACAGGCACAGACACAGACACCGACATAGACACAAACAAAAACAAACACAAACACAAACACGAACACGAACACAACACAACCGAACACGAACACGAACACCAACACGAACACCAAAACACGAACACCAAAACACGAACACGAACACGAACACGAACACGAACACGAACACGAACACGAACACGAACACGAACACGAACACGAACACGAACACGAACACAAACACAAACACAAACACAAACACAAACACAAACACAAACACAAACACAAACACAAAGACAAACACCCGAACAAACGAAAACGCAAACACAAACACAAACACATACTACTAACAAAATTAGAAAATTGTACAATTTTAATGAGAAAGGTATAGCATTGGTAAAATATGAATTATGAAATCTGTGTCAATGTGTAAGAATAAACCATGAATATTCAACTAAAGGTATACTCCAAGGTAGCATCCTAGACTCACTTTTATTTCTGATATTGATTAATGATATTCCTAGTTTCGTATCACATATTGTGTACAATTGACCATTGAACGCAGAGGATGGTACATTATTGGTCCAAAAGATCATTGATGAAGCTATAAACGAATATGAATAGTTGTTTAGAAGAACTAGTAACTGGTTTCATGTCAATCAACTGAACATTAATTTGAAAAAACAGAAAAAATGATTTTATCGCTCAGACATCATGACTCCAAGTATTCCTTTTATAAAATTTTTAAGTGTCTGCACAGATATTGAATTAAATTTTTCCTATCATGCTAATTACATAAGCGTCAAGATTTGTAGTAATTTATACGTTCTAAGTCGATTACCAAATAGTGTATCCCTACTGTTTTAAGATCGGCTTGTTTTGATCTGATTCATTGTCATGTATCCTACTTGATAATTGTATAGTGCCACTCTGCTGTTTGGAAAACAATATTTAGATATCAAAAGATGTAAGAATTGTAGCAAATCTTGGTTATAGGGCTCATTGTAAACAGGCCTACTACTCTGATTTTCAAATTCTAACTGTACCTTCTATACTTATACTTACCTGTCTCTGTCATGCTAAACATAATATCTGCAATTATACTTTACAGTCGGATATTAATTTATACAATACTCGTATGAAAAATAGCATCTGTGTTCCATACTGTCGTTTATCTAAAACACGGGAGTTTTGGGTAAAAAGTTTTATAATGCTATCCGGCGCACATTACGATTTCTTGCTTATAATGCTTTCAAAGCAAAAGTCAAAAGATTTCTTATTAATAACATGTTTTATTCTTGTGAAGACTTTATAAACGTTGATTTAGATTTAAAACAAATGTAAGTGTAAGAACATCAAGTTTTATATATTTTCATTAACTGTTTGACGAGCGAATGTACATATTTGTTACAAAGAAAAATAAATTTGTTATTATTATTAATAATAAACAAATTCAAATTTCCGCCTGGGGGGCTAGGGGCGAAGACCCGAAAACAAGTTGAAAAGTCCTATACCTTTATAAGTTAGCATTAGTCCCCAAATTTAGCGCCACAAACAAATTCAAATTTTGGAGCAAGGGAGCCACGATGAGGGGCTGAGACCCAAAAGCAAGTTCCGAAGACTTATACCTGTCTTACAAGTTAGAATTAAGGTCCCTTATTAGAATACAAATTCAAATTCCCCAGCCATAACCAAGCAGAGTGCATAGACTTAAATACAAATTCAAATTTTCCACCAACGGGGGCCAGGGGCGAAGCCCTGTGAGCAGGTTGCGAAGCCCTACACCTGTCTTACAAATTAGCATTAGTACACTCTTATTATAATACAAATTCAAATTTTCAGGCTGTCTTGCAAGTTAGCATTAGAGCCCCACTTATTGTCATACAAATTCAAATCTGCCACAACCAATCAGAAGAGAATTAATCCCCCAATCAGAGCACAGCTGCTGAGTAGTAGGGCTAAGGACCAACCAGGAGCCAGAGGGGGCGAGCACTAGCACAGCCAATGAGAGGACGGATGTGACCTAGTCTTAGCCCCTCCTTAATTTTACGTACAGCCATTCGGATAAAGGATAATGGATAATGTCTTAGCTCCGACTTAATGAAGCAATAAGGGCCTTATCTAGTCTTAGTGTCAACGCCCACCCGGCCCACTGCGCGCTCATTTCCCTACCCTCCAGGGGATGAACTGCCAAAAAGGCTCTTAATACAGCCGAAAGGACCCTAATTAGGGGTAAAAATGCCGTCAAGGGACTGAAAATTCCATCAAGTGGTTAAAACCGCTCTCGAAAAGAAGCTGACCCCCCTACTAGCCCCACCCATACTCCCACTCCATTTTGTCTCATGTGGGCCTCATTCTACTAGTAGGCTATAGTTATAACTTCCATAGTCCTGTAGGATTAACTGAAGAACTCGCTTAGGACTTTATTGCAGAAAAATTACAGATTGTGATGTCGCCTAAGGACTATTAAATCGGAATGACCTGGTATTTGTTGCCTTATGGTAAGTGTCATATATTTGAATCAAATTTTAGCCATTTTACGTATTAAATTGCAGCCGCATATTTTTCATTGCAGTTGGATTCAAACCCTTACGGGCAAAGCCCTTACCGCACCTAGTGCGGTTTGATCGTGTAACAAACGAAAGTAATTAAACCCAAATTTGCACGAAACCTTCTCTCCTCCCCCTTTCTCTTAAAGATAAGTAAAAGCGAGATACATAAAACATTCTTAAATGTTAAGCGCAAACATTTACGTGAACAAAAAACACATGCACAACTTATAACACATAATGCTGATCTCGCTATAGGCATCTACGAAAATAGCAATATTAAAGCTCATTATCATAAATTTTGCATAAACAAGCCGTTTTCAAATTTTTAATTCAATCTACAAAAACAACAAGCGTTGAGTTTCAAAATTTAAAATAATTTAATCTAAAATTTTCACCACAATCACATACCTATGTATAGACACAAAGCAATCCTACACACGTAACAACGAAAGAAATCTAAGGTTTTTAGACTTGTATGCTCTCTTAAGGGTATTATTAAAAACTATTGGCATTAATAATGATATCGAATTATAGCTGTTAATGCCAGCCATATGAGACGAAACCTTTAAATGTAAGATTATATTCGAAGACAAAACAGAATACAAGTGAATAACAAGAAACTGACCATAAGTGTAACGTGTCTGGACTCGCCTAACATTTATTAGCGTATACCTACGACTGATAACAAATCAATCAATCAATCAATCAAAAAATGTAGGATTAACGCAGGTATCAAGTAATAGGTAAATTAGAAGGGTAATAATATCCACCTCCACATAAAGATAATTGGACACTAAAATACTTACTTAGCCTTTAGGTTTTTAAATGGTGTATTTTTCTATTTATATTATATCAATTTAGACGTTTCGACAATAACTGCAGTTGTCGTCCTCAATAAATAATAATATTTGTAAGATTTGCTTGAGATGTTAGAACAAATTTGTTAAATTTGAAAACATTAGGCTGATATTAACATAACAGTTTGAGAAAAGTGTCAATCCAACTGTGGAATCTAATTTTACTGAAGAATAACTAGATCCTTAATAAATTAAATATTATCAAACTGCCTTGAAGATGACAAATCAGAACACACTCGAACGGTCGAAGGCTAATAGTGAAAAATGTGATAACCAAAGAGCAAATTTAACACAATTTATTCAAATTATGGTGTAAGTATTAAATCGTAAAAAAATTTAATTTGAAATTGATAATAGGATAAGAACCTTGACATATTAATTAAAGTTCTAGTCAAATGTAATAAAGAATTAGGTTTTAGTTAATAACTGTAGGAATGAAAACACAATGTAGCATATTTGTATGATTTTTAATTTTAACTACATATGTTAAGTTATTATAGTAAGTAACTTAACATACCTAATTGGTAAAGCATATACTTCAAGGTCTAGAAAAAAACACAGAAAAAAAACGTAGACATACCAAAAGCTAAAATTAAGACGTACCATTGTACCTTTTTGTAATTGAAAGATGTCAAAACCTATTTAAACGGAGATTTTCTTCAGAGAAAAGCCTTAATAAGCTAAAACACTAGTTTTCCTCTTTGGTTATGTCTATGAAGTGTGGTAACGTTATTAAAACCATTAAGTGAAAATCCATTAGCTTCTAGTGACTTTCTCAAATATGTATGATCATCTTTCAAAAATTCAGGATCACAGATTCGTTTCGTTCGATCCACTAAAGATTTAATTAATCACGGCATCAGAACTCTACAAGAAAAATTAAAGAACGTTTAAAGTTATCTAAAGATGTTTCAAACCCATTATCAATACAACTTGGATGCATTTTTTTTATAATTCAGAGTTCTATTAGCAAACTCAATTTATGTTACTCGTTCTATCGCAACATCCTAATTACTTCAATAGGCAAGAAGGAAATCTCCGTTTAAAAAGGTTTTGGCACCTTATGATTAGAAATATCTGGTATGGAACAACACACGACCTCCAAGCTGCAAAATGGAAATTAACACTTTTTTAGGATAATTTTGCAACCTCCTAAATAAATTCATCACGAAAATAGGTAACATTGTAAAAACAAAAACAATAATCTTTGTCAAACAGACGTTTAATTAGAAGTTTAAGCATATTTATTCAATTTTTACACTTATTCCGCTTTGTATTCGAGACCTTTATAAAGAAAAGTTATGTAAAATTGAATTTTCTTTAAAAAACATTTTTACACATTTCCTTATAATATTAATTATTCATATATTGCATAGAACATAATTAATCTATAAGGCTAATGTCTGTACAGGGTGTCTCAGCCAGACCGTTCATTAGAGGTTTATGGGGTTGTGGCCAAAATAAACATTTGCAAATTTAGAATCAAGCATAATGGGCTTGCGTTCTCTTCAACTAAAATATTTTCAGACTTCTAGCGCTTCCGGTTATAGCAGAAGTTGCCATCCACTTTGTTATTTTCACACCCTATATGTTTTTACATTTTTGGATGGAAACCATAATTTTGAATCTTTTTTATTGCAACTATACCATGCCCATTTATTACGGTTTTTGAGATAAAACGTTTTTTTCCGAAATATTGACAGCTGGTTGACGTTTACAAAATGGACTTTAGCTCCTATTTGGATTAAGATAAAAAGTTAAAATCCAATTAAGTTTGTAGTTTAAAGATACCTTTTTTAAAATATTTTTTTTAAATGGAGTTGTGTTAC